>CM042243.1:59026983-59421983 GCA_023566225.1 Romanogobio albipinnatus
GGCAAGGGGGGAGGGGGGACTCAAAATGTTTCTAAACTTAAAACGCATTTTTTTCCCCCGTTTGCGTTTGTATTGTTTCACTACTTACACATTTATTTTAAGTATATATTGTTATATTATTTACAATACTCAGCATGGTTTTTAGGGGGGGGACAGCCCTCAGATTGGGGGGGTCCTGTCCCCCCTGTCCCCCCCGTCCCCCCCGCGATTTACGCCCCTGCTCACAAGGGACACTTGTTGCTGGCATGCACAAATATTTTTTTGCAAGTTCACACAAATGAGGGAAAATTACTGCTCTCTCTTTCCAATAAATTAATGGATCATGCGTTCTGGCCAAAAACGCATCTTTCAGGTACTTCTTCACTTCTACGGTTGCTTCAGCTGTAGTACTGTCGTCTGGGTTTCACGGATACGACTATCAAACAGTTCCCATAAACTGTCCTGGGTTTCTGCTGGTGTTGTTGATGATGATGATGATGATGATGATGATGATGGTCCTGATGTTGACATTTGTGGCTCTGAATGAAAATTAAAACAACAATTAGTTACAAAGCATAAACTGACAGCATATATGAAGCTGCCTATCACAATACACACATCTCACTTTATTTGGTGCTTCCAAATGGAAATGCTCCCACACCACTGATCCCATTTTTTATCTATTCTATTAATATATCTATCTATATAATCACCTATGAATCTATATCTATATAATTCTATATATCTAACTTATGCTGTGCTATCTATCTGTCACTATCTAACTTAGTCTATATGAATGTGTCACTATATCTATCCTAACTATGTCACTGTCTATAACTATCAGTCAATATATCTCATTTAAATCTAGCCTGAATATAACTAACCAAAGCGCACTATAAATCTCACTGCTATCACAAAAACACTCTCCTCTCACAAAAACCCACGAGGTGAAGATGGATTTACTTCACTTTTAAACTGTGGTGAAATAGGTTCATACAGATGTGTGACTGTGTGGTTTGTTCCCGCCCCCTTTAATCAACGCAGTTTCGGCAGGCGCCACCTGATGAAACACTTCGAAGCTTCATTTAGCCATAGTCACGTGACATGGGTGTTTCGAATCACAGTTCGGAGCAGTGTTTCGAAACATCTGCGCTTCGGGATCTCGGCAAAGCCCCGAAACGTCTGTTTCGCGTCAGCCATCCCTACTTTTGACTACGATTGTGGATTACCCTTTTATTAAAAACTGCGTTTGGATCCTCAACCTTCTGACTCAGAGCAGTACGTAACAATTAGGATCACATTACCAGTATTGATGTTATCGTTCAGATTCCATGTCATCACAATTGCTTGGTCTTCATCTGTTTGTCCAAGTTCATCACCATCATTCCACTCAACTGTGTCTTCCTTATCATCATCTCCAAGTGTTTCAACTATGTTGCAGTGTCGTGGAGGAGTCTGATCAGTCAAGTCAATTAATTCATAGCCTCTTTGTATATCACAGGGCTCATGTAAATGCTGTGGACTCATTTGTTGTACACTTTGATTCCACAATTCATCAGTGTCCTCGTCACTTGAGGTGCTTATGAGTCTCTGGATGGTGCATGTTCTTTTGGTATCTTTTGGTGATGAAAGGGAGCTGTGTGATGTGCTGGGTATCTCTATATCCATGGTCTCTAAGGTCAAACCACTTTGTTGAACACCCTCCATTCCTCTTGTTCTCTGTGCTCTAGCGCTTTCTCGTCTCTGAAGAACATGTAATATAACATTTAATGATTAACTCAGACATTAAGCTATATTAATGATATTAATAGCCACTCAGCTAAATTAAATGATAATTGTGATAAATAAGTCAAAGTCTAGGTGATTTTACTGACCTTCCTCTTGGTGTCTCTGTTAGATGAAAGTCTGCCATCCAATAAATGTGTGCTTGAATCCTCAGAATCACTGTCACATCCATGCAATAACAGTTTTGCAGCAGGTCTCTCAGTATCACTGTCTAACCCATCCTGTAGTAATGACTGTTCATTACATTCCTCTTTTTCTCCATATGTTAAAGATTCTACATCTGTGAGGCACACCTCCTGTTTAGTGCAAATGTAAAATCTCAACATTTTCAGTTTGGTTTGTTCATACAGATTTCCAACAGTGCTATCCATGGGAATTAGGTTTCTTTTAAAATCACAAACATGAAAAGTGAAGTCTGTTTCTGGACCTTTTGGTGACTCCCCATTTGGGAAAAAAAGGTTCTTTCCCATTTCCATGATTTGTAAAACAGTTGTCTTTTTTTGAACCGTCACATGTCTCGTGCCACCACCATTATTGGTCCTCACTTGTTGGTATCCTTTACGGCAGAAGTGAAGCCATCCAATTTCAATTCTTCAGGAGGTTTTTTCTGCAGACACATTTTTGTGTCTTGCCAATAAATTATTTTCCTTAGGGAAGACGCGTGCTTTAACATTCAATGTTTTAGCTGACTTTGATCCCAGTTTCCTTGCTTCAATTTTATCTCTTAAATTCTGCAACAGAGATTCTTTATCAGAACAGGCCGCTGTTTGTTGACAGAAGGAGAGGAGAGCCAGTCGGTCACCATATGAATGAATATACTTTGCCATTTGCTCATCAGTCATGACAGAGAGCACAGACTTGTCAATCTGAAAGTGCAGAGAAGATCTATTTTTATAGACTGGTTCTTTAAAGAACATTAATGCATGAATTCATACTATGTTAACACAGCCTAGATTTATTAATGATGTTGTTGTTGTTTTTTTACAGTAAAAGTCACATCTCTTTATCTACATGCCATCCTGGTTCTAAAACTGGGCTCAATATTAACATTCAGGATATAGTTAATCTAACTAGATAGTAGCTACTGGTAATTACAGTTGAGTGAGTACGTTGGTACCCAGCCGTGCAGAATCTAACATATTTAAAAAATATGAGGGATCATAATAATTAAAAAAAAATATAACATTTTATTTAGTACTGCCCGGATAAAGCTATTTCAGATGTGTCATAATGTTTACATCTATTACACATATATATTAACAATGCCTAATAATTAATATAAACAAAATAAAAACTACAAGTTTACATAATCTTGGTTACTTTTATATGTTGCTTGATGATGATCAATGACTGTGTGTATCCTATATAAATAACATTGCAATTGTAATGATCCCTCTTATTTTTGCAAGGGAGTGCAACGTACACACAACTGTAGGTCCAATATGATATCATTAATACTAATGAACCAGTTAAGGTACTGTATGTTAATTCTGATTCAACAACAGAGATTAATTAGTCTGTGGTGATATTCTGACAGTCTCCTGGCTAGCAATAATAATTCAAACATACCATAACATGGTTTTTTATATTATTAACATACGGGGATAGATGTCAACACCTTTGGTTGCATCATTAAAAGTATAATTTATCAATAATTAACTAACATAGGCCCATAGACCTTCAATGAAACGGTCCCCACCTTGTCCCTTTTCATGTGGATGATGTCCTCTTCTGGAACATCTCGTGATCTTAGAAACTGCTCAAGATCGTCCTCCATCACAGTTAATTGTTACAGCTTTGTGCTAAGTGTAATCATGGAAGTTGGCTTATTCGTCTATAAAAGTAATACTATCTGTAAACTGCGTACATGATCCAGGTCACTCAAGTGATGCTGTGAAAATACAAGCACGAACAACCGCGCAGAAGTCTCTCGCGCAACCTGTGTTATGCGCGGTGGTTCGCGCAACAGGTATTTTTGTTTTGCGAGGGAACGCAAAGTTTCTCGGGGGAACGCAAAAGTTTTGGAAAAAAAAATATCCTCCCATCCTAATTTTTTTCCACCACCACGTCCCTTTAGGGGCTCCGTAGATATTTGATATATTTTGTTTGAACTTTTTTTAACCTATAGTTTTAACTTATATGATTATTAATTTGCAGAAATATAGTATAGGGCCATTTGTTCGACTGCGGCTACTTAGAATTTAAAACACAATCTGTCTTTTCTTCTCAGACACAATTCATAAATGTATTTAGAAATATTGCATACAGTAGCAACAACAATTATATTTACACAACTAAGAATAGTGTGAAGTTATATTTTTGTATTTATGAATTCTCCATCAGACAGTCCTGACATTGTGTGAGTGATTTCTACTATCACTGAACTTTCATTCTGAAGTGAACTTGATGTGTGGAAACAGGGAGTTTCCTTTTATAGAACATTTGATTTTGCTTTTACGAACAGAAGAGCAAAGATCTCTCATATATCCATACACACACACACACACACACACACACACACACACACACACACACACACACACACACACACACACACACACACACACACACACACACACACACACACACACACACACACACACACACACACATCAGAGATAATGAGACAGCACAATATAGTTATTGAGTTTAGTGAGTATATTATATCAGCTTCAAGCTCATCTCTTACTCAACCACACCAGCTCTAACAGAAGCTCAGCTATAGTATTAATGGCTAACACTTTATTTTACAGTGTCCTTGTTATATATTTGACATATTTTATATTTACCATAATAATAACAACAGTTTAGGATGCATAATTACATGGAACTAACCCTCAACCAAACCCTAATCCTACCCGAACCCTATAGTAAGGACATGTTGTTAATGAATAATAAATATATATAATTACACTGTAACAACGACACCTTCAAATAAAGTGTGAGCTATTAATGTCATGAAGAGAAAGTAAGAGACATCTCAGTGTTTATGATTATCATGCAGCTCAAAGCATTATGGGTAGAATCTCTCTACAGTCGATTCTGATTCATCAACACAGTTTCACTGATGATTTATAACCAACACTAAACCCAGGATAGAGTGTGTGTGTGAATGTGGTCTGGACTGTGTGTATGAGGCTCATTGTGTCAGAGACGCTGTAGAAGGACAGAGTTCCTGCACTGTGATCCACATACACTCCTATTCTACCACTGATGGGCTTTACAGGGAGTTCAGTCTGTGTGTTATTGTGTGTGAATGAGTAACTGGAGGAAGAGCAGAACAAACTCCAGGACTGATCATTATATCCAAACAGACACTCATTACCCCATCCCTTCCTGCTGATGCTCTTATATGACACTGATATACACACATCATCACCACTCCACTCAATCTCCCAGTAACAGCGTCCACACACACTCTCTCTACACAACACCTGACGATAATAATCAAATCTGTCTGGATGATCAGGATACGGCTGGACTGTGAGAGTGTCAGTAATCTCTCTGTTCCTCTCAGACAGACGGATGTATTTATTCACTGTGTTCATATCCAGAGTCAGCGGACGGGAATCTGACGGAGATAAAACACATCAGAATCAGGGATGATGAATCTGTCTGATCTTTAAATGGAGCTGAACTCTTCATGTTCAATATATCAGCAGTGTCTCAGTACAGTTTACCAGAGATCACATGATCAACTCTAAAACTCTTCTGTCATGTTTTCTTTCTCCTTCTCCAGGAAGAACATGAACACACTCAGGGAGTTTTTCTGCTTGTTTTCTCAGGGACTTACATTGTAGGAAGTCGTTCCTGGTCCTGGGAACAATGACTGTGGAAATCAACAGACATGAAGAGTGTGATTATCATGTCAAGAGAAAATGATCCCTGCATCCGTTCCTAAGACATTTCTAATATGATCTTCTACATGATATGAGATGATGGAGGATGATTTCTGAGAGCAGATGAATCTCCAGGACTTTACCTCTGTCAGAGATCTTCTTCTTCAGCTCCTCTTTGCAGAAATCCTCCAGTTTGTCCTTCAGCTGACGGACAGATTCTCTCACGCCATCAAAAGAGGAGAGAGAACTGAAGGGATTGTCATTGACGTCTGTAGATTCAGGAGGAGCTGAGAGAGACTGGAAACTCTACAGAAAACAGAAATCAAAGCTCATCACCTCCACACTTCAGCCAATAACCTGCACTACTGTCAGATTTGAGGGCTCTTGTTGATCTTTAGTGACTCTCCTCAATCCAGCACTTTCACAGCATCAGCTTCATTCTTCTCATCTTTAACTTTTAATAAAGCACTGTAAGTTTATTAATAATAATCAGCTACTGTTGCATTATTGAAAGTGAAGGAGCAATACTGCTGTATTATTAAAGGAAATATTATAACATTTCTCATTTTATTGTTTTTATTGTTGCTGCGTGAGCTCAACCAATCAGCATGTTCAACGGACTTTTGGAGGGGGAAATATTTACCAGCCCAAAGTTCCTGCGGTGGAAACGCAGCTTTTGACAGCAAAACACACACACACACACACACACACACACACACACACACACACACACACACACACACACACACACACACACACACACACACACACACACACACACACACACACACACACATACACGTCTATATTACCAACAGGGGACCATCACTCCACACTGACCAAGAGGGGACCGGTGTTTCTAGTCATTTTGAAGAAACAAAACTTAGATACAAAATTTAGTTTTAAGGTCTTTTTTCATAATATAACTTCAAATAAGCATTTTTTTTTTTTTTTTTAAACATGCCAAGAGGGGACCTGAACGATGTCTACCTATCCAACAGGGGACCTCCATAGCCTGCAATGGAGCTGTGTGTGTGAAAGGGAAGAGAGCTGGCAGTCAAGTCTGTCTTCATTATTTAATATATATATATATATATATATATATATATATATATATATATATATATAATTATAATTATATAATGTTCACACAGGCATCAGGGAACACAATGAGCACACAACGGAGAAAAAGCCATGTTGTGGACATTACAGAGAAATAAAAAAATTCTTGAAATTAAGAATTATCTTTAAGAAATTCATTCTCTGTTGTGTCTTCATACTTACAGTATATGATCCGTCCACTCATTTAAGCTTATTTTCAAGAACACCAACACTGTAAAAAAAAAAATCAGGTCTCCAATTGAACATTTTCTAGTGACCGATCACATCTAAATTTTTTAGTTGGCCAAATTGAATTTCTTGAATTTTAATTGAATTAAAGTGCATCAATTTACAGAAAATTTTCAATTGGAGACCTGAATTTTTTTTTTTACAGTAAAGGTATTTCAATGTGTGACTTATTTTTAATTAAAACATAGTTTCTGCTCTCTAAAATCCCAAAAAATGTCCTTTGTTTTTGAGATTTTTAGAGTGAGATTTGATTTCTTGCACCAATAAAAAAATAAATAAATATAGGACTGGACAAGCAGAAATTGTTCTTTAAGGTAATAATCACAGGTCATCTCTTTATATAGTAAATAATGATAATGTTAAACACAATGACTCGGTCCCCTGTTAGATAGTAAATCACGACACCAGTGTGTTTGCGTTGTCATTTCTTGCCATAAACACACTGTAGAGATTTAGAATTTTTATAGCAATAACTGAGTTTTAAGAGTTAAATCAAGCAGAAATATTTCTCTAATGTATTAATTGCAGATCCTCTTTGAATAATGATTATGTTAAACACAATGACTCGGTCCCCTGTTAGATAGTAAATCACGACACCAGTGTGTTTGCGTTGTCATTTCTTGCCATAAACACACTGTGGAGATTTAGAATTTTTATAGCAATAACTGAGTTTTAAGAGTTAAATCAAGCAGAAATATTTCTCTAATGTATTAACTGCAGATCATCTTTGAATAATGATTATGTTAAACACAATGACTCGGTCCCCTGTTAGATAGTAAATCATGACACCAGTGTGTTTGCGTTGTCGTTTCTTGCCATAAACACACTGTGGAGATTTAGAGTTTTTATAGCAATAACTGAGTTTTAAGAGTTAAATCAAGCAGAAATAGTTCTCTAATGTATTAATTGCAGATCATCTTTGAATAATGATTATGTTAAAGACAATGACTCTGTCCCCTGTTAGATAGTAAATCACGACACCAGTGTGTTTGCGTTGTCATTTCTTGCCATAAACACACTGTAGAGATTTAGAATTTTTATTGCAATAACTGAGTTTTAAGAGTTAAATCAAGCAGAAATAGTTCTCTAATGTATTAATTGCAGATCATCAGATCAATGATTATGTTAAACACAATGACTCGGTCCCCTGTTAGATAGTAAATCACGACACCAGTGTGTTTGCGTTGTCATTTCTTGCCATAAACACACTGTGGAGATTTAGAGTTTTTATAGCAATAACTGAGTTGTAAGAGTTAAATCAAGCAGAAATAGTTCTCTAATGTATTAATTGCAGATCATCATTGAATAATGATTATGTTAAACACAATGACTCGGTCCCCTGTTAGATAGTAAATCACGACACCAGTGTGTTTGTGTTGTCATTTCTTGCCATCTCAAACACACTGTAGATATTTAGAGTTTTTATAGCAATAACTGAGTTTTAAGAGTTAAATCAAGCAGAAATATTTCTCTAATGTATTAATTGCAGATCATCAGATCAATGATTATGTTAAACACAATGACTCGGTCCCCTGTTAGATAGTAAATCACGACACCAGTGTGTTTGCGTTGTCATTTCTTGCCATAAACACACTGTGGAGATTTAGAGTTTTTATAGCAATAACTGAGTTTTAAGAGTTAAATCAAGCAGAAATATTTCTCTAATGTATTAATTGCAGATCCTCTTTGAATAATGATTATGTTAAACACAATGACTCGGTCCCCTGTTAGATAGTAAATCACGACACCAGTGTGTTTGCGTTGTCATTTCTTGCCATAAACACACTGTGGAGATTTAGAATTTTTATAGCAATAACTGAGTTTTAAGAGTTAAATCAAGCAGAAATATTTCTCTAATGTATTAATTGCAGATCATCAGATCAATGATTATGTTAAACACAATGACTCGGTCCCCTGTTAGATAGTAAATCACGACACCAGTGTGTTAGCGTTGTCATTTCTTGCCATAAACACACTGTAGAGATTTAGAGTTTTTATAGCAATAACTGAGTTTTAAGAGTTAAAATCAAGCAGAAATAGTTCTCTAATGTATTAATTGCAGATCATCATTGAATGATTATGTTAAACACAATGACTCGGTCCCCTGTTAGATAGTAAATCACGACACCAGTGTGTTTGCGTTGTCATTTCTTGCCATAAACACACTGTAGAGATTTAGAATTTTTATAGCAATAACTGAGTTTTAAGAGTTAAATCAAGCAGAAATAGTTCTCTAATGTATTAATTGCAGATCATCAGATCAATGATTATGTTAAACACAATGACTCGGTCCCCTGTTAGATAGTAAATCACGACACCAGTGTGTTTGCGTTGTCATTTCTTGCCATAAACACACTGTGGAGATTTAGAGTTTTTATAGCAATAACTGAGTTTTAAGAGTTAAATCAAGCAGAAATAGTTCTCTAATGTATTAATTGCAGATCATCAGATCAATGATTATGTTAAACACAATGACTCGGTCCCCTGTTAGATAGTAAATCACGACACCAGTGTGTTAGCGTTGTCATTTCTTGCCATAAACACACTGTGGAGATTTAGAGTTTTTATAGCAATAACTGAGTTTTAAGAGTTAAATCAAGCAGAAATATTTCTCTAATGTATTAATTGCAGATCATCATTGAATAATGATTATGTTAAACACAATGACTCGGTCCCCTGTTAGATAGTAAATCACTACACCAGTGTGTTTGCGTTGTCATTTCTTGCCATCTCAAACACACTGTAGATATTTAGAGTTTTTATAGCAATAACTGAGTTTTAAGAGTTAAATCAAGCAGAAATATTTCTCTAATGTATTAATTGCAGATCATCAGATCAATGATTATGTTAAACACAATGACTCTGTCCCCTGTTAGATAGTAAATCACGACACCAGTGTGTTAGCGTTGTCATTTCTTGCCATAAACACACTGTGGAGATTTAGAGTTTTTATAGCAATAACTGAGTTTTAAGAGTTAAATCAAGCAGAAATATTTCTATAATTTATTAATTGCAGATCATCAGATCAATGATTATGTTAAACACAATGACTCGGTCCCCTGTTAGATAGTAAATCACGACACCAGTGTGTTAGCGTTGTCATTTCTTGCCATAAACACACTGTGGAGATTTAGAGTTTTTATAGCAATAACTGAGTTTTAAGAGTTAAATCAAGCAGAAATATTTCTATAATTTATTAATTGCAGATCATCAGATCAATGATTATGTTAAACACAATGACTCGGTCCCCTGTTAGATAGTAAATCACGACACCAGTGTGTTAGCGTTGTCATTTCTTGCCATAAACACACTGTGGAGATTTAGAGTTTTTATAGCAATAACTGAGTTTTAAGAGTTAAATCAAGCAGAAATATTTCTCTAATGTATTAATTGCAAATCATCAGATCAATGATTATGTTAAACACAATGACTCGGTCCCCTGTTAGATAGTAAATCACGACACCAGTGTGTTAGCGTTGTCATTTCTTGCCATAAACACACTGTAGAGATTTAGAGTTTTTATAGCAATAACTGAGTTTTAAGAGTTAAATCAAGCAGAAATATTTCTCTAATGTATTAATTGCAGATCCTCTTTGAATAATGATTATGTTAAACACAATGACTCGGTCCCCTGTTAGATAGTAAATCACGACACCAGTGTGTTTGCGTTGTCATTTCTTGCCATAAACACACTGTGGAGATTAGAGTTTTTATAGCAATAACTGAGTTTTAAGAGTTAAATCAAGCAGAAATATTTCTCTAATGTATTAATTGCAGATCCTCTTTGAATAATGATTATGTTAAACACAATGACTCGGTCCCCTGTTAGATAGTAAATCACGACACCAGTGTGTTTGCGTTGTCATTTCTTGCCATAAACACACTGTGGAGATTTAGAATTTTTATAGCAATAACTGAGTTTTAAGAGTTAAATCAAGCAGAAATATTTCTCTAATGTATTAATTGCAGATCATCAGATCAATGATTATGTTAAACACAATGACTCGGTCCCCTGTTAGATAGTAAATCACGACACCAGTGTGTTAGCGTTGTCATTTCTTGCCATAAACACACTTTAGAGATTTAGAGTTTTTATAGCAATAACTGAGTTTTAAGAGTTAAATCAAGCAGAAATAGTTCTCTAATGTATTAATTGCAGATCCTCTTTGAATAATGATTATGTTAAACACAATGACTCTGTCCCCTGTTAGATAGTAAATCACGACACCAGTGTGTTTGCGTTGTCATTTCTTGCCATCTCAAACACACTGTAGATATTCACTGTATATATTGAGATAACTCAATTATATGGCGACTTGCATTAAAATGTTTATCCGTCTCAATTAAATTATGTGAACTGAATGACTTTTAACATTGACACTTTAGTTGTTTAACCAACTGATGATTTGCAACTCAGCAATCAACACACAACTGAGTTTTGACCTCTAAAATCTTATTATAGTGTATTGTTATGGTAAGTATTGGTGTTTTATGTTTTAAATCAAGCAGAAATCACTCTTTAAGGAAACAATTGCAGGTCACACTTTATACAGTGAACATGATTTCCTTAAATTGACTTGTCCCCTGTTGGATGGGAAAACACGACGCCTGTTTGATTTCTTTGCCATTTCTTGCCATCACAAACACACTGTAGAGATTTTGAAGGTCAGAAATACATTTTATGGTGACTTGCATGAAAATGTTTATCCGTCTCAATTAAATTATGCAAAATGAACGTCTTTTACCATTGACACTTTAGTTGAAGATTTTCAACTCAACAATCAACACAACTGAGTTTTGACCTCAAAAATCATTATACAGTGTATATTAAATTTAAATAAAAAATATAAAATTTCTTTACAAAACAAGTTTGACTCTCTACTGCTTATTCATTATTGTTTATGCTACATGGTCCATGTTTACATTACAGTATAAAATTGTTCCTAAGTTTTCCCCTTTTATATAGATGGTAATGACTAAATATCCTCGCACACTGAAATTTTCACACGTAAAAAAAAAAAGATCAAGCACGTTTACACACAGCCTCTGAAACTTTGCTTCGTCATAAAAAAAATCTGATCAGGTTCAGTTTTCTGCATTTTTCACATCCATAGCAAGCATTTTAAGAGGGGTTTCACATTTCTGTGTTATTCATTTTTGTGTTCAAATTTTGAACATAAGTTGAACAGTTTAAAAAAGAAAGTGTGAACGTTCAAATTAGCCTTTATAGTTCATAAAGTTTTGCTGGCGTTTGTATCTAATTGAGAAAAGAATGAATGTAAATTGAAAGATGTTGTCATTGAACGCATTTTGTGCCAAAGCAAATAAATGATCCACAGTTTAGCCACATAGGCTGATGTGATCCCTGAGTGAAGAGTTTTGAAAAAGTGATGCACAAAAGTACCCGGATGTTATAAGATATACAAGTATATGAAAACAATGTCTACAATAATATGAAATAAATGTTTTAATAGGTTATGTTTGTGGTTATTTTGTGTTAGCCACTATATAATATGCTGGGATGGTTAGTTGAGCAACAAGTTCACACATCTCAATTTCTGTTCTGTGTCCTCACAAACTTCTGAGCTCGTTCTTTCAAGATCACATAGCAAGACTGGTCTCCACGAAAACACAAGTCCCTTCTTTGCATTCCCAGAATTGCGAAACAGCCATCATTAAGAAATGTGCATTGTGCAATAAAGGAGTACTCCAAGAATAATTATAATATTTATACCAGTAAGTCTCATGCAGGTCACTAGGGTTTACAATATTTTATGCTTTAATACTATAAAAAAAAATTGTTACGGCCATTTCACACTGAACGCGTCAAAGTGAGGTGAATCGTTGATGAATGGAGGTTTAACACAGAACGCCACTCAAACCATCATCGAGGACTTGCTATAATTATATAATAGACAGACATGCATTATTTCTAGTGATTTATGATCGTAATATAATTGACCGATCCAGAGCGAATGCGATCTCTGACTCATAACACTCACACACGTGGAAGAAAACGGACAGTTCTCTTCTGATAGCATATAATTCAGTGGAAAAAGAAGTAAACTTGAGAATTACATATGGCATATCTTGCTTTATTATGCTGAGATTGATCGAGATTGACACATCTCCCAAACCCTATTTACATATGAATACAGGAAAGGCCAAAGCCATTGTCTCACAGGTGAGGAATAGGCCTTACAGAGCTGTTTCACCCATGTCACAGAAACAAACTTCTCAAACAAACTAGAGAAGACGCTGGGATTTACCTGGGAAAATTAAATCAATGTACACTTTTTCCAATCCCTACGACACATTTTTCAATACTTGGGTCACTTTTTTAAAACTCTTCACACACTTCTCCAAAATGAATTTCAGCTTGGCACAGCAGTTATTTTAATGTTCAAAATGCACTAAAACTACCAAAAAGGATTCTGAGGATTCAAAGGAATCACCCAACAAACACACTTTTTCAATCATAAAACACAGACCTAAAACACATGATCATTACACAATGTTTTCTTTTGTAAAATTTTCTTTTCAAAACAAGACTTACACTATAATTCAGTGCAGTTTATGTTACATGGTCCTTGGTCCAGTACAGTATAACATTATTCCTAAATGTTTCCCTTTTGAATGGATGGCAATGCAGTAAACTAACACCAGCTAAATCTATTTGTTTTGATAGTATTTTATATTTTAGATTCAAAATACAACCCCAAATCAGAAAAAGTTGGGACAGTTTGGAAAACGCAAAAAAAAAAGAAGAAAAAAAAAGAGGTGATTTCTAAATTTACTTTGACTTGTATTTCATTGCAGACAATATGAACACAAACTATTTAATGTTTTGTCTGGTCAACTTCATGTCATTTGTAAATATGCATCCTTTCCTGTCATTCAGACCTGCAACACATTTCAAAAAAAGTTGGGACAGTAAAGCATTTAACACTTTGTAATGTTGCCATTCCTTTTCACAACACTTAAAAGACGTTTAGGGACTGAAGACACCAAGTGATGAAGTGTTTCAGGTGTAATTTTGTCTTAAGGTGGGCAACAGTACGGGGTCTTCGTTGTCCACATTCTCTATTGGAGACAGGTCGGGACTGAGGCAGGCCAGTCAAGTGCCCGAACCCTCTTCCTCCGCAGCCAGGACTTTGTAATGTGTGCAGAATGTGGTTTTGCATTGTCTTGTTGAAATATGCATGGACCTCCCTGGAAAAGATGTCTTCTTGAAGGCAGCATATTATGCTCCAAAATCTCTATGTACTTTTCAGCATTAATGGTGCCTTCACAGGACCTTTCTTGGATGCTGCTTTTGTAGCAAATCATAATTACAATCACCTGTTGACATCACCTGTTTCAAATCACATCATTATTTAGCCATTTTACCTTATTACTAGCCCTAAACTGCTCCTGTCCCAACTTTTTTTGAAATGTGTCTGAATTGCAGGTCTGAATGACAGGAAAGGATGCATATTTACAAATGACATGAAGTTGACCAGACAAAACATGAAATGTTTTGTGTTCATATTGTCTGCAATGAAATACAAGTCAAAGTAAATTTAGAAATCACTTCTTTTTTTTGTATTTGCGTTTTCCATACTGTCCCAACTTTTTCTGATTTGGGGTTGTATATTTCAATATGGTATTACTGTCTAAATGTAGCAAATTTCTATTATTTTTTTAGTTTTGTGTTAAATTTTGAACATAAGTTTAACAGTTTTGAAAAGAGAATGTAAAAATGTTCAAATTGGCCTGTATAGTACATAAACTCCTAACTACTAAAAAAATACTTCATGTGTGTATTTAGCCTGTGTAGATCAGTTTGCTTACACATCCCCCAAACTCCATTTACATATGAATACAGGAAAGGCCAAAGCCATTGTCTCACAGGTGAGGAATAGGCCTTACAGAGCTGTTTCACCCATGTCACAGAAACAAACTTCTCAAACAAACTAGAGAAGACGCTGGGATTTACCTGGGAAAATTAAATCAATGTAGGCTACACTTTTTCCAATCCCTACGACACATTTTTCAATACTTGGGTCACTTTTTTAAAACTCTTCACACACTTCTCCAAAATGAATTTCAGCTTGGCACAGCAGTTATTTTAATGTTCAAAATGCACTAAAACTACCAAAAAGGATTCTGAGGATTCAAAGGAATCACCCAACAAACACACTTTTTCAATCATAAAACACAGACCTAAAACACATGATCATTACACAATGTTTTCTTTTCTAAAATTTTATTTTCAAAACAAGATGTAACTACAGAAATTAATTACAGATGTAATTACATGCAGGTATATTTAAAAATGTAAGTACAATGTAAAGACATGTATGTAAACAATAAGTGCATTGTATCAAATGGATAATTAAAATGTTAGTACATAGTAGTTAAGGCCACCTTATATAAAGTGGGTCCCTTTGGATTTTAATATAATTCCTGCAGAAATGAGTTGATCATCGTTCAGACTTGAATGTGTTTGATCAGTTCTGAAAGCAGTGTGTTAGCATTCAAAGAATGTGCTAAAAATATATAGTTTTGCAGATGGTTAGGTACGAATAACAAAAGTGTTCGTGGATTTTGGAAAATGTGGTCATTGAATGCATTTTGTGTGAAAGCAATGAAAAATGATTCACAGTTTTTAACATATCAATTTAGTATTGGCCAATGCAATAAATAAAAAAAACGTAAAGCGATATGCAGAAAGCTGTGGGGCTAAACACCAAGAAAATATCACTTCTAATAAGATGAAAATATATTTAATTTAATTTAATTTAATTTTTAAAACAATTTAAAACATGTCAACAGTTTTTTTTTTTTTTTTTACATTTGCTGGGACACATTTCTCAATCCTCATCACTTTTTCACTGTTCACTTTTTGTCTTCACTCAGGGATCACATCAGTCTATGTGGCTAAACTCTGGATCATTTATCAATGCTTTGGGCACAAAATGTGTTCAATGACGACATCTTTCAATTTACATTCATTCTTTTCTGACTTTGACACAAACACCACCAAAACATTATGTACTATACAGGCCAATTTGAACATTTTTACATTCTCTTTTCAAAACTGTTAAACTTATGTTCAAAATTTAACACAAAACTAAAAAAATAATAGAAATTTGCTACATTTAGACAGTAATACCATATTGAAATATACAACCCCAAATCAGAAAAAGTTGGGACAGTATGGAAAACGCAAATACAAAAAAAAGAAGTGATTTCTAAATTTACTTTGACTTGTATTTCATTGCAGACAATATGAACACAAAATATTTCATGTTTTGTCTGGTCAACTTCATGTCATTTGTAAATATGCATCCTTTCCTGTCATTCAGACCTGCAACACATTTCAAAAAAAGTTGGGACAGGAGCAGTTTAGGGCTAGTAATAAGGTAAAATGGCTAAATAATGATGTGATTTGAAACAGGTGATGTCAACAGGTGATTGTAATTATGATTTGCTACAAAAGCAGCATCCAAGAAAGGTCCTGTGAAGGCACCATTAATGCTGAAAAGTACATAGAGATTTTGGAGCATAATATGCTGCCTTCAAGAAGACATCTTTTCCAGGGAGGTCCATGCATATTTCAACAAGACAATGCAAAACCACATTCTGCACACATTACAAAGTCCTGGCTGCGGAGGAAGAGGGTTCGGGCACTTGACTGGCCTGCCTCAGTCCCGACCTGTCTCCAATAGAGACTGTGGACAACGAAGACCCCGTACTGTTGCCCACCTTAAGACAAAATTACACCTGAAACACTTCATCACTTGGTGTCTTCAGTCCCTAAACGTCTTTTAAGTGTTGTGAAAAGGAATGGCAACATTACAAAGTGTTAAATGCTTTACTGTCCCAACTTTTTTTGAAATGTGTTGCAGGTCTGAATGACAGGAAAGGATGCATATTTACAAATGACATGAAGTTGACCAGACAAAACATTAAATAGTTTGTGTTCATATTGTCTGCAATGAAATACAAGTCAAAGTAAATTTAGAAATCACCTCTTTTTTTTGTTCTTTTTTTTTTGCGTTTTCCAAACTGTCCCAACTTTTTCTGATTTGGGGTTGTATTTTGAATCTAAAATATAAAATACTATCAAAACAAATAGATTTAGCTGGTGTTAGTTTTTAAACTGCATTGCCATCCATTCAAAAGGGAAACATTTAGGAATAATGTTATACTGTACTGGACCAAGGACCATGTAACATAAACTGCACTGAATTATAGTGTAAGTCTTGTTTTGAAAATAAAATTTTACAAAAGAAAACATTGTGTAATGATCATGTGTTTTAGGTCTGTGTTTTATGATTGAAAAAGTGTGTTTGTTGGGTGATTCCTTTGAATCCTCAGAATCCTTTTTGGTAGTTTTAGTGCATTTTGAACATTAAAATAACTGCTGTGCCAAGCTGAAATTCATTTTGGAGAAGTGTGTGAAGAGTTTTAAAAAAGTGACCCAAGTATTGAAAAATGTGTCGTAGGGATTGGAAAAAGTGTACATTGATTTAATTTTCCCAGGTAAATCCCAGCGTCTTCTCTAGTTTGTTTGAGAAGTTTGTTTCTGTGACATGGGTGAAACAGCTCTGTAAGGCCTATTCCTCACCTGTGAGACAATGGCTTTGGCCTTTCCTGTATTCATATGTAAATGGAGTTTGGGGGATGTGTAAGCAAACTGATCTACACAGGCTAAATACACACATTAAGGATGCATGAGTTTTTTTAGTTTCTCACTGCAACCGAACATTACTTTGGAGTTTTTGCAGAAATATCTTGGCCATTGTGCCTGTTATTTCATAAAGAAACCTTACAGCAGCCATTTACAGCACTGTAACACCACAGAATTCTGGGTCTTTGTTTGAGTCTGTTTGACGTCTATCTCTCAGCTACAATCGCTAGGACACCTTTCTCTTTTCTTAGCAAAGCAGTTAATTTCACGTTCAAAATGTGCTAAAACTACCAAAACACTTCATTGATGTCTTAAATCAACTCATTCTTCCAGAACACAACGAGGATTCACCCAACATATACACTTTTAACTCATACAACAAAAAACACTAACAACAGTCAGCATTATAGTATATATTTTTTTGCTGTTAACTTCAGTTTAGATTAGTTTACATTAAAGTTTACATTAAAGTACACACGTTTTCTCCTTTTGTAAACAATAGATTATTTTTGTAAAACAATAGATCTGTATGGAGTTATTTATACCAGGCTCGATCAATCTCAGCATAATAAAGCAAGATATGCCATATGTAATTCTCAAGTTTACTTCTTTTTCCACTGAATTATATGCTATCAGAAGAGAACTGTCCGTTTTCTTCCACGTGTGTGAGTGTTATGAGTCAGAGATCGCATCCGGGTACTTTTGTGCATCCTCTGTACATGTGTTCTTGAGTATTGTAATTGAACTTCGACAGTTGATGATGACGTAGAGCAGGAACACAAGGACGCAATATCACTAAACAACGCTTTTGCGAAACATCCATTAAGTATATTTAATTGTGCTAAAATCACACTATTGCAAGTATACTTTAGGTTCACTTTAAATATCTCACATTTAAAGACTGATATTATACAGTGATCCCTTACTAATAGTGATATTACAGGGTTTTTTAAACATCTGCTAGGACACATTTCTGCATATGCATCACTTTTTCAAAACTCTTCACTCAGGGATCACATCAGTCTATGTGGCTAAACTGTGGATCATTTATTTGCTTTGGCACAAAATGCGTTCAATGACGACATCTTTCAATTTACATTCATTCTTTTCTCAATTAGATACAAACGCCAGCAAAACTTTATGAACTATAAAGGCTAATTTGAACGTTCACACTTTCTTTTTTAAACTGTTCAACTTATGTTCAAAATTTGAACACAAAAATGAATAACACAGAAATTTGAAACCCCTCTTAAAATGCTTGCTATGGATGTGAAAAATGCAGAAAACTGAACCTGATCAGATTTTTTTTATGACGAAGGAAAGTTTCAGAGGCTGTGTGTAAACGTGCTTGATCTTTTTTTTTTACGTGTGAAAATTTCAGTGTGCGAGGATATTTAGTCATTACCATCTATATAAAAGGGGAAAACTTAGGAACAATTTTATACTGTAATGTAAACATGGACCATGTAGCATAAACAATAATGAATAAGCAGTAGAGAGTCAAACTTGTTTTGTAAAGAAATTTTATATTTTTTATTTAAATTTAATATACACTGTATAATGATTTTTGAGGTCAAAACTCAGTTGTGTTGATTGTTGAGTTGAAAATCTTCAACTAAAGTGTCAGTGTTAAAAGACGTTCATTTTGCATAATTTAATTGAGACGGATAAACATTTTCATGCAAGTCACCATAAAATTTAGTTCTGAAATCTGTACAGTGTGTTTGTGATGGCAAGAAATAGCAAAGAAATCAAACAGGCGTCGTGTTTTCCCATCCAACAGGGGACAAGTCAATTTAAGGAAATCATGTTCACTGTATAAAGTGTGACCTGCAATTGTTTCCTTAAAGAGTGATTTCTGCTTGATTTAAAACATAAAACACCAATACTTACCATAACAATACACTATAATAAGATTTTGGAGGTCAAAACTCAGTTGTGTGTTGATTGCTGAGTTGCAAATCATCAGTTGGTTAAACAACTAAAGTGTCAATGTTAAAAGTCATTCAGTTCACATAATTTAATTGAGACGAATAAACATTTTAATTAGGGGTGTAACGATTCGTTTTAACAACGATTCGATTCGTATCACGATTTGAGGTTGTCGATACGATTCAAGGACGATTTTGGTTCATAGAACGATACGATCCGAAACGATTCAGTGACTTGAAATCGATTCAGTAACTTTTTAGCCAAAAATTGTGTGACTGAAATAAATATCTGGATACTGGTCAGTGCAGGTGAAGTTTCCTAGATTCCTGTTGTTTCTTGTAAGGGAATCAGGTATCAATTAATTATGGATATAAACAAACAAGTAAACAACAATTAATGGCAAATGCATTCAAATTTTATTTGAATAAAGTGCAACCAACAGTTTAGGTTGAATTAACAGGAAGTTAACCTTTTCTGCTCTCATTTTCAATATTCAATACATTTTCAATAAAAGCACAGTAAGTGCAACCAACATTTCAACAGTAGGTTAACCTGCTACTTCTGCTTTTGTTATCCAACATATTAATATTACAATATTAATATCAAAAATAAAGTGCAACTAACTTCTCTTCAGGTTTAATTAATAGTAGGTGTACCTGTTACTTTTGCTGTTGTTTTTCATCATTAAAATAATACAAATACAATATTAATATCAAAAATAAAGTGCAACCAACATTTCTTCAGGTTGAATAAACTGGCTGAACCTGCTACTACTCTCAGTTTAATAAACAAACAATATTTAACAAAAGATACAATGTAACCAACTACTCTTCAATGACTCTACATATTTCTTTTTCAAAAATATCAACATGATCTGACCGCAGAGAACACTGAGAACACTTCTCTGTACGTTCACTATGTCGCCAGCAGCACTACAAACTCGCTCTGCTGGCACACTGGTCCCAGGAATGCACAGGTAACATTTAGCAAGGGTTGAAAGTACAGGTAGCTGTTTCTCCTGGTGGCTTGATAATTTCTCGCTGGTTGGCTTCTCCTCTGCCATCCGCCATGCTATGTTTTGTTTTCTTAGCGCTGCTGCTGGTGCGTGCGTTGCGATGATGTCACAGATAGGCAGAATGAATCGAGTAACGTTTAACGCCGTTATCATTAAAAGTGCTAAGAAAAAACATCCATTTAAAGTCTGACGTGCTTAAATCCAATGCGTTATTTCCTATGATCGATACAATCGATTGATTACCTTTTAAAACGATGTTAGATCGATATATGTCGTCCGGAAGGCCAACTTGCCGAGCACAGATCGATGTAGTTAGATCGTAGGAAAATAAATCGATACATCGATGTAGTAGATGAATCGTTACACCCCTAATTTTAATGCAAGTCACCATATAATTGAGTTATCTCAATATATACAGTGAATATCTACAGTGTGTTTGAGATGGCAAGAAATGACAACGCAAACACACTGGTGTCGTGATTTACTATCTAACAGGGGACCGAGTCATTGTGTTTAACATAATCATTATTCAAAGAGGATCTGCAATTAATACATTAGAGAACTATTTCTGCTTGATTTAACTCTTAAAACTCAGTTATTGCTATAAAAACTCTAAATATCTACAGTGTGTTTGAGATGGCAAGAAATGACAACGCAAACACACTGGTGTCGTGATTTACTATCTAACAGGGGACCGAGTCATTGTGTTTAACATAATCATTGATCTGATGATCTGCAATTAATACATTAGAGAACTATTTCTGCTTGATTTAACTCTTAAAACTCAGTTATTGCTATAAAAACTCTAAATCTCCACAGTGTGTTTATGGCAAGAAATGACAAAGTAAACACACTGGTGTCGTGATTTACTATCTAACAGGGGACCGAGTAATTATGTAAATCATAAATAAATCAAAAGTGGTTTGTTTAAAAAACTAATAAATGTATAAGGTGGTAAGGTGGCCCTTTTGCACCCCATTTTACATGGGGCAAAAGTCACACATTATTTATACAAATACTTGAGCTAAAATGTTTTTTTTTTAATAATGTCTTAACACTTGTTTAAAAGAATAGTAAAGTTTGTACTATTTTCTGTTTATTTTGATAAATGAAATAATGTTCAATGAATATAGGCTACTGTCATTAAAATATGTTAAAATAAAAAATACAAAAACAAAACTTCTAATTACATTCTGGTTGTTTAGATTTTTAAATCCTTTTTTCTTAGATTCTGTTTAGAATTTAATTGTAATGTAATGCAAAGTTTGAAACTAGTCAGGGTATCTAGTAAAGAGATGTAATGCTGTTCCTTTAGTAAGCAGCCTGTTAAACAGCAGAGTCTCTCTGGGCCAGCAGGCCATTCAAACAATAGAGGAGTGTGTGTGAACGACGTGTGTTTAAGAGCCCTTACAGTTCCTGCTCCAGCCTACAGGGGAGCTGCTGAGTATGACCTTAAACACACACACACACTTAGGTCCCCACTTGGTCAAAAGTTTTAAAAAAATTACTAGAGTGTTTTTACTTAATTTTCACATGATTTAAACACACACACTTGTAGTTCCCCACTTGGTCAAAAGTAAAAAAAATCACCAGAGCGTTTTTTTAGTGTTTTTACTTGATTTTAACATGATTTAAAGCATGACCAACAGGGGACCTGAAAAATGTCCCCTCTTGGCTCAGAGGTCCCCTGTTAGTGAGTGTGTTACGACACCAAGGTCCCCTGTTAGATAGGTAGACAAGTACACACACACACACACACACACACACACACACACACACCCTTTCTCAACCCCTTGATTGCCGCTAGCCTTTTTTTCATATCACATATCTTAGTAATGATCATAAATGTATAATTTCAAAGCTTACAAACTCAAAATTCATCCTGTGAAATTGGATGTTGTTACCATGGAAACAGTACTTTAAATTATTCTAGGCTCCTCCCCTAGTGGGCGGTATCAGGTTTCATATTTAATTTATTTTAATTTACATACATTTAATTATTTATCTAAAGAATACAGGGTTAATAAAGAATGTAGAATGTTTTTCCCTACCGATCGAATGCGTCACAATCCAATCCAGTGTGTGGCGGTAATGCGCCTTCAGATCAAAGCGGCTTAACAGACTTCAAGAGCGACAAACACAGAGACAGGACAGCAGCAGCGTTTTTATAGCTAACTACAAAAAGATTAATACAATTCATCTCAATTTTCATTACGTGTTTTTATTTATCTTTCTTTCTTACAACTTGTGTGCTTCTCCTGAGCGAGTCAGAGTGAACTGCGCCGTTAATAAAGTCACGTGAACGTCCTCCGTACACAACCAGCGGCCAGGATATTCTTTCATACATTGAATTTCAGTTTGTTTTTCACCAAACCCTATCATATTGTTTTAGTAATCTTTATTTCTTAAGCTGGGCATACACAGTGGGATTTTCGTCCGATTTCGAGCTGAATTCTGACTCGTGCAACTCTTATTTGGGTCGGGCCGATTTTCATCTTTGTCGTGTCGTTTGTTGTGAGGTGTTCGCATGATTTTAGAGTCAAAATGATTCATCTGTGCGTGCAGCGAGTAAGATGTGCATTTGTGGATCCGGTGCTGCGCATGCATTGCATTCATCGCCTCGTTTGTGAGTTGATCCTATTTGATTCATTTGGATTTTGAGACAATAGGATCGACTCACAAACGAGTCAATGAATGCATGCGTGGCACCAGATCCACAAATGCACATCTTTCTCGCTGTACGGACAGATTCTGACCAACATTAATACAAAATCAAAGTTTTGCATTCACAATTATGTCTCTATTTGTACAAAATGCTGCACATTCATGTAATTCTGTATTTAGCACACACACGTTGAAAGGCATTTGTTTGTGGACAGTGAAAATATCTACAAAATGTATCAAGTTCATGGATAATTGTGTGTTTATTTATTAATCAGTTTGATAGTAAAGTCATCCCATATTTGTCCAGTGTACAGGGAGAAAGGAGAGGCGGTCGGATGAATTTCTGCTATGGCACAGCTGAAGCAGAGCTATGAGCTGATTGGCCTGTTGGCGTGTGAGGGGAAATGGGACGGTCAGTTGGTAGCTCTGCTTCAGCTGTGCGATTAGCTCACACAGGCCGACCACAATTACACAATTCAAATTTAATCTTTAATGCAGCAAGAAAGAAGAGTGAGATCTTTAAGTTCTGTAGGAGCTAATGTTATATCAAACTGCAGAAATGTAGAAAACTGCTGCGCCTCCAGTTTGTGTTGTAAAATGGATAATCTCTTCCAAACCGCTGTTCAGCTCCTCTTTTATTCATTTAGCTACTGGATTATTCATTTACTTGTTTCACTTCCACACTTTATTTGTTTATTTACTATTAGATACAGTATTAATATTAGATAAAACAAGATAGATATTTTCCCCTTGCTTTTCCATTCATTCCTCTTGTGTCTGCAGGTGCTAAAGGGGAAAGTCAAATTCATGAAATAGTCTTGAATTTAAATTCAGCGTGTTTTAACTGGAATGTAAAGATTTTGATCACATTTCAAGTTTCACTTCATTTTGTAGTTCATTTGTGATGTATAATTAGTCAAATTTCCAAATATTTACTAACATCTTGTTGTTTTAGGTGCATTACTGCCAGTGATGGGAATAACGGCGTTACTAACCGAATTATTTTTTTCAGTAACGAGTAATCAAACGAATTACTGTTTCTCCCGTTACAACGCCGTTAGCGTTACCGAGAATAAAATGCGGCGTTACTATAATTGAGCTCACTGAAGCGGTTTTCATCCGAACAGGCTCTCTGTCAGTCGGACCTGCAACGTGTGTGTGTGTGTGTGTGTCTGTGTGTCTGTGTGTGTGTGTGTGTGCGTACGGGCGTGCGTGCGTGCGTGCCATGCGTGTTACAGTACACATAACTGATAATGATTGGTGGGTGGGAGACAAGGTTGAGGTTGATAGGTTGAGTTCACACACACACACTCGCGCACACACACACATGCATATGCAAAGTCACACACGACCAGGAGGAGTCGGAGCGATGGCAAGTCCAACGACTTCAAAGGTAGCTTTCGCAAACTGGAAGTATAAGCGCTACTCTTCCCTCGTTGAGGTGAAAGGTCAGAATGTTTATGTAACGTGCAGCTTATGCCCAGGAAGAAAGAGTCTCTCCACGTCTGTGGCCAGTAAATCTAATCTAATGAAGCCTCACATCATCACAGCCACAACATGAGTGGCTAATAACCCAGGTGATAACGTGAGCTCCACTACCAAAGGAGGAGTACTGATAATATTTACACAATATTTACACTATAGTAGGTCTACTGATAATATTTACACAATATTTACACTATAGTAGGTCTACAGATAATATTTACACAATATTTACACTATAGTAGGTCTACTGATAATATTTACACAATATTTACACTATAGTAGGTCTACTGATAATATTTACAATAATGTATTGAATTTGATAGGTGTCTCTCACATTGTCCCACAGCAATAGTGTAGCCTACATTAATGTACAATGTTTTATAATAATAATTTTTTCTTTTTAGTGTCCAATTCCTTCATTTAACATATTTAATATTGGGGGCATCCAAGTTATTTGACATATTTGAACATTTGAGGAAAAAAAATAAAAAATAACGCAGTAATTACTTTCCCTGGCAATTAGTTACTTTTATAATGATGTAACTCAGTTACTCACTCAGTTACTATTTGTAAGAAGTAACTTGTAACTATAACTAATTACTTTTTTAAAGTACCGTGCCTAACACTGATTACTGCTGATAAAAAGGAGGCATCAGAGTGTATCTTTGCTGGGACGGTGTAAAAATGGCTCCGTTACGCCCCTGAAAGGCTTGGGGGCACTGCTCGTGGTGGAAACCCCTGAGTTTAGAGTATTTCATTCTTTCTTCTACCTTTTTTCTTTCAGTACTACTGTCTCATTTCTGTCTTTATTGACAAGTTTCCATTTGAACTTACTTCCATTTTGCAGATGCAGGTTGTCATGTTTTTCACTTGTGTTATAAATTCTGATGTAATTGTTTTAAGTCAATGTGAGATTTCCTGTTGAAACTGTGGGGGCATAAATAAATACATTTGCATGTAAACTGAAGGATGTTGTTTATTTTGAGTGACTTTTTGATACAAAATCATATCAATTGCAGCCTAACATGAAAATGAACTGGCATAGAATCCTGCTGTACATAAAGCAAGATTGATTTTATAGTGTTTCTGTGTTGATTCAGTGTTAAATAAGTGATTTAATTAAAGTTGAAAAAAATATAGATTTTATGGCCATCTTGATCCATTTTTCATCATTGAAATCGTTTCGGTTACTAATGTAACCTCGGTTCCCTAAGAAGAGGGAACGAGTATTGCGTTTTGCTAAAACGCAAGGGGGAATTCCTTTTCCTCGAGATATTGAAGCAAATTTTTATCCAAAAATACCTTTTAAACGCAGTGCAGCTGCACAACTCTCAGCAGGAAGCAGCTGCGTGCTGATTGGCTGTGCCGCTGCAACTGCAGCAACCTATAGCGAGACCGTGGGGCAGGACGGACCAATCAGGTCCTTCCAAATTCCCGCCACAAGGGGCAACAGAATTTGCATAGCCAAGGGTATATAAGACCCACTCTCGCAAGGTTAGTCAGGTTAATCGACTGAAGCGACTCCTGAGCAAGTGAGCAAACACGGCAAGCAAAACGCAATACTCGTTCCCTCTTCTTAGGGAACCGAGGTTACATTAGTAACCGAAACGTTCCCTTACGAGAGTACTCTCGTATTGCGTTTTGCTAAAACGCAAGGGGGACCAATGCAAAACGCCGTGCTTGCTTAATGGCTCTAAGGCCGACGACACCAAACCCAGGCCAACCTAGGTGGGCCCGTAATATGATATCAATAATTCAGAGTGAGCCAGACCTGAGTCGGGCCCTAATGAGAATGAACACAATATTCGTGCAATAATAAGAATAGACCAGACATAGTCGGGTCAGGAATAATGAGTGGCCAGATAATTCGAGCCATAAGGAATATGCTTATGACTTATACAATATCCAACCCAGGCCGGACTTATCGAGCCTTAAGGGGTTAAATCTGTTTACACAGCAAAAAGCCCGGCTTGTAAAGCCGGAACATCTAAATTATAGAATCTGATAAAAGTGGACGGGGAGGCCCAGCCTGCCGCCGCACAGATATCGTTTAGAGAAATGCCAGTAGACCAAGCCCACGAAGAGGCCATGCCTCTAGTAGAATGGGCTTTAATGCCTAAGGGGCAGCTGAGATCTTTAGACTCATAGGCCAGTAAGATAGCATCCACTATCCAACGTGACAAGGTCTGCTTTGTGACCGCGCACCCTCGGGTGCGGCCGCCAAAGCACACAAAGAGCTGTTCAGTTTGCCTGTAAACAGCGGAACGCTCTATGTATATTCTCAGCGCTCTGACAGGACAGAGCAAATTAGCATCTATTTCATCTGACTGTGATGAAAGTGCCGAAAGTGAAATGACCTGTGCTCTGAACGGAGTTGAAAGCACTTTAGGTACATATCCATGTCTTGGTTTGAGGACGACCTTGGAGTCGTTTGGCCCAAATTCCAGACATGAGGCGCTCACAGAGAGTGCGTGCAAATCACCCACTCGCTTAACTGATGCGATCGCTAGCAGAAAAGCAGTCTTTAGTGACAGGAGCTTTAAGCTCACTGAATGCAGAGGCTCAAATGCAGAGCTCTTCATGGCATCCAGGACCGTGGACAGGTCCCATATAGGGACAGAAGGGGGGCGAGGTGGGTGAAGCCTTCTAGCCCCCTTAAGGAAGCGAACAATGAGATCGTTCTTTCCTAGTGACAGTCCGTTCACTTGAATGTGATACGCTGCTATAGCAGCCACATAAACTTTGAGCGTGGAGGGGGAGCGACCCGCGTCCAGAAGCTCTTGTAAAAATGTAAGCACCTCTGACACTGCACAATCATGTGGGGTCAGGCTTCGCGCTTTACACCAGTCTGAAAAGACTGACCATTTGCCTGAATAGAGCCGCCTAGTCGTGGGGGCTCTAGCTTCAGTAATAGTATTCATTACGCTTTCAGAGAGGTTCTCATGTACCCGTTGATGGGCCAAACATGAAGCGCCCATAGGTCGGGACGGGGATGCCAGATCTGCCGTTCCGCCTGCATGAGGAGGTCTCTCCTCAGCGGAATCGGCCACGGAGCTGCATCTGACATCTGACTCAGCAGTGAGAACCAAGGTTGGTTTCTCCAAAGCGGGGCTATTAAAAGCACAGCGCAATTGCTCTCCCTGATCCTCTCTATGACCTGAGGTAACATTGAGACTGGGGGAAAAGCATAAAGAGGAAGGTTGGGCCATTCGTGGGCCAACGCATCCTCGTGCTTGGAGAAATATATTCGGCATTGAGCATTGTCTTGTGAGGCGAAAAGATCCACTTTTGCCTCTCCAAACTTGCCCCAAATTATCTGAATTATATTTGGGTGAAGAGACCACTCTGCAGGGGACACTTTGCCCCTGGACAGCATGTCCGGACCCAAATTCAGAATGCCTGGCACGTGAGTCGCTCTCAGCGAGCTCAGATTGTGCTCTGCCCATATTAGGGCTTCTTCCGCCATTGAGTGCAGATCGACAGATCTCAGACCGCCTTGGCGATTTATATAGGCTACCACCGACCTGCTGTCCGTTCGGATCAGGACATGGTGGTATTTTATGTACGGAAGGAAAGCTCTTAGCGATATCGTGACCGCTTTCATCTCTAGACAGTTTATATGAAGGCTCTTCTCCGAGTCTGACCAGAGACCGGAGATCGGCCTGCCCTCGTGAAGGGCTCCCCAACCTAGGTTGGATGCATCTGTCGAGATAACTTTCCACTTCGTAACAGTGCCCATACTCACGCCCGTCCTGTACCAGGTGGGATTTTTCCAAGGAGCCAGAGCTAACATACAGCTGTGTTCTACCTTGATTTGCAATCGGCCCGAAAGCCATGCGTGAGCTGGAACGCGGCGATTCAGCCAGCGCTGTAGAGGGCGCATGTGTAACAGACCCAGTCTGAGCACTGGTGCCGCCGAGGCCATGACACCCAACATCCTCTGAAAATATTTGAGAGGAATGCGTGCACCGGACCTGAGGGAAACCGCTCGGTTCCGAACAGAGAGCGCGCGCTGTGACGTCAGCCGCGCGCTCATCTGCAGTGAGTCCAATACTGTTCCCAGAAACTAAACTTTCTGTGTGGGAGACAATAAGCTCTTTGCCACATTGATTCTGAGTCCCAAGCATTGTAAATGGTTGAGAAGCCAAGATCTGTGGTCTAATAACTGTATCTCTGACTGAGCTATTATGAGCCAGTCGTCGAGATAGTTGAGAATTCTCACTCCCCAAAGCCTCAGCGGGGTTAGCGCCGCTTCCATGCACTTTGTAAACGTGCGAGGGGCTAGAGATAGACCAAAAGGTAGCACCTTGTATTGGTAAGCTTTCCCCTCGAAGGCGAATCTCAAGAATGGCCTGTGATGGGGGGCTATTTGTATGTGGAAATAGGCGTCCTCTAGATCCACAGTGAAAAACCAATCTCCCGGGCGAATGTGCGCGAGGATTTGTTTCATTCTCAACATTCTGAACGGGCGCTTCATAAGGGCTTTGTTCAAATGTCTGAGATCTAGGATGGGTCTGAGACCACCGTCCTTTTTTGGAACAAGGAAGTAACGGCTGTAAAAGCCCGACTCGCTCTGTGAGGGGTGTACGGCTTCTACCGCTCCCTTTATTAACAGTTTTGATATCTCGGTTCGAAGCACGTGACTTTTGTTGCTTCCCACCGTTGTCTCTTCCACGGCGCGAAAGCGCGGTGGTCTGCGAGCAAACTGTAGCGAGTAACCTCTTTCTATTATGTTCAACACCCATTTCGAAATGCCGGGAATGGCCCGCCAGGCCTCGGCCTTCGAAGCCAGGGGCTGAATTAATCTGTGGGGCGAGTCGCTGAGTAACAGGGACTTGGTGGCCCGATAACTTTGCGCTAAGTTGGCGCTTATGAGGGAATTGTTTCCCGCCGCCTGAGTGCAGGGGGCCGGGGGACATAGAGTATTGGTGCTTGTGTACAGGCGAGCGCGCTTGAGTGCGGGCTTGTTGACTGTGAGAGTAATGTTTCCAACCACCTGAGTGCAGGGGGCTGGGGAACATGGGGGAGTGCTTGAGTGTAGGGGTACATGCTTTAATGCTGGCACACTGCCTACAGAGAAAAGGCTCTTTTTGTGACTCATATGGGTCGCCGTGAAAACGGCGTTTGTGTACAGGCGAGCGCGCTTGCTTGCGGGCTCGTTGGCTGTGAATGTGGCGTTCCCAGCCGCCTTGAAGGGAGCCGGGGAACGTTTTAGAAGAGAGCGAGGCGGTGCACCGGCCAAAGCGAGCACTATCCGCCTTCTCTTCATACCTCTGGCTAGGACGGCTTCGGAGGCTCAGGTTTCAACACATTGCTGGGTCGTGGACCTCGACGCTCCGGCGGTCTGTTGCGGCTCGTAGAGCGGGAACGCTGACCGGGCTTGGAAGCCGCGTGAGGCTGGCGAGCTGAAGGCGGCGCCTTGGTGGGCTGAGCTGGTCCAGCTTTAGCTTGACGGCTTGCGGAGGAGCTGGAACGCTTAGGCAGGAAATGTCGCATTGCCTGCGAAGCCTTCTGTGCCTCAGTGAAGCGCTCCGTGAACCCAACCACGGCGGAACCAAACAATCCTGAAGGCGAAATGGGCGCGTCCAGGAAAGCGGTCTTGTCCGCGTCCTTCATCTCAGTCAAATTAAGCCATAAATGGCGCTCCAACACCGTCAGGTTGGCCATACATCTGCCGATCGCCTGAGCATTAGCCTTGGTGGCGCAGGGCCAAGTCAGTGGCGCCGCGCAGATCCTTCAGAGCCTCGTTGTCAGGAACAGACTCGTCCAGGGAACGGAGGAGTTTGGCCTGGAAGACTTGAAGCACCGCCATAGAGTGCAGCGCTGACGCCGCCTGGCCGGCGGAGGCGAATGCTCGACCGGCGAGGCTGGACGTAGTGCGGCAAGCTTTGGAAGGGTGCACAGTCTTTGACTGCCATCCTCTGGTGGAGGGCGGGCAAAGGTGTGCAGCGACGGCTTCCTCGAGGGGAGGAAGGGTTTGATATCCTTTTTTCTGAGCGCCATCGACTACCGAGAGCGCTGGAGAAAAGGAGGATTTGGCGCGAGAAGAAAATGGCGCCTTCCACGATTTTGTTAGCTCCTCGTGGACTTCTGGAAAGAAGGGAGCGGGTCTTTGAGCGGTCGGTTGACGGCGGTTCTCGAAGTACCACTCATCCAGTCGGCTTTTCGTGGGCTCCTCGGGCTGAGACCAGTCAATGCCGAGGTTGTCCACGGCCTTGGTGAGCAAGCGCATAAGCTCAGCGTCAACTGAGGTTATGCCGCCGCTAGCCGTCCGCGTCGAAGTGGCGTGCTCCGAGGCGGCATCCGACCACCCGCTTCCGGATGCAGCAAGGGAAAGGCTGTCATCCTCTTCCTCCTCCGGTCCGCCGAACGAAACAGCAGCAGCCGCCATGCGAGGGGAGCCGTGCTGCTCGTCGACGAACAAGACGGGCGATGGCGAGGCACGCGGGGACATGCCCGGCGTGTGCTCGTCAGAGCGCTCCGGCGGCCTCTGGTCGCGACGTTTCTTCTTCCGTGGCTCTAGAGGCTGGGAGCACGGGACGGGATCCGCGTCGAAGCTGGCGAGCCGAGCCCGAAGGGTCTGCAGCGCCAGTTCGTCGCACTCAGGGCAGCCGCCCAGGTTGAGTGCAGCTTGCGTGTGGTCTCGTCCGAGACATGACACGCAGATGATGTGCCGATCCTCGTCCGCGATGAAACCTCTGCACGAGGCGCAGGAACGAGACATTTGGAACAACGTCTCGTGCTCTTTTTGAATGTGTAAAAAAACACAGAAGGTATAAAAGGATATAGTGCCGGATGGCGCAGCTGGAAGGCAGGCTGAAGGCGGAGAATCCGACGTCCTCAGGCCGCGTGTTCCGCTGGGTGCGTGTCGACGGCAGGCTTCGATCCGGAGCTCAACGATTGCAAGTCGCTGAAGAAGAATTAATCTGACTAACCTTGCGAGAGTGGGTCTTATATACCCTTGGCTATGCAAATTCTGTTGCCCCTTGTGGCGGGAATTTGGAAGGACCTGATTGGTCCGTCCTGCCCCACGGTCTCGCTATAGGTTGCTGCAGTTGCAGCGGCACAGCCAATCAGCACGCAGCTGCTTCCTGCTGAGAGTTGTGCAGCTGCACTGCGTTTAAAAGGTATTTTTGGATAAAAATTTTCTTCAATATCTCGAGGAAAAGGAATTCCCCCTTGCGTTTTAGCAAAACGCAATACGAGAGTACTCTCGTAAGGGAAAACATTATTTCAGGGTGCAAACCTGACGAAAAATCAATGTTAAATTTCAACATTGATTCAATGATATTTTAGTTGATGCATTAACATTGATTCGACGATGATTCAGTGTTGGTCTGCTATCTGGGTTACATTTTTGTGATACCAACTTCAAATTTGGAACAACTCATAAGGCTTCGATTTTTAACAATTTTGGAGTAAAAATTATTTTGTAAAATATATATTTTTTATAAAATATCATTAGTACAGTATATTTAATTTACAGTCAAATTCAACTTTTTCATACTCTCATGTTTTGAAGTGAATTACAGCATTGAAGTTTGGATGGTGCATTTTCACATCTATTCTCAAGAAGGGTGTGACAGTTCAGCGGTTAAGAGATTTCCAGAGCTGAACTGCATCTGTAAGTGCGTCTCTTTCAGAAGAAGACGATCAGATGAGCGTCTGACTGATGATTCTATAATAACCCAACACACAGATCAACGGCTCATTCTGCTCTCATGAAATGTTTCTCTGTGAGTCTCTTGTTCTTCTAGATCTCTGTTACCTGCAGGAAATGGACGTGATCCTGTGTGTGTGAAAGCTGCTCCAGCTCAGCGTCTCTCCTCCTCAGATCATTGATCTCCTGCTCCAGTCGCTCCAGTCGTCCTTCAGCTCGACTCACTGCAGTCTTTTCCTGATCTCTGATCCGCTGTGTGGCCTCAGAGCGGCTTCTCTCAATGGAGCGGATGAGCTCAGTGAAGATCCTCTCACTGTCCTCCACTGCTGTCTGTGCAGAGCGCTGTTAGGACACACATCACAATCACACAGTGGCTTCAGTGAGTCCTGACTGAGACTTCTCAAACTTCTCTTCTTCTCCAGACTCACCTTATGAGCCTCCACAGCCTCTCTCAGCTGCTGAAGATCTTTCTCTCTCTGCTGGATTCTCTGCTGGAACGACCTCTGCGTCTCCTTCAGCCGCTTCTGCAGCACAAACCAATGACAGAGACGCCACTTTATACTGCGCACACTAGAGCATCATGGGAGCTTTTGTTTGGGAACACTTTCTATGAAGCCTGTGTTTATAATCCATTATAAGGATATTCTTAGTGCATTATAACACATGCATAATGCCTTATAAACAACCTTATGATGTGTTGTGTCATCTCATGAATAATCAGAACAACAGTAATAATACTTACCTATGTGTGGTTATAACTATTAAGATTATGATGATTTATGACACACAATGAAGATGATTTTATCCACTTAAGTTATAATAGATTATATATCCCATAGTTTCATATCTTTAACTTTCTCAAGTCTCATATCTTGACATTGTTTCCTTCAGATCTGCACAGTCTCAAACTACATCTTATGAGTCTTTTACTGCTTAAAGTGACACAAAGTCTTCTCTTAACATCTGTACGCTCAGCGGTGAAAGTCCACTTCAGCTCCTGTTGACTTCTGCTGGCGTCTGCAGTGTGAATGATGTTTCCTGATCATATGGTGCCAGTATAAATAGTGTCAGCATTATTTGATCAGTGTGTGATTTCATACCTGTTTCTCTGTCCTCTGTGCTGCGGCTGATACAGTGTCGTGGTTTTTATGTTCGTCCATCGTACACAGCACACATATAAACTTCTGGTCAGTGCAGCAGAAAACCTCGAGGAGTTTATCATGAGTTTGGCAGATCATCTCCTGCAGTCGTCCAGTGGCATCGGTCAGATTGTGTCTCTTTCCTTTAAACCAACTCTCATGTTGTTGAAGGTGAATCTGACAGTAAGAGTTCAGACACACCAGACAGGACTTGACGGCTTTGTGTTTTCTTCCAGTACAGACGTCACACTGCACATCTCCAGCTCCAGCGTAACAGTCAGCAGGAAGTTTAGTCTTCTTCAGTTTCTCCACCAGTTCAGCCATCATGGTGTTTTTAGCTAAAGCAGGTCTTGGACTGAAGGTCTGTCTGCACTGAGGGCAGCTGTAGACTCTCATCTGATCCTCCTGATCCCAGCAGCCTGTAATACAGCTCTTACAGTAACTGTGTCCACACGAGATGGTCACTGGATCCTTCAGGAGATCCAGACACACTGAACACATCAACTCCTGATCCACTGAAATCCTCCCTTCTGCCATTTTACTGAATGAACACAGAGACACAAACACACACCAGCTCGACTACACCTCAGTTTCACTTTCCCTGAAGTCATGTGATTTCTGCTTCCTGGTTCTGTGTTTGAGTGAGTGTGTCCATGGCTTTAACCAGCAGATGTCCTCAGCACGCTGTGTTTGGAGTGAATCTAGCTCGTGATCTAACAGTGAGTTTAGCTGACAGAGTCAATATAGTGGAATAAAAACACCTTCCCTCAGTTTCACAGACGAGGCTTGAGTCTAGTCTCAGACTAAAATGCGTGTTTGAGCTGTTTTAACTCAAAGCGTATCTTAAAATATGTCAGTGCCATTGTTTTGTCTCAAGATGCACATCAATAATGTTTTTTTCTCAGTTCAATTAGGACATTTAAGTAGCTTTTATAAATGTTGCTAAGGCCTAATCCTGGCTTAATCTAAGCCCCGCCTGTGGAACCAGTCGTTTTCACTGCAACTTCAAATGAAGCAAGACGATGTTGTGGAAATGAGAGTGAATACCTGAGGTCATTTTATGCTACACTGTTTGCTAGCCTGGCATAAAGATCTCATCTCCATTAATACTTCTCATCATTTATTCACAGGGTTTGACTGATTGTTTTCCATATATCCATTTCCTTTAAAGTATCCTTGAAAAGAGGGTTTGACTGGTCAAACTGGTGGATTTTTCTGGACCTCAGCGATTCATTAATAAACCTTTTTGTGGTTTAAAAAAAAAAAAACATTTTGTGGGATAGCATCGATGTATCATTTTATAAGACACTTCTTTTATCTTATTGTACAAAAATCATTTTTGGGGCAAATTCCACACTAGCCCAGTTAATTTCACCTACATGTCTGTTCCAATAAAAGATGCGATTCGGACAAGAGACAACCTCATTCTAGAACAGAGCATGAATACTACTACTCCTAATATGTATCAAATACATTGAGATATGGCACAATCTGAGAGAGCTAGTTATTAAATCCCTTCATAAACATAATAATCCCAGAAGGGATAGCTCCAATTAACAATAGCATATTCTTTTGCTGTAATTGGGATTTAATAATGTGACAAAAACTCCTCATATTTTAAAGGAATTCCTTGGACATTATATAATGAACTTACCTAAATAATATTATTTTTAATAATACATTGATGTATTCTTGTGCAGCAAATCTTTGTTGTGCCAAATTATATATTGTGTGGGGAAAATTATGCTTGTAAATCAAAGACTATGATGAGAGACATTATTTGTGAAAGTAAGATCATTTGGAAGGAACTTTGTCAGGATTATAATTACATAAGAGCAAAACTTTTTGGCTACGCCAAATTTTATTTTCTCTAAATTGGGTGAAGCTCCATAAAGAGGTGGGATTTTTGAATTTTTGAATTTTTAATCCAATTAATTTGAGAGGAAAGTTCTACCCTTGAGAGACAAATCTCTTAGTAACCAGATATTTATTTTATTTTAGATTTTTTCCACAATCTGAGAAAGTTTTCAACACATCTATTCTTCATATCCTTAGAAACGACTATACCCAAATAAGAAACTTTATCCATCTATGTTTGTCAAACAATCATTTTTAATTGAAAATAGCTCACATTTATGGATATTTAAATGTAAGCCTGATGCCAGAGAGAATAAACTGATAATATTAATAGCTAAAGAAACCTGAGCAGAGTTGTGTAAAAACAGTGTAGTATCATCGGCGAGTTGACTCCATATGATCTCTCTATCTGCAATATTAATGCCCTGTATAGCGCTTGCCCTAAGATAAACAGAAAATAGTTGACCAGCTAATAATAATGAATACGGTGAGATCGGGCAGCCTTGTCTAATTCCTCATAGCAAATTAAATCTGGTAGATGAGCCCATCTTCAATTTGATAGAACAGTTTGCATTTGCATAAAGTGTTTGAACAGCTGGGATAAAAAAGGCCCAAAACCAAACTTTTCTAAGGCAAGAAAAAGAAACTCATGCTCAACAGAATCAAATGCTTTATAAAAGTCTAAACACAAAATAAAGCTCTCATCTACAATTAAATCAGAGTAATCAATGAGATCCAATACTAACCTAATATTATTTGAAATATGCCTCCCCGATAAAAACCAGACTGGGATTCATCTATAACAGAATATATTACTTTTTTAAGACGTTTAGCAAAAGTTAAGGATAACATTTTGTAATCGTTACTAAGAAGACATATTGGGCACCAATCATCAAGACAAAGAACATCTTTTTTGGGTTTTGGGAGTAAAGTAATAAGGCCTTGTGTTAGTGTAGGGGGGAGAGAGTCTTTTAAAATACTTTTCTCTGAAAACTTGCAAAAGAAAAGGAGCTCATTGTTTTGCAAATAATTTGTAGGACTCTGAAGACAAGCCATCCACTCCTGGAGATTTGTTAAGTTTAAGACAATTAATGGCTTCAGTGACTTCTTCTAAACCAAGAGGTAAATGGACTGCATTTATATAGCGCTTTTAACAGACCAATGGCCATCCAAAGCACGGTAGGTCACACATGTTTCTGTCTGTCCCATTAATGTCAAGAACAGTATTGAAATCACCTCCCATATGTTACGGTCTGGCTCAGGCAGGAAGACAAGGAGAGGCAGAGGAGTATCTCAAACGTAGTTTACTGAGAGAAGGCTCAAAAACACACACAGGGATTGTATAGTGGGTACTACATACGGATATAACGGTGACCGGACAAAGACACAGTGAACAAGAGGAACTTATATACAAACACAGATGACTCTCTTGCAATTGAACGTGAATATGTTTACTACTTAAAAACATCAAAGCTAAACATCATATCTAGTCAAACCGCATCACGACATCGCTACAAATACAGTATGGGATCAGCGAACATCAATGTATAGGCTTAGGCTACATTACCATTGAAGTCGTACTGCTGTGGAACGCCAGGTCTACTTTGCAGTAGATACTTTGCAGCTTGTTCTCTTCTTTTTTAAGGTAATGATCCCAAACTTTAGACATTCTCTGCCGTTTATGGACATCTTTACTCTCCACCATCACTCCAACTAAATTCAAAATGTATCACGCGCTATGGTGTGCTTCCTGAACTTTGAACAACGGTCCGTGTGAATCAGATCCCTGCGCGTATAGTGCGCCTTATAGGTATTTAACGAGGCTTCGAGGCAGAATTTTTGCCTCAAGGAATTTTTGTAATCGAGTTAATTGAGTAACTCGATTAATCGTTTCAGCCCTAGCTCTGCCTACCACGCCCACACTCAATCCCGCCTCATCATAATGGTGGCCACAGGACCCAAGCTGTGGAGTGCAGGCACTCAACTCTCATCCTTCAGGAGAGATTCAAGTCCAGGTGGAACAATTTCTGCGACTGCATCACTAAAAAGCGTGCATTTTAACCCCCTTGAGTCAACCGCATTAGTTCAACTTTCTTCTTTCTAACTCTGAAAGGAATCACACGAGAACAGACACAAATGTGTCGCTATGAGTGTCTTAAGCCCTATTCGGACGGGGTTAGTTTGACATGGAGAGGTGGGGTAATTATTACCAGAGCTTCTCAGGGATTTTAGTAACGTCCGAATGTTCCATCTCAGTAATCATTACGGACAATGCCAGTAAAGATTACTGGTCCTGAGGTCCTGAAAAATTACCTCAGGTAATACTAATCCCGTCCGAATAGACCCGCTGTAAATATGTACGTAAATATTCCGTCATTTCCTGTTTAAAAGTAGTTTTCCACGTTTTTTCAAATACGGAGCATTCAGTTGCGTTCTAGGCAGTGGGAACTCTGCTTATTCTTCTGCTTACCATTCACATAAAAAAAGCTCAAAAAGGTTGAAGACACTTGTTAGAGGCACAAAACTTCTTTAAGGTCGAAGGCACTTGTTAGAGGCATAAGTGGCTTTTAACAACAGAATCCAATCAAAATTTAATTAACGGAAATAGTAAATCATTCAACTAGACCTAACTGTTAAATATAGGTTGTATATAGATCATATGCAACTTAATACATACGACAAGGAGGTGACAGCAGTGCGTAAAATGAGTTACCCCTCCCACTTCTGCAGGTTTTACTGAGATTTCTTATCCTGTGCGAATTGGCCATTAATATTACAGACATCCTGTGGTGAAATTACTTTACTCCATCTAATCTTGTAAAACTAATCACGTCCGAATAGGGCTTTAAACTCCCTCATGTACAAACCAAACAGTCTCCTGAAGACAAGAAGAGGATGACGTATTTCACAGGTGTCAATGTCAAGTTCATTGTCGGGTTTGGACTCATGCTTCAGACACCTGTCATGTTGGAGGCATTCCCCATAATAACCCCTAGGAGACGCAGCACGAGTTCCCTTTCGAAAGGGAACAGACGGATATTCCATTGAGGATAATGAATGTTTGACAGGTGTTATCATCAGAAGTTGAGTCAGCTGTGAGGGCTCTTCCTGCTGATAAATCAGCATTGCTGGTCACCAGCATAAGGTTTGTTTTGCATGTTGGGAGCAGCATGGGATGCTGGAGTGCTGGTGGACCAGCATATGTTGTCTTTTGAGTGTTGGTATCATCCCAGCAAGACCACAGCAAAACTTGTGAATGTGTTACAAATCTTTTACTAACTACGGTTTTGTAGTTAAAGACCAAGACAATTTTCCAAATTAATTTTAATAAATGACTATTTTATAAATTATTTAAAGATTTTTGAAGTCTGTTTGAAGTCACCATTATGGACAGAAGGCTGAGAATCCAAATGCACAAACCTTTTAATATGTGCAATTATTGGAATCGACAGCTCAGTTGAGTTCCTAAATATTGACACGTTTGAGTTCCTAAATATGTATGACAGTCTTTAAAAACAGCAATTTTCAGTTTTGAACTTTCTTTATCAATTTGTTTTTACTCTTCAATTTAAAGAGCTCTTCTCATAACCCCTGTTATTGAACTGCTTATGATTATGCTTTTATTAGGCAAGGCAGATTTTGAAGAAACCAAAACTAAAACAGTCATCAGACAGAGAGTGAAAAAAAAATACTGCCACAATGTAAATTATAAGAAAAAGTTTTGTGAACACTAAATCATGTAAACTTATTCTAGTAGACCCCCTGAACAAAATTATGAAGCTCTAAATGAGCATAATAGAGGTTCCTTTACACTCGCACAAGGCACTTTGAATACCACGGACTGCCCTTCGGTCTGTCCAACACCCCGGCTGTCTTCCAGGCACTTGTTAAAACAGAGCTGTCCAATTCTGCTCCTGGAGGGCCACGGAAAAGCTCAGTTGTTGGCCCCATTTGTTGAATATAATATATTTTTAATGTAAACTCCCTTTATTGTTTTTTTTTACAGTCTTTCTTGTTTTTTTAGATATTTATCCTGTTGTACAGCACAATGGCCAACTACTAGAGGTGTAACGATGCACTCCTGTCACGATACAATATTTATCTCGATATTTTAAGTCAAAATAAAGAAGAGATTTTTTATTATTTAAATAATATTATTGTTATTATTTTATTATCAGGACACATAAATATTCCCCCATAGCATTACTATACATTACATAAAGTAGTTTAATGTACTAATGTCACTGATTTTTACTCATGCAGTCCTTGTGCACACAGACTCTCCTGGTGCTCGCTATGTTCTGCCTCTCCTGCTATTAATTAACCATACATATAAGAATAAACCATCTAAAATGAATCTAACATCATACTACTAAACCCAAATGTGATCTGGTGATTTAAATGATGTTTGCGCTTCCACGTTGAGGAGTGCCGTTCCAGCAGTGCGTGCGCTTCAGATGATCAATGCAATCCGTCACGCTTCTAATCGCAAGAAAGCGAGTCAAAATGACTATTCCCTAACTGTAAATGGTTAGTTCTGCATTCACTCACTCTCATGTTGTTTTAGTGTGTCTCGTCACATTTGTGCATCTGTGTTTACTACAGTATCCATCATATAAAGCCATCGTGTCTCTTCAGAAGATTTGGATTAGACACTCTTGATTATTTTTACGATGCCTTTATGACATATTTTGGCTCTTTTAAGTTTGAGAGGAATGGACTTTAAATGGAAGGACAGAAATCTCTCAGGTTTCTTGAAAAATATATTCACTTGTGTTTTGAAGTTAAATGAAAAACGTATAGGTTTGAAACCACATGAGGGTGAGCACATGATGACAGAATTTACATTTTTAAGTGAATTATACCTTATAAATTCAGGAAGTCGAGCTTTGGATGAGACAAACTTTAGAAGCAACTAAAACAGTCAAGGGCAACAATATGCAAGTGCTGTAACACGTCTCAGTTAATCTAGCACAGAACACACAGGACAGAATTTATTTTTTATTTTTTATAAATAGACAAACAGAAAATGAATAGAATGATATGTGCTATTCTTGATTGGTCAGGTGCTGCTGGAAAAGATGTGTTTTTAAATGTTTTTTGAAAATGGCTACAGACTCGGCTGCTCGAATTGAGATAGGCAGGTCATTTCATTCCACCAGGTGGGAACGGTCCAGGAAAAGGTCCGTGAGAGTGATTTCATGCCTCTTTGGGATGGCACCACAAGGCGTCGTTCATTTACAGAAGGTAAGCTCCTGGAGGATGTGTAAGTCTGAACAAGCGAGCCAGTGGTTGCTTTGTAGGCGAACACCAGTGCCTTGAATTTGATGCAAGAGGCTATTGGCAGCCAGTGTAGACTGATGAAGAGAGGGGTGATGTGTGCTCTCTTCGGCCCGTTAAAGATCACCCTCACCGCTGCGCTCTGGATCAGTTGCAAGGGTTTGATAGTGCATGCTGGAAGGCCCGCTAGAAGAGCATTACAGTAGTCCAGTCTGGAGAGAACAAGAGCTTGGACCAGGAGTTGTGTGGCCTGCTCTGATAGGAAGGGTCTAATCTTCCTAATGTTGTATAACACATATCTGCAGGACCGGGTTGTTGCAGTGATGTGGTCAGTGAATTTTAGCTGATCATCAAGCACAACTCCAAGGTTCCTGGCTGTCCTGGACGGAGTTATGGTTGATGATCCTAGCTGAATGGAGAGATTGTGATGAAGTGCTGGGTTGGCTGAGACCACAAGCAGTTCTGTCTTTGCAAGGTTGAGTTGCAGGTGATGTTCCTTCATCCAGGCAGAAATGTCAGTTAGGCAGGCAGCGATACGAACACCAACCGTGGGATCATCTGGTTGAAATGAGAAGTAGAGTTGAGTGTCGTCGGCATAGCAGTGATAGGAAAAGCCATGTTTCTGAATGACAGATCCCAGTGATGACATGTAGATGGAGAAGAGAAGTGGTCCAAGCACTGAGCCCTGTGGAACTCCAGTGTCTAGATGATGAGACTTAGACACTTCACCTCTCCATGACACCCTGAAGGACCTACCTGAGAGGTAAGACTTGAGCCACTGGAGAGCAGTTCCTGAGATGCCCATCTTCATGAGAGTTGACAGGATCTGGAGATTAACTGTGTCAAAAGCAGCAGATAAATCCAGCAAGATAAGTACTGTGGATTTGGAAGCTGCTCTTGCCTGTGTCAGTGCCTCCGTAACCAAGAGCAGGGCGGTAGCTGACTACGCCACCCTGATGACCAGGGAAATATTAGTACTTATGAGATAATCACATACCCAAAAGGACACATTTCATGTTTCAAAAGAAGAGGGCCTGAGACGTGGATACCAAAAGATAAAAATAAATATTTAAATAACATTAAAACATTAAAATACTAGAGGGCCGGATTAGCATAGACACATAGAAGAGACTGGAACAGGGCCAGAAGACCGAGGCTTACCAATGGCAGGTGAGCTAGTTTAGTGAGCACCAAGCTCCTATATCAAAACCTTACCACCTTGAGCACAGATCTCATCACACCACACACACACACACACACACACACACACACACATCGGGTCAGACACAAAACACACTGCACTCTGTGACAAAATCCCACCACCGCACACGAGGGCCTACTAGCGGCCTGCCCTGAAGCCTTGGCTCCTGCAACGAAAGACAAAAGTAATCCAAGCAGTTTTCAAAATAAACAATATAAATACTGTTTAACCTAGATGAACTGAAAAAGCGTAACAGAACAGCAACACAAAAGAAAAGAAAACACCACCTCCAATGAGGTTCAAACTCAAAACATCAAAATTGGAGGTGGATATTTACAGCACTTTCACAAAAACATACAAATACCAAACATACAAACTAGAAACCAAATCAACATAACAGATAACGTAAATGCTGACTAATCAGCAACTTTAAACAAAGCCAAAGAAAATAAAGCAAAAAGCAGTTTAGAAAGCAAACACAAATACACACAAAACAAATAAAAGAACAAATTTAACCAAACAAAAGAATGTATAATGTAGTATAACTGAAAACAAACAAACCAAATATGCAGAAGCCAATGCAACACAAATACAGATTAAAAAACAATTATAAGAAAACAACAAATCAAAATATGCTAAAGAGCAGGTTTAATGCTAGACGTATAACCCAAGCGAACTCGCGCTGAAGAGCAGGCTCAGCACAAAGAGTAGAGTAGATTTAGCACAAGACACGTAGACCATGCGAGCTCGCGCTGGGGAGAAATTTAAAGTCACCGGAGAAACCAGTGCAGACAAAGCAGCAGCATCGAAGAATGTTGCCCCACAGGCTGTCCTGAACACAATGGGTCCCAACTATTCCTCCTTCATGTTGCTATAGTTGAGTCCGATCGTGCACACAAACAGACGGCAGGCCAATAAGACACAGGAATACAGCGGGAGAATGTTGAACCAGGCAGCCGCCAACAACCCACAAACGATTGTCCAACAGGACGCTGAAGCGGAAGGCGGGCGAAACCGGAACGGCCGATCCACGGGCAGTGACACACAAACAGTGCTCTGACACACGCGCAGTGCCTTAAAGTCCCTGTTTATATATCCACTACACAGCATGTGATTGGACAACACGCGTACACGTTATTATTAAAGAATATATAAAAATCACACTCATGGCACTTTTTATTCCACTACACATCATTTTTGACATATACGAGGTCATTGTACTACAAAACCACACTGTCATTTTGAGCTTCCAGTCCAATGAACCCAACGAGCTTTTACTGAAGGCAAGCGGCCAAAGCTCATCGACTCGTTTTGTACTTCCTCCTCTTTATTATGTATCAGAGATGAACACACCAGTGCAAGACTGCTGATCAACGCAGATTATTTTATCATGGCAGCTGTAATAATACTCATGCTGATTTTTATTAAATGTCTAGCGTTGCAATCGAAAGGAAAAAATAGAAATAAAGGATATCCAGTTTCCATGGTAAAATATACTGCATCATTCTTAGCATTGAGGATGTCATCATTCATCATCCTAAGTTTTTTAATGGACCCTTTTCACATTTCCAGGGTTCTCAGAAGCCATGATATAGTTTGGTTAACGTTAGTCAGTGTTGTACCATGGGGTTTCAGTCAGGGCCTTCACTAACAATCAACACACCCCACGCCACAACACGCCACTGCCATAACACACCACACACACCACACACACCACACACACACCACACACACCACACACACCACACACACCACACACACCACACACACCACACACACCACACACACACCACACACACCACACACACCACACACACCACACACACCACACACACCACACACACCACACACACACCACACACACCACACACACCACACACACCACACACACCACACACACCACACACACCACACACACCACACACACACACACACACACACACACACACACGAACACGCACACGCACACGCACACGCGAGACAAAAAGGCAGTTGAACTATTTATTGATACCACTGCACTCACGTGTCAGCGTTTAGGCGACTGGTGAAATGAACCAAAATCAACTGACACAAAAACTCTTCAACAAACAAACAAAAACACAGAACAAAAAAAACAGCTTGTCGGCTAACGTTACCGGCTTGACATCAGGATTCACACGAAGCTCGCGCAGCCCATCGTCCGCAGCGGCCATTAGCCATAGCTCATTTCACATAGATCGCTCACAACCCACGAAAAGTTCAACCGGCTGATGACATCAGCGGGGGTTAGCGCCGACACATTGCTGGGCCTTTGGGCCGTTCTATCACTACACATCAAAATCTGATTGGCTGATGACACACGTCAGTCAAAGTTATGATCCAATGAAAAATGGCAGCTTCAGCGGAAGGCTAGCTATTCCACTAGCGCTGGTCCACAGAGCTGTGATGCTTTTAGATGATGAAAATACAGCTCAGCCTCACTAACAATAACCACATTCTTTAAGGAAATATAATTGTAACGTACTGAAATAGACAGTAATTGCATTTAGACACGTTCAGACACACATTAATTTAATTATGAAAAAATATATATGTTTGATTTTGACAGGGCCAGCAGAGAAGGCCCTGAAGCCCAGCACTGTTAATAGTGGAGAACGGGAGATGACAGCAAATCAGTGTTCATTTTGTTGACGAATAATTTGTCATAATTTTCATCAACAACCTTATTTCACTGACTAAAACGAGACGATAACTAAATAAACTGCAAAGCGGTCAGGTGAGTGTTCAGGTATGGACTGGAGGGACTGACAGACACAGGGCTTGTAACGGAGAAGTTCACTGCAACGCAGACAGGTGAGTACACAGGTACGTAATCCTCTTCCTCAGAAATGACAGAAAAACTCAGGTAGGTAGTAGACATCCGGCGGGTTTAAGTTCAAACTTCACACAACAACACAGTGCATCACATCACTTCATCACTGCAATTCAACACTCAGTGGGAAATACATATATCAATGGCAGTTGCCCATTTTCTGCCCTGGCATTCACGTCAGGGAGTCCCATAGACAAGAGAGAGGGGATGAGACCGATTGCCCTACTCACAGTCTCTCACAAACGATCTTATTTGTCCAACAATTTCCTCCTTCCGGTCGAGTCGGCGTGCTCCTCTCCCAAACTCACACTGCCATGCCCGTTTGCCAGCCCCACTTCCTCTTCTCCAAGCTCACACTTCCTCTCCGACTCGGTTCCTCACGCTTCCTCTGCCATCTGTGTCTTCCTCCGCGAGCCTTAGGCTTCCTCGGCTGCCCTTAGGCTTCCTCTGCCACCCGTCCTTCTTTCCTCTAAAAACTACCTCCTTTTATCCTCCCCTAATGGCAACGTGTGCCAATCGCGGAGCTTCAATCCCCTCATGCACAGCTGCCGGCGATTTTGGCTACTCAACCCATTCGCGGGGAATTTGCGCTAACCCGGAACTAGCCCGGTGTCCCGTTGTTATGGGTCCGGCGGGAGGCAATCTCGGTGAACCTTAGTTCCGCCTTACATTGAAAAAAAAAGTTGGAATTTTGTCACCCCGTGACAAATGTGTGTTTCCAGCTTGTTTATAATTAAAAGTCACAGATTATATAGTCGTTTTTGTTTACACAATAAACTGTATTTAATTTAATTCCCATTTAATTCATAGTCAGGAGGAAAGACCAGTATTTGACACACATTCAATAAAGTATCAGGGTTATAATAGTTCACTAAAATCATTAAAATCTTCATTACTTGAAATTAAATAAATGTTAACTGAAATAAAAAAATTAAAATAAACAAACTTATTTGAAGCTTTAGCTTAACCTGATATGGCCTACTGACTAAAACAGAAATACAGGATTATAAAAACTATATAGATGTTTTTAAAAAACAAACAAAAAAGTGAATTGAGCTCTTTCGTGTATTTTTAATGTCAAAAACAAAATTATGTCAAAATGTCAGTTCAAGTGACAGTCGGTTATGTGATGCTTAAATGCTTAATGTATTACAATTGAACTAAACTCATTACATTTTAGGAGACTAAAACTAAAAACAATTCAGGCGACTAAAATATGACTAAAACTAAATGGCATTTTAGTCAAAAGACTAAATCAAAATTTGCTGTCAAAATGAACACTGCAGCAAATATAATTTTGGTATTCCCATTTTCACCAATAGCAAAAGAAAAAAAATCCAAAAGGGCAAAATATTGAGAGATTGATTACAGCAGTCAGAACAGAGAATGATGTGAAATGTGTGTAATTGTGATGTTGATAACTGTGGAAATGCGTCATCACAGTCTGTGTAAAGGGTCCATTGTGTGTCCTTTGTGTCCATTGTGTCCACGTCTCTGGCGTGATGACTCTGATTCATTAGAGCAAGTCACCTCATCTAAGAAGTGAACATGCTTTTTAGTCCCATTGCTGTTAAGCATTATGGGAGGCATGCACTTTTTAGCATTTAGCTTAGCTTTGAGATCTGCAATGGTCTCTTTTACACTTTTCAGTCAGGGCTAACTGCTCAGCTAGTAATTTATCTAGCTGTGTTTGAAGATCTTGAATCTTTTTACAATGCACTTCTTTACATTTAGCATCTAGACTTGACAATAGAGATGGTGTCGAATTATGTAGCCTTTTAAAACTTATGAAGTTTAAAGTCTCAATTATTTCACCATGTTTTGATTTCTTTTGGTGTTTGCCAGGTATGTTCCACCATTTAAGCATTTCATCATCTGAACTTTAAATCCCAATATACTCTTTCTTGAGTTTGGACAAGGTAGGCTCAACTTTTTCGCTCCATAAAGCAAACAATGTGTCACTGTTATTAGAAATGTTCCCTTCCATCCCCGAGGAGATAATCTGAATATTCACTGATTGTACAGTAATGGGTCTATTGAAGCTATTTAAACCCTTCTAAGTTCTGTTTCATGCAATTCCTTCAACCATTAAACAATGAAAACAGCCTTACCCATTCCTTGGTCAGAAGGTCAGCTTTCATCCATTCACAAGATCAACTGTGAAAAATGTCCTCATGATTTTGATTTCAGACAAAACCTCAAAACCTCAAAACCTCTGATTTTGATTTCAGACTTCAATACCCATTCAGCTGTGTGATAAGCGGTCCATCCAACTCTGGAAAGTCTTATTTTGTGAAACTTCTGTTGGAAAACAGTGTGAATTTGATTTCCAAAAAATTTGAAAACATTGTTTTTTTGTATGATTGTTGGCAACCCTTGTATGATGAATTACTTAAATTGTATGCTATTAAATTTGTTGAAGGAATACCTCAGAGTCTGAATGATGATTATTTGCTACCCGTCAACAAAGTGAATCTTTTGGTTGTTGACGATATGATGCACCAAGCGTCTGGGAGCTCAGAAATTGAACGGGTATTCACGCAGTATGTACATCATCGTAATCTCATTGCGATATATATCACGCAAAATTTATTTAAGGTAAATCCAACAGGACCATTAGCTTAAATACAAATTACTTGATTCTGTTTAAAAAACCCCGGGACCCCAATCAAGTGGCTGTGCTAGGGCGTCAAATGTACCCAGGAAATGCTAAATACTTTATGGACTGCTATCGTGATGCTACGAGTCAACCTTTCGGGTATTTATTGATAGACTATAAAGCTAAAACCCCCGAACAATATCGGCTCAGAACAGGTCTACTTTCCGACCGCCAAGTGGTGTATCTCCAGTAAAGAAGAAGAACGTGATCAGCGTCATGTCGACCAGACTGTGTAAGCATCTCCCGCTGTTAAAACTGTTACATAAATCCACACCTAAACAACGACGTCTTATTTTACATTCGGCGTCCGACGAGTTCATTTTAACTTTGTGCGAAGTTGCACTTAACATACTCTATGGAACGATTCCTATCAATCGGCGGCAATACCAAAAGCTGAAAAGGAGGAAATCGTAAATTAAATTTGTCGCCAATAAAAAAATTGGTATATCAGCCAAGAAACGCGTCTTCAACCAAACTGGGGGATTTCTTTTACCGCTCCTAAGTGTCGCAGTGCCGTTTATTTCTAGCTTGATAACTTCAGGGTGGAGGTGAGGATGGAGTATGCTGAGAAAATGTATTTAGTGCCGCAGCACCAGTTGGAAAATTTGAAAACTGGAAGCGCTCGGGAGAATATTCAGCAGATCGTAGAAAACGACCTAGACAAATCCATACAAAATATTTTACTAAGGAACGATTTGGATCAACATGAAAAAGTCAAGCTCTACACAAACATCCTGGGCAGATTTTTAACAATCGTTAAACAAGGCGATCGGGAGAGCAGTGTTTTAACACTCTCTTTACCAAATCATGACCATGCTCATAAAGATGCGAGCACTCCTGATGATTCAAAAGACGGCGAGAATGTGGAGGATGTCGTGGCTGAAGTTCTGAAGAATGTGCCATCGAGGATCTTGAAAAACAGCAGATACATATTAGAAAATTTGTCTAAAGCTAAAGGACTATGCAGCTGGAGCGAGACAGGGGGGTTTGTGTTCAGGGGTAAAACTATACACGGTTCACACATGCTCGATTTGTTGAAAAATGTCACAGCTCCGCACAAGGTACGGGATGACCGAAGACCTGCAGGATGGTCGGAGTTTCTACACGCCTTTGCCGAATTAAACATTCTGTTTTCCACAGTGCCGAATCATCATGTTAGGCATACGATTAATTCTTTAAAGGGTAAACCTGTTACAACCGCACCTACACCGGAGCATGAGCGAAATTATAAGAAGTCAAAAAAAAGAAAGCGGGCGGAAGACCCCATGTTTAAATCACCTACTATCGATAGGGGTCAGTGGCTGCAATTTTAAGATGTTGTCACAGACACGTCAGGTTCCACCCTCCACCAATCACAGTGCACTCCATCCCCAGAGTACTGATCACTATCACCTGCACCTCATCATGGCACTCATCACCAGCACTATATGAAGCACACGCACACAGCACTCCACGTCCGGTCTCGTTCGCATATACGTCTACCTATGCTTACCTCAAGGACTCTCCTATCGATACTACCTGTCTCCAGCGTGTCTCCTTCCTTCTGTGTTCCCTGTCTGCTGTGTGGGTGTGTTCCTGTCCGTCCCTCTGTCCTCCAGCGATCTCCAGTCTCCAACGATCTCCAGTCTCCAGCGATCTCCAGTCTCCAGAAACCTCCAGGCTCCAACGTCATTCCACCTTCAAGACAAAAGACAGTAACTCTCTCTCTCATATCACCATCCTATCTACCATCAACCGGTTTACTCACCTGCTCCACTTCCCATGCTCTACTGTGGTCAAATAAACTACCATACCTGTTAACATCTGTGTCTGCATCCTGTCTACTTGTAACAGATGTGTCTATTTTGTGTTTGTCAATATCTGACGTGTAATTTTGCATGTATGTGCTACCTGTTTAAATTTGAAATAAAAGACAATAAAAAGATGTTGGTTTTAAGCATTTTATTTTCATCCAAACAAGTACATTGTTCAAACATGGTTCATAGAAGTATTACAAGACTGTACGCAATGAATACATAAAAACAATTTTTCATTACAGCCATTTGGTCTTAATCTTTTCACAAAGATCGATACCATTTTGTCATTTTTTATGTAGTCATTGGTATAGAGCATTATCACATCATTATAGTTGTACCCCCTGGCCATGTGATACAGAAAAAACAGACAGTGCTGTCCACATGTGTCGGATGTAAAATCCTGGACACGTCTGACCGAATATGCTGTTGCACCACTATTGACTGTTATGAAAGTTTTTGATGGATGGTGGAAAGAGCTTGCTGTCCGGAGGATTGCCATAACTGTTGAAAAAACAAGCTGGGCCCTGCTCAGCTAAATAAACAGCTGTCCAGTGTTCGCCCGGTAGGTGAGCAGAGACTTTCGATGATACATCGGTAAGGATAGGTATTTGAACTCTGAGATATCAACCGGTCCCCGAGACTCACATCAACTTGTGAAAATATAGTTGCACCCGGATAATTTATTAGACCAACCTTAGCGGTGTTCGGGATGTTACCACCATTAGGCGCTGTGATTTTAAGCCGTAGAAATAAAAAAGTGTTATTCAGATCCACATAATCCTCGCCGTTTCCAGCTATAAAAAATTCCAATGGAGCAGAGTCCGATATAGCCGATAAAGGGGGTACTTCTATATAGCTGTTTTTCTCAATAACCGTCTGTGTCAGGGGGACCTTAAATAAATCCAGCTCAGACTTGATACACTCCCCCGACATTCGACGCAGTAATGCCATGTTAGAAAATAGTTTTTACTGATCTCTTAACCGATACGTTTCGTCTCACGGTCTTCTTACGCTTTCTGCGTACCACTGAGAACTTCTTGGGTCCGCGTGTTGTTTTCTTATTATTATTTACTGTACGACCACGCCTCATTATACCCGGTGGTTTAGAATGTCTCTTACGGGCCATGACCATCAGGCCCGATCCGTCTTGAGATTTAGCGTTGTCGTTATACGATCTTGACAACGCGTTTGAGACAACGTTGGTTACAATATTTTTAGCAGCCGATTTTAGATGGGTTTTAGCGATGCTGAACCCTCTTTTTAGAAATGGTATAGCCATCCTAAACAGTCCTCTAAATAACCCTTCTAGGCCTGCCCCATACATAACCCGCCTCCCGAATATCCTGGTAGACCTCTACCAGCCTGGTTTCGGTAATAGTTACATATTCAGCAGTATTCGTCTCACGAGGGTTATAATAATAAGACATTTTTAGATAATAGAATGTTTCGACAGTTTAAAGTGAAGTTTTACAACGACTTTCCCGTAAGAAAATGGTATTTTGCAGTTTCTATCGTCCTTCAGTTCTATAGCTATGTCTGTGATGAGCTCCTTGTTGATCGATGCGTAATGAGGTTTGTTGTATCTAACACTAACCATTTCACCCGTTATATGTACACATCTCAAAAGGGGTACATACGAATCACAGACTGCTTGATATTGGATAATGTCTGTGTAAACGTAGAGCGTATAGAGACACCCAGTTGATATCAGCTTGATGAGGCGAGTACGTAATGACACTTGTTGTAAAATCAGCCTTTTCATGGTAAGCTGAGCGTCCGAGAGCTTCATCGGTGCTCAGCCCAAAAATAGTGGCGAGTTTCCCACGGAAGCTTACCGCGACATTAGGCTTGGCAAGCAGAAATACTTTGTTTTGCAAATGATCATAATTCATTATCCCCGTCTGCCCGAGAGCTACATTTACTGCTCGGGTCACGTCACGAATGGTTGCGTAGTACCCACTGTTTATTTCCAACTTCCTCGTCACTGTAAACCCTGATAGCTCTTTAAATTTGTTTTCACCCGGTTTATTTATGTCCTTCTCTGTAGGTAGCGGTGCTGTGTGTAGGATGAATACAGCATCTTCATCATTAAAGGTGTACCAACTTCTAGGATATTCGATTTCAGCGAGGCCTACTTCCCATTTCCCTTTCAAGTTGATGGATGTAGACAGTCTTGTTCTGTAACTAGATATGCGGTTTTCAGGATAGACACCCTGTGAAGCATTGCATGGTAATGTAACATAGAAACCGTTGTCACCCATGATGGTCCTTTATGTGAATGTTCCTGTTTGTTATGAGTTTGAGTGTTTTTTTGAGTTTTTTTTATCAACATAGCTATTAAATTTTGAAGGCCATCCTACCCATTTCACTAAAACAAGTGTAGATCGTCCTTGTTTTTTCTGGCCTAAAATCTTTTCCACCTTAAAAGATTTGTTTTTGCTCACAATAATCTTTTGCAATAATTTTTCATAAAAAACCCTGTCGATGTGTTCACCGTCATAATCAGACAGTCTGTAGACCGGTGGTTGATGGGGATGCATGCGGATATGGCGAAAAATTCCTCTGTGTAGTTCTGTTCATATCCTTTGGCGAACGGGCCTGTATAAATTCATTTGCACTGTCAGTCATGTAGAGAGTGACCATTCGAGATACTTCATGAAATATGTAACCGAATACTCGGTTACTAGACATTGAAAATTCAGTCTTCACAACCCCCGTATCTTCATGGAGAAACTTTGTCAGACTGACGTAACCTTGAGGTTTTCTCGGAGCCATAGGCGGATTGTCAAACATTGCATCACTGCATTCTTTATTCAGGGTTTTAACAAATTTTAAAGACGCCATGTTCATGTATTTCACAACCCTTATCCATTTGCTGTTTGTCTGGGTCTATTTATACTGATCTATGCTGGAATGCACCAACCCCTCACGTGTCCGGCAGATGTTCCCCCCGAAATCATTCCTTCAAATAGCCGTGTCAAAGTTCAATACAATCATTCTTCACATTGGTGGCCTAGAGGTAGTACCCTGACATCGCTATTTCAAATATGAGACCTCAAAGGTCATATCACTCCCCGGAGGATACACAAGGTCAAAGGTGACAGCAACGTGGGTGGTCAAGGTCAAAAGGGGTGTGGTAGGTCAAAGGTCACCATCAATCAAAGTGACAGAAGGTGTCTTATATAGCTACTCATGATATATGTAGTGTTGTACATAATACCACACATTTCACACTGAGATTTGAAAAGACCAGGATATAATTATTAAATATAATAATTGTTAAAATGCTCCCCTTCTTAGTCACATGTGACCAAACACTTGGTTTTGAAGTGACAGATGGGCCACTCTGGAATCTATCATGGACACACTGCTCCACAGCAACCAAAATCGTACCCACATGGCCACACACCTCTCCATTCCTGCATAGATCCAGAGAGACATTTTATCAACAAGGTAACCAGTATTGAAAAAAATTATCTAAATGCTATTGTAAAAAGTAACGTTAGCTGTACTGTTTAGCTAGCCAGACATACTTACCCTGCCATGCAGGTGCAATGCCCGCTCTGGACTTCGCAAGACTTCGTCACAACGATCCAGGCGGAGTAGCACTTTGAAAGCGTCTGACTCGCCTCGATCTCCCCGTAAACAATGCAGGCATTTCCAGTCTTGTGGGTCAGAATGGTTTTAACTTTCCCGGACTGAAAATAGTTATAGGCATCCAAGCTGCAATATGCCTTAAACGTCTCCCTTGTATAGACACATTCCTTCTCGACTAGGTATTCGAAGATGTTTAAATGACTGACCTCCGGTAAATCAGATAGTCAGTAGAAAAATATTCTTGCCTCAACATTTTGTTGAACGGGTCTGGTAGTGTAACTTTGTCGCATTTAAGTTTGGCCAAGTAACTGTACTAAGTTTTCTCTTCTACTGGTAATCCAAAATAATACTGACTAGACACAGTTTTAATTTACTTGCGAATGTAATTTACTTGTTATTAGAAATAATGTACTCTAGAGGGACTCTGTTGTTATGATTCTTTGCGGAAGTCTACCGGAAGTTAAGTTTGGGCCACAAAAGCGTGCATGCACAGTAACGTTTGTTTTTGTTGTTGCGGGTGAAACCGTCTATAGGATGTTTAGGCTATTTTAATTTAAACAGATAGGCCTACTTATTTATTGCAGCGTAAACACAATCGTCTGACTCAGAGCAACACTGACTAAGTATTTTTAAAAAAGAAACGTGCAAATCTTATTTTTTTCTTCAAGTTGTATCCTTCAAATACAGTGGTATTGTTCATAATTGTGTGAAGATGTCTTTACTCTCGTGTCCGTGCAGCTGTGGTTGTACAGTGAGATTATCATTGGACATATTCAAACCGGATAATGGACCGTTCGACCAGCGAATCCTGCAGTGTCTGTGATCTCGAAGTAAGTGTGATCACTGATCATCGTTCTCGCTAAAACATATTTTGTCTTAACATGAGATCTGCAGTTAGGTTTTAAGAGGAATTATTGGAATTAGCCTATATTTAATCCTTGCTGTCATTAAAACAGCGTGTCACAGGAAAAGTGATCAAAAGTCGCACGTCTATCTAAATTCATATAATTTTTGTTTAAATTCTGAGTATTGACTTTATGTCATTTCAGTGCATATCGCCATTAATGAAACTGGAACATTAATGTAAATGTGTATATCAATATGAAAACAGTTTTAAATTGTTCTTACTTCATTACTTTTCTCACTCTAGTAAAAGAGTTTGTGCGCATTTGATTTTTTTTCCGCATTTTGAATTACGTTTGGATTTTACTAGATGTATATATCCTAAAACAATAGGCACAAATAACACTGTTGGATTTAATCTTCATGATAATGTGGATATAACATATGAAATGAAGAGAAAATTAAATTAATTCTAATAATCGTTCTTCTCACATGTATTTTCTACAATCTAACTGGCGTACGTATGTTTCCAGCCCCTTTTTGTGCGAACGCAACTGTTATAAATGAGTCCCCAGATCTGTCACTTCACAGCCAGTATCACGTTACCCATCTTCACTCCAGTTCCTCTCCTGTGTGCATCCCTCTCTCCTCTCTTAATAAACTTTGTTTGGACTTCACCTTTGTCTGCATTCTTCTGTTCCATGACCCTGTGGAGAAATAACATGGTCAGATTTGATCAACTTGAACATTGCAAGTAATGATTATATACTTCTTACACTGAAAACATTTGAAACATAAATCATTTGTAATAATTATAAATGTCTTTACTGTCACTTAAATCAACTGAATGCATCCCTGCTGAAAAAAGTCATTTCCTACCCCAGACTTTTGAATAGTTTTCAAACCCAGTTCTCATGAACAACTCGACAACGCGAGCACGACAGACCAACTAACCAACATTATTACAATTATGACAAGATTAGAGGGTTATATCGATCACTTAAAGAGGAACCAAAGGAAACAAACATATATTAGGAGTTTATTGCCTTACTCTTCGGACACACTGCGAGCTGACGCTTGAAACAGACAGTGGTTTAACGTTATGGGATGTGGAAATGAACGGGTCTTTATCATCGCTGAAGTGAACGCCGATACGATCGCAAATGGACAAACAAGCGAACATGACACACGAGCATATTCAAGCAAAAGCCAGCATATATTAGTTCTGTGAAACAAAACAAAACCAATGTTACTCGCCTATGGAGAAGAAATAAAGCAACCTCGGCGTCCGATTGCAGGCCTTAGCGCTCCTCGAGTTCTCTCTAGCGCTGGAAAGCTGACACTTCTTGCCTGATCGTGAGCCGTCTTTTGCTCCACACACATCTTCCACAGGTGTTTTTAATCTGCCATCTCTCGTGGCTCGGCTAATGTCCGTCCTGTGTCGTGTCTTTTGAATAATGACGTGCACTGAGCGCTCTCTTCTCCCCGTCATTAGTGGACACGCCTCTTACTGCTGATTGGCTACAAGTTTGTTTTGGTCCAGGGCACGAGACACTTTAATAAAGCATGTTTTAAATAACACTTACCCCTCCTTTAAAATGACAGATGTCCAACTCCTGAGAGGACAAATCCTATAACCACCAGAACAAACAGTCCATATTCTGCTCTACAGTCTAAGTCTAGACCAGAGCATTGTGTGTTATGGACTGATGTACTGAACGTGTGTGATATTAAACTGTCCCTCTGTGTAAAAGAGCTGTGTACAAATTATTCATATTTACTATTTGCCATGGACACCAGGAAGGACAAAGTTCAGTTACTTCTTTTTACTGAGTGCTCAAACACATAACTAGAACTCACGTACATAACAGGGCGTGGCTAAACATTCCAGCCAATCAGCACATCTATTACACTCCTTCCCCTTAAGATTTAAACAACCCTTTTTTTGTTATTTATTATTATTTATATATCTACGTGTGTGCATAGAAAAATCCAGGTAAACAGATTTCACATTATATCCAGGAACTTCAAAGAACTCTTGCCCTGATAATCAATTAGTCGTAGAAACAGATACTCATAGATCTAGTCTTTTTGGAGCAGAACGGACCCTCTGTGGATATCTACGAACAACAGTCTCTGAGGGTGTGGTGCTCACTGGACTTCTGGACGTCCAGGTCTCTGCATTTCCAGAAATCTCTGGCTCAACCACTGTCAAAGGGTTACCACCGACAGAAGGATTATTCGTTGTTTCTATGTCGTCAGCATTGATAACTGGATTAGGGACCTCTAACACACCATGCAAAGAAGATCCTTCTGCAACACTTCCCGGCAGAATATGGTCCACATGCACAGTGCGCCTTCTTTGACCCTCCTGTACTAGATAACTCACAGGACCCATTCGCTCGATCACAGTTGCCCTCAACCATTTCTCCTGTCCCCCTCTGAAATTTCGGACTCGTACCGACTCTTCCTCAACGAAAGATCGTAGGACTTTCTTTCCTCGGTCATGTTGTTTCTTTTACTCTTGCTGTTTTTCCTGAACAACTTTGGCCAGATCAGGCTTCAACAATGAAAACCGTGTTCGGATATGGCGCTTTAAAAACAGCTCCGCTGGTGTTTTTCCTGTGACGGTATGAGGCGTACTACGGTACATTATCAGGAAATTGGCCAACTTATGCTTGAGTGAAACCAACTGCTTTCCTCCCTTTTCAACAACACTTTTCAGGAGTGCCTGTTTCAATATCTGAACAGATCTTTCTGCGGCACCATTTGAAGCCGGATGATAAGCAGGAACTCGAGTATGTTTAATGCCGTTCCCTTTTAGGAAATCCGTGAACTCAGCAGACACCAGCTGCGGACCGTTATCAGAGACCACCTCCTCTGGTAATCCATAAGCCGCAAACAACCCTCTGAGAGCATCAATGGTGAGTGAGGAGGTGATTGATGACATTGGCATCACCTCTAACCATTTTGAATGGCTGTCGATCACTACTAGAAAAAACTGTTTGTCTTTTTCTGCGAAATCAATGTGGATTCTCTGCCATGGCCGTTCAGGCCATCTCCATGGATGAAGGGGTGCCACTGCAGGTGACTTTTGAACTGACAAGCAACAACTAAAGCTTCGCACTCTTTCCTCAATGCAGCCATCTAGTCCCGGCCACCACAGAAAGCTTCGAGCCAGGGCCTTCATACGGCAAATTCCCGGATGCTCATGGTGTAGCTCGTCTAGTAATCTGGATCTGTATTTGGGTGGAATTATGACACGCATACCCCACAACACACACCCTTGGTCCTCTGACAACTCATGTCGGCGTGTGAAGTATGGTTTCAGACTCTCTTCTGACACATAGTTTGGCCACCCATTCACAGTGTAATTCCACACTTTGCATAGTGTTGGGTCGTTCCGTGTTGCTTTTGCTACGTCCTTAGCAGACACAGGGAGCTCATCCACCTGGGAAAAATAGAACACACTTCCTTCTTCCCCTATACAGTCTTTGTCCACAGTGGGTAGTCTGGACATTTCATCAGCATTCATGTGGTCAGCTGATTTTCGGTACTCAATGTCATAATTATAAGCCATCAGAACTAAAGCCCAACGCTGCATTCTCAAAGCTGCCAATGTGGGTATTGCTGATTTCGGCCCAAGTATCGCCAGCAGAGGCTTGTGGTCTGTGATGAGTGTGAATTTCCGTCCATAAATATATTTGTGGAACTTCTTCACCCCGTAGATGATGGACAAAGCCTCCCGTTCAATCTGGGCATACTTTTTCTCGGTTTCAGTCAATGTTCGTTCTTCTGGTATTTACCTTTTTCAGAATCATCTCTCCCTTTAAACCTTCCTTTTCCTTTCTTTTGAAAAAGTTTAGCTTCGTTCACTGCATTCACTGACTGAAAATCCTTGGTCTTACCCGCAATTTCCAGCGTGTTCCTCGAGGCCAGCTCCATGGATGACGCAATTTCGCAAGCCTGGTTGAACGTTAGATCCTTCTGACTCAGCAGTTTGCGTTGCATCGACTCTGAATTTAGTCCACTCACAAATCTGTCTCTGAGCGCATCGCTCAAATATTGTCCAAATTCACAGCTGACTGATAGCTGTCTCAAAGCCACGATGTAATCCGCCACGGATTCACCTTCTTTTTGGTTTCGTTTCTGAAATTTGAAACGCTCCGCGATCACTAATGGTTGCGGTCTGTAATGCGCTAGCAACGCTGCTTTCAGCTCGTTATAGGACATTTCACTTGGCTTCGTCGGCGTGACTAAATTCTTTAACAGTCCATATGTCTCTGCCCCGATCACGGAGAGAAACACACTAACCTTTTTCTCATTTGCAATGTCATTTGCCAGCAGCCACTGTTCAAAACGCTCCATGTACGATTCAAAATCCTCCTTCGATTCTTTGTACTCATCCACACGGCCAAACTGTATCGCTGCCATGTTAGCTCCGTTGTTAGCAACCTTCCACTTGTGCCTTGTTCCTATCTTTTTAGATTTCTTTATGACAAGTGCACCAGTGTTTTTCAGCAAACATCAGTCTCTCAATATACTTTTAATCCTCGTCGCCACTGTAATATATTTGGAACTAGAAGTGAATTGGAGAAATGAACGACAGACACACGCTTGGTGTTCAGTTACTTCTTTTTACTGAGTGCTCAAACACATAACTAGAACTCACGTACATAACAGGGCGTGGCTAAACATTCCAGCCAATCAGCACATCTATTACAAACACAATGCTCAATTTGTGAGAAGGTTCTTTGTTTCATAACTGCCAATGCATATTTTTAGAAACTTTACAGTAATGGATCTTCTTAGATCTTTGCAGAGGATTAGGCATTTAGATTTGTGAGTTTCATATGAAGAGTATAAATCTATAGTAAATTCTGCATGTACACTATTGTAACACAACTCAATGCAAAAACAGAATCTATTGCACACAACAGTACTCTAGAAAACATGATCAGGGTGTGAAGTTTTTTTATTTACTTTATTCACACCACAATCACTGTGCGGCATCATGACGCTGAGCTGCATTGTAGGCTATATTGTCTCTTGCCAGGCACCGTGGGAAAAACGCCCTGGAATGACGAATCCATCCTTGGAAGGCCTCCACTGGGATGTCAACACAGGCCAGCTCCATTGCCCTTAGGAGGTTCTCTCTAGTGTATGGTTGTCTGTCATAAACCTTCCATCTCCACAATGAGAAGAACTCCTCTATAGGGTTCAGAAAAGGGGAGTAGAGTGGCAGACAGACATTTAAAAAGTGGTTACTGTTGGTGGTGAACCACTCTCTGATTTGGTTTGTTCTGTGGAAGCGTACATTGTCCCAAATGATCACATAAATGTGATGTGCGGGCCCAGGATGGTGTTGTTGGCGGTCCAGGAGGATGTCTTTTAGCTCCTCTAGGAAGGTGAGGAGACGTTGGGTGTTGTAAGACCCAAGGACAGCATGCCGGTGGACAAGCCCCTCCAAACCCATGGCCGCACAAAGAGTAATAATACCCCCCCGTTGGCCAGGAACCTCAGTGATGGCTCTTTGGCCAATGATGTTACGGCCTCTTTGCCTTCTTTTCTGCAGGTTGAAACCAGCCTCATCCAGGAAGAGGTACTCATGAGGTCTGGCCATCGAGTCCAACTGTAATATCCTCTGTGAAAATGTGAAAGTGCACAGGTGTTCAGAACAACAGTCAATCAGGTAGCACAGTATTGTCCAGAAGTAATGTAGGCCACTGAGCAACACAGTATGTCCACTAACTGTACTGTGAACATGGATGTATACTTACTTGCACATACTCATAACGTAGGTCTTTGTGTCGCGCAGAGTTGCGCTCAAAGGAAACCCTATAGACCTGTTTGATCCGCATCTTTTGGCGCCGGAGAACTCAGTCTATTGTGGCCAAGCTGACATCAATGCTCTCAAAGTTGACATTATCGGCAATGACTTTGTCTCTGATCTCCCAGAGTCTGATGAGGTTGTTCTCACGAACCATATCCACAATGAGGGTTTCTTGTGCCGCTGTAAATATGGCAACCCTCCCACCTCTATGTGGCATTCTTTCAACTCTAAAGAAAGAAACATGTGTTGTCAATTGTAAAATTGTATTGTGACAAAGAAAGCAATAGAGTACAATACCTGTTGTGTTGTCTGAATGCCCTGATAATGGTGGCCACGGTGAACCTACTCAGGTTTGGACGGACTCTTAGTCCTGCTTCAGCCATTGTCATGCCATGGACAATGACATGGTCAATGACTGTTGCTCGCATCTCGTCCGTAATGATGGTGCGAGGTTGTCTTGCTCTCCCTCCTGGACCTTCTCCTATCCCTTGTTGGCCTCCTCCTCTGCCTTGTTGGCCTCCTCCTCTTCCTCCTCCTCTGATTTGAACTCCTCTTCCTCGTTGGCCTGCTCCTCTTCTTCCAAGGCCAGCTCTTCTCCCTCCTCTGACTCGAATTCCTCTTCCCCTGACTCTGCCTTCATCCATTGTGTTTGTTTGGAATCTTCAGCAAACTGTCACAGCATTAGCAACAAGTGTCTTCAATTTTGAGTCGTTGTGTTTAATGAATGATGCCAGGTGTGTTCATTGTGTTCAAATATTGCTGACTGTGGCAAGCATTTTGCATCACATGAGCTTTCATTTGAGAATATGAGCAGAGTTCTTTTGCAACTTGTGTTTTAGCAAGGAAAAATGTGTAAAGATTTATGAGAACAGAGGATTGTGTTTTGTGAATTGTGTCTTCATGTGAAATGTGTTTATGATATTGGAAAATGATGGCTAGATTTAGTAAATGTGTTTAGACAACTGGTCGTTTGGTTTAGAGGATTGGCTTTTGTGTTTTAGCATTTGAGAAAAACTGTAATGTTAATGATAAGCATTTTTAAATGAAAATGTAAATAGCATTTATATTTCTGTATTGTGTTGTATCTTTATGTTAGTAAGTGGTGTTAAATGTCTCTGCAGAATGAGCTGGTGTGTTTATGGCGAGGTGTGTGTGGATCATTTCAAAATAAAAGCCTTATAAAATGTCATGTACACACTGTTTTCTATAATTTCAGAGCAGATAATACTTGATGGTTATTTGGACCAGATATTTGATATATTTTGTTTGAACTTTTTTTAACCTATAGTTTTAACTTATATGATTATTAATTTGCAGAAATATAGTATAGGGCCATTTGTTCGACTGCGGCTACTTAGAATTTAAAACACAATCTGTCTTTTCTTCTCAGACACAATTCATAAATGTATTTAGAAATATTGCATACAGTAGCAACAACATTTATATTTACACAACTAAGAATAGTGTGAAGTTATATTTTTGTATTTATGAATTCTCCATCAGACAGTCCTGACATTGTGTGAGTGATTTCTACTATCACTGAACTTTCATTCTGAAGTGAACTTGATGTGTGGAAACAGGGAGTTTCCTTTTATAGAACATTTTATTTTGCTTTTACGAACAGAAGAACAAAGATCTCTCATATATCCATATGCACATATACAACCCCAAATCAGAAAAAGTTGGGACAGTATGGAAAACGCAAATTAAAAAAAAGAAGTGATTTCTAAATTTACTTTGACTTGTATTTCATTGCAGACAATATGAACACAAAATATTTCATGTTTTGTCTGGTCAACTTCATGTCATTTGTAAATATGCATCCTTTCCTGTCATTCAGACCTGCAACACATTTAAAAAAAAGTTGGGACAGGAGCAATTTAGGGCTAGTAATGAGGTAAAATGGTTAAATAATGATGTGATTTGAAACAGGTGATGTCAACAGGTGATTGTAATTATGATTTGGTACAAAAGCAGCATCCAAGAAAGGTCTAATCCTTTAGGAGCAAAGATGGGCCGAGGATCGCCAGTTTGCCAACAAATACATGAGAAAATTATTGAAATGTTTAAAAACAATGTTCCTCAAAGAAAGATAGGAAGAGATTTGGATATTTCACATTCAACAGTGCATAACATAATTAAAAGATTCAAGGAATCTGGAGGAATTTCAGTGCGTAAAGGACAAGGGTGCAAGCCTAAGCTGAACAACCGTGATCTCCGATCCCTCAGGCGGCACTGCATCAAGAATCGTCATTCATCTATAAGCCATATCGCCACATGGGCTCAGGACTACTTTGGCAAACCTTTGTCAAGTACCACAATACGTAGTTACATCCACAAATGCCAGTTAAAACTGTACTGTGCCAAAAGGAAGCCCTATGTTAACAGTGTCCAGAAGCGCCGTCGACTTCTCTGGGCTCGGAGGCATCTGGGATGGACCATCACACAGTGGAAACGTGTACTGTGGTCAGATGAATCAGTATTTCAGGTATTTTTTGGGAGGAATGGACGCCGTGTGCTCCGGACCAAAGAAGAAAAGAATCATCCAGACTGTTACCAGCAACAAGTCCAAAGGCCAGGGTCTGTCATGGTATGGGGTTGTGTCAGTGCCCTTGGCAAAGGTAACTTGCACTTCTGTGAAGGCACCATTAATGCTGAAAAGTACATAGAGATTTTGGAGCATAATATGCTGCCTTCAAGAAGACATCTTTTCCAGGGAGATCCATGCATATTTCAACAAGACAATGCAAAACCACATTCTGCACACATTACAAAGTTCTGGCTGCGGAGGAAGAGGGTACGGGTACTTGACTGGCCTGCCTGCAGTCCCGACCTGTCTCCAATAGAGAATGTGTGGCAACGAAGACCGCGCACTGTTGCCCACCTTAAGACTTGTTTGGAGGAAGAATGGGACAAAATTACACCTGAAACACTTCATCACTTGGTGTCTTCAGTCCCTAAACGTCTTCTAAGTGTTGTGAAAAGGAATGACAACATTACAAAGTGGTAAATGCTTTACTGTCCCAACTTTTTTTGAAATGTGTTGCAGGTCTGAATGACAGGAAAGGATGCATATTTACAAATGACATGAAGTTGACCAGACAAAACATGAAATATTTTGTGTTCATATTGTCTGCAATGAAATACAAGTCAAAGTAAATTTAGAAATCACTTCTTTTGTTTTTTATTTGCGTTTTCCATACTGTCCCAACTTTTTCTGTTTTGGGGTTGTACATCTACACACACACACACACACACACACACACACACACACACACACACACACACACACACACACACACACACACACACACACACACACACATCAGAGATAATGAGACAGAACAATATAGTTATTGAGTTTAGTGAGTATATTATATCAGCTTCAAGCTCATCTCTTACTCAACCACACCAGCTCTAACAGAAGCTCAGCTATAGTATTAATGGCTAACACTTTATTTTACAGTGTCCTTGTTATATATTTTACATATTTTATATTTACCATACTAATAACAACAGTTTAGGATGCATAATTACATGGAACTAACCCTCAACCAAACCCTAATCCTACCCGAACCCTATAGTAAGGACATGTTGTTAATGAATAATAAATATATATAATTACACTGTAACAACGACACCTTCAAATAAAGTGTGAGCTATTAATGTCATGAAGAGAAAGTAAGAGACATCTCAGTGTTTATGATTATCATGCAGCTCAAAGCATTATGGGTAGAATCTCTCTACAGTCGATTCTGATTCATCAACACAGTTTCACTGATGATCCAATAGAAACACTAAACCCAGGATAGAGTGTGTGTGTGAATGTGGTCTGGACTGTGTGTATGAGGCTCATTGTGTCAGAGACGCTGTAGAAGGACAGAGTTCCTGCACTGTGATCCACATACACTCCTATTCTACCACTGATGGGCTTTACAGGGAGTTCAGTCTGTGTGTTATTGTGTGTGAATGAGTAACTGGAGGAACAGCAGAACAAACTCCAGGACTGATCATTAGATCCAAACCCACACTCATTACCCCATCCCTTCCTGCTGATGCTCTTATATGACACTGATATAAACACACCATCACCACTCCACTCAATCTCCCAGTAACAGCGTCCACACACACTCTCTCTACACAACACCTGAGGATAATGATCAAATCTGTCTGGATGATCAGGATACGGCTGGGCTGTGAGAGTGTCAGTAATCTCTCTGTTCCTCTCAGACAGACGGAGGTGTTTATTCGCTGTGTTCATATCCAGAGTCAGCGGACGGGAATCTGACGGAGATAAAACACATCAGAATCAGGGATGATGAATCTGTCTGATCTTTTAATGGAGCTGAACTCTTCATGTTCAATATATCAGCAGTGTCTCAGTACAGTTTACCAGAGATCGCATGATCAACTCTAAAACTCTTCTGTCATGACTTTCACAGTCACAGTCACAGACTTTCACAGTCAAGATGGCGCCGAGGATGGCCGCTACGTCGCGAGCTCTGCTAGAACATTGTAGTTTTTTGTTTGTTCTGTTTATAGTTTTTGTGTTTTTTGTCTTGGATGTTGTCTGCCTTACTACGTACGACAGACAGACACTTTTGGACATTGGTTCGGCAATCGCACACCGAAAACCGGACTTTAAATTCTTCAGTGACGAACCGCCGTTTACAAACACAGCATCGGATCCCTTTGTCTGGACGGCCCGACCGCGCAAACGCAGCCGGAGAAGAGGGAAGAGAGCCGGCGTACTCATTAGAGTAAGACGCCGCGCAAACCGACCCCCGCTTCCCAGTATTTTACTGGCTAATGTTCAGTCTCTGGACAATAAACTCTGCGAGCTGAGAGCACGGATCTCTTTCCAGCGAGACACGAGGGACTGCTGCATTATCTGCCTTACAGAAACTTGGATGTCCGCTGAGATTCCAGATTCGGCCATCGAAACCGCGGGGTTCTCCGTGCATCGTATGGACAGAGAAAAAGATCTCTCCGGCAAAAGCAAAGGCGGGGGTGTGTGTTTTATGATCAACCGATCCTGGTGTGATCAGAGGAACGTACATTCTATCAAGTCTTTCTGTTCTCCTGATCTGGAATTTCTCATGCTTCTGTGCCGACCATTCTGGCTACCAAGGGAATTCACCGCGGTCATCATCACAGCTGTGTATATTCCCCCGCAAGCCGACACAGACCGGGCACTAAAGGAACTGTATAGGACAGTGAGTGAGCAGGAAACCGCGCATCCTGAGGCCGCGTTTATTGTGACCGGGGACTTTAACAAAGCCAACTTCAAACGCATTGCACCCAAATATCACCAACATGTTAGCTTCAACACGCGAGGGAACCGCGTCTTAGATCACTGCTACTCCCCCTTCAAGGATTGTTACAAGTCCCTCCCGCGCCCACCATTTGGCAAATCGGATCACGCTTCCATCCTCCTTTTGCCCGCTTATAGGCAAAGACTCAAACAGGAAGCACCCGCCCTCAGAACCATCCAGTGCTGGTCGGACCAATCAGATTCTATGCTACAGGACTGTTTTGATCACGCGGACTGGGAGATGTTCCGGTCGGCCTCTGATGACGACATTGAGGTTTACGCTGATAGCGTAACGTGTTTCATCAGTAAGTGCGTAGAAGACGTTGTTCCGACCAAAACAATACGGCTGTACCCAAACCAGAAGCCGTGGCTAAATGGGGATGTTTGCGCGGCACTCAATGCACGCACCTTCACCTTTAACTCCGGCAACGCGGAGGAGCATAAACAAGCAAGTTATGCCCTCCGGAAAACCATCAGAGCAGCAAAACGCCAGTACAGGGACAAGATTGAAGGACAGTTCAACACCACCGACTCCAGAAGCATGTGGAGGGGAATTAACACCATCACGGACTATAAAGGGAACACAAACTCCACCGTGAACACCGCTGCCTCTCTCCCGGACGAGCTCAACACCTTCTATGCTCGCTTTGAGGGAACTAACACCGCCCTCGCGGAGAGAGAGCTCGCGGCTGAAGATACAGAGGTTAGTGCACTCTCCGTATCTGTCGCGGATGTAACCCGATCCTTCCGGCGGGTGAACGTCCGTAAAGCTGCGGGTCCAGACGGCATTCCCGGCCGTGTGATCAGAGCGTGCGCGCACCAACTGGCTGGAGTTTTCAAGGACATTTTTAACCTGTCCCTCTCCCTGTCTGTGGTCCCCACATGCTTCAAAACGTCCACTATTGTTCCTGTACCTAAGCAGTCAAAAACCACCTGCTTAAACGACTGGCGTCCTGTTGCTCTGACCCCCATCATCAGTAAATGCTTTGAGAGACTAGTCAGAAACCATATCTGCTCTGTTCTCCCCCCCTCACTGGACCCACTGCAGTTTGCATACCGCACAAACCGCTCCACTGATGATGCCATTTCATCCACTATACACACTGCTCTCTCCCACCTGGAAAAGAGGAACACATATGTGAGAATGCTGTTTGTGGACTACAGCTCAGCATTCAACACCATTGTGCCCTCCATACTTGACATTAAACTCCGGGCTCTAGGCTTAAACAGCTTGTTATGCAGCTGGATCCTGGACTTCCTGTCAAACAGACGCCAGGTGGTCAGAATGGGCAGTAACATCTCCTCACCACTGACTCTCAACACTGGAGCCCCTCAGGGCTGCGTTCTCAGCCCACTCCTGTACTCCCTGTACACACATGACTGTGTGGCAATCCACAGCTCCAACACCATCATCAAGTTTGCTGACGATACGACGGTGGTAGGTCTTATCACCGACAATGATGAAACGGCCTACAGAGAGGAGGTGCACACTCTGACATGGTGGTGTCAGGAGCACAACCTCTCCCTCAACGTCAGCAAGACCAAGGAGCTGGTGGTCGACTTCAGGAGGAATGAGAGAGAACACCGCCCCATCACCATCGATGGAGCACCGGTGGAGAGAGTCAGCAGCTTCAAGTTCCTCGGTGTCCACATCACAGAGGAACTCTCATGGTCCGTCCACACCGAGGCCGTTGTGAAGAAGGCTCATCAGCGCCTTTTCTTCCTGCGATGGCTGAGGAGGTTTGGAATGAACCGCCACATCCTCACACGCTTCTACAGCAGCACCATCGAGAGCCTGCTGACCGGCTGCATCACCACCTGGTACGGCAACAGTACCGCCCGCAGCCGCAAGGCCCTGCAAAGGGTAGTGCGCACGGCCAGCTGCATCATCGGAGGTGAGCTTCCCTCCCTCCACGACATTTACGCCAGGCGGTGTGTGAAGAGAGCTCAGAGGATCATCAGAGACTCTAGCCACCCGAACCATGGGCTGCTCTCACTGCTGCCATCAGGCAGACGGTACCGCAGCATCAGAACACGCACCAGCCGACTCCAGAACAGCTTCTTCCCACAAGCAATCAGACTCCTTAACTCCTGATCCATCAGGATCATAACACACACTGGACAGAATATCACTCAGCACAACCCACTGTAGATACACACACATTATATACACATTTATTTATCATACAGCATCTATTGCACTTTGGATTTCAATTTTTCAATCTGTGAATAATATTTTATACTATACATTGTATATTATTATTATAGCGTAATGTATATTGTTTAGTGTATGTTTAGTGTATATTGTTTAAAGTATATGTATATTGTAAGTATGTGTATATTGTTTAAAGCTGTGAGAACTACACTCACATTGTGTAAATTATTTATTGTTTATTGTAGTGTATACTGTGCTGTGAGTAATTGTGTGCGCATCAGATGTGTAATCTGTTGTTGCTTAAATGTTGTACATGTCATGTCATGACTGCTATGTTGCTCGGAACTTCACCTAAGAATTTCACCTACTGTTGCGCTTGTGTATATAGCTGTGTGACAAATAAAGTGATTTGATTTGATTTGATTGATGTTTTCTTTCTCCTTCTCCAGGAAGAACATGAACACACTCAGGGAGTTTTTCTGCTTGTTTTCTCAGTGACTTACATTGTAGGAAGTCGTTCCTGGTCCTGGGAACAATGACTGTGGAAATCAACAGACATGAAGAGTGTGATTATCATGTCAAGAGAAAATGATCCCTGCATCCGTTCCTAAGACATTTCTAATATGATCTTCTACATGATATGAGATGATGGAGGATGATTTCTGAGAGCAGATGAATCTCCAGGACTTTACCTCTGTCAGAGATCTTCTTCTTCAGCTCCTCTTTGCAGAAATCCTCCAGTTTGTCCTTCAGCTGAAGGACAGATTCTCTCACGCCATCAAAAGAGGAGAGAGAACTGAAGGGATTGTCATTGACGTCTGTAGATTCAGGAGGAGCTGAGAGAGACTGGAAACTCTACAGAAAACAGAAATCAAAGCTCATCACCTCCACACTTCAGCCAATAACCTGCACTACTGTCAGATTTGAGGGCTCTTGTTGATCTTTAGTGACTCTCCTCAATCCAGCACTTTCACAGCATCAGCTTCATTCTTCTCATCTTTAACTTTTAATAAAGCACTGTAAGTTTATTAATAATAATCAGCTACTGTTGCATTATTGAAAGTGAAGGAGCAATACTGCTGTATTATTAAAGGAAATATTATAACATTTCTCATGTTATTGTAATCATTGTCCATGTATTGTTGGTTGAATGCGTGGCGTGTCTAGAGATGGTCATTATTTAACCCTCTGTTGCTCTTTGTTTAGGGCTTGCATTGGTCGTCTTCCCGCTCAGAAGTGACTGGACACCTAAAAATTCAACTTCCTCCACCCCAGTAAAACCAGTGCAATTTATATTTCTTCAATAATATTTTTTCTTTTTAATTTTGTATTTTGAGATGATTTTATGGTATTTTTTAATATTTATGCAATAATTATGCTCTATTTTTGACATTGAAAATTATACACAATATTTTTTTGTTATTTTATTTTAATTATTGTAGTATTTCATGTTAAAATAGAGACTAGGCCTAGGTTTTTCTGAACGCAGAACGAACGCCAACCTCGCAAAGACTTTTAAAAATGCCGGTTGAAATAAAATGCTGTGTGAGCTCAACCAATCAGCATGTTCAGCGGCCAAGTCCCGCCCACAAAAGTTCCTGAACTTTGAAAAAGTACAACCTCGCGAGCAGGGACTTTTGGAGGGGGAAATATTTACCAGCCCAAAGTTCCTGCGGTGGAAACGCAGCTTTTGACAGCAAAACACACACACACACACACACACACACACACACACACACAGAAGAAAGAGTGCTGAACATGTTTTCTCAACCCCTTGATTGCCGCTAGCGACACTATACTATATCTTAGTAATGATCATAAATGTATAATTTCAAAGCTTACAAACTCAAAATTCATCCTGTGAAATTGGATGTTGTTACCATGGAAACGGTACTTTAAATTCTTCTAGGCTCCTCCCCTAGTGGGCGGTATCAGGTTTCATATTACACAATTTATTTCAACTACTTTATAAATCAAAACCTTTTTCTAATCTTTACAAAACACATGTCGTCGGAAAGGTCTGAGTCTCAAAGGTTCATATTTGGTGACTGTTTTGTGATAGAAGTGATATTTGGGCAGAAATGTGTTCATTTGTTACAGGAGAATGTGGACGACACCCGGTGGCTATTTCTGGTACAACGCCTAAACAAAATCTCATGGGAGCTTCAATTTTTGTGATATCAACTTCAAATTTGGAACAACTCATAAGGCTTCGATTTTTAACTATTTTGGAGTAAAAATGATTGTATAAAATATATATTTTATGTAAAATAACATTAGTACAGTATATTTAATTTACAGTCAAATTCAACTTTTTCATACTTTAATGTTTTGAAGTGAATTTCAGCATTGAAGTTTGGATGGTGCATTTTCACGTCTATTCTCAAGAAGGGTGTGACAGTTCAGCGGTTCAGAGATTTCCAGAGCTGAACTGCATCTGTAAGTGCGTCTCTTTCAGAAGAAGACGATCAGATGAGCGTCTGACTGATGATTCTATAATAACCCAACACACAGATCAACGGCTCATTCTGCTCTCATGAAATGTTTCTCTGTGAGTCTCTTGTTCTTCTAGATCTCTGTTACCTGCAGGAAATGGACGTGATCCTGTGTGTGTGAAAGCTGCTCCAGCTCAGCGTCTCTCCTCCTCAGATCATTGATCTCCTGCTCCAGTCGCTCCAGTCGTCCTTCAGCTCGACTCACTGCAGTCTTTTCCTGATCTCTGATCCGCTGTGTGGCCTCAGAGCGGCTTCTCTCAATGGAGCGGATGAGCTCAGTGAAGATCCTCTCACTGTCCTCCACTGCTGTCTGTGCAGAGCGCTGTTAGGACACACATCACAATCACACAGTGGCTTCAGTGAGTCCTGACTGAGACTTCTCAAACTTCTCTTCTTCTCCAGACTCACCTTATGAGCCTCCACAGCCTCTCTCAGCTGCTGAAGATCTTTCTCTCTCTGCTGGATTCTCTGCTGGAACGACCTCTGCGTCTCCTTCAGCCGCTTCTGCAGCACAAACCAATGACAGAGACGCCACTTTATACTGCGCACACTAGAGCATCATGGGAGCTTTTGTTTGGGAACACTTTCTATGAAGCCTGTGTTTATAATCCATTATAAGGATATTCTTAGTGCATTATAACACATGCATAATGCCTTATAAACAACCTTATGATGTGTTGTCATCTCATGAATAATCAGAACAACAGTAATAATACTTACCTATGTGTGGTTATAACTATTAAGATTATGATGATTAATGACACACAATGAAGATGATTTTATCCACTTAAGTTATAATAGATTATATATCCCATAGTCTCATATCTTTAACTTTCTCAAGTCTCATATCTTGACATTGTTTCCTTCAGATCTGCACAGTCTCAAACTACATCTTATGAGTCTTTTACTGCTTAAAGTGACACAAAGTCTTCTCTTAACATGTAAATGGCTTTGTAATGTGCTCATAATATTTATACGTTTATAAGTTTATAATCTCCCGAGATGTTCCAGTTGAAAAGATTAAGGGAAGTTTATCTGGAGCAGCAGTGTTAGACGTTAAGCGATTGAAGTGCAATAGAAACAATGAAAAAATTGACAGTTTTTCAGTGATGATTAACTTTGATGAAGAGAAACTACCTATTAGAGTTTTCTTAGGATTTGTGAGTTACATAGTATCCCCCCTCCGCTAAGATGTTACAAATGCCAAAAATATGGACATTTTAGCGGCAGTATGCAGGGGTGAGCAGAGATGCGCAAGATGCAGGGGTGAGCATGAGTACGGCAAGTGTGGGCAAGAAGTTACTCCCAAGTGCTGTAATTGTGGTGGTGATCACAGTGCGGGATATGGAGGATGTAAGGTGAGAAAACACGCAGTGCAAGTTCAGAACGTTAGAGTAGCGGAAGGAATATCGTATGCTGAAGCACTAAAGAAAGTCGGAAAAAATTATGAAGTAGGAAGTATTACGATATCAATACCTCCCCAAAAAAAAGATGAACAGCGAACAGGGGGAAGTTAAAGAGACAACAAAGTTTGCAGCCCAGAACTACACGGGAGGAGCTGGTCAATGACCTGAAAAGAGCTGGGACCACCGTTTCCAAGGTTACTGTTGGTAATACACTAAGACGTCATGGTTTGAAATCATGCATGGCACGAAAGGTTCCCCTAATCCTTATTTGCAGCTGTATCATACAAATAAATAGTTAAAAAATCATATATTGTGATTTCTGGATTGTTTTTTAGATTATGTCTCTCACAGTGGACATGCACCTACGATGACAATTTCAGACCCTCCATGATTTCTAAGTGGGAGAACTTGCAAAATAGCAGGGTGTTCAAATACTTATGTTCCTCACTGTATATGGCAGAAGTTGTGAACTGTTCTGCTCAAACGGAAATCCGGACAGAAAGAATCAAAATAATAATCAAAGCAGCTGAAAAGTTCTTAGAGATGGAAGCAATATCTGTAGACATGATTAATGAGAAATTAAAAGTTCATACACCAAACACGCAACCAGGATCTTAATGGTAATATCAATACTGCAGTGGAATGCTCGAAGTCAAATTGCTAATGAGCAGGAATTTAAGAAATATATATCAAGAAACCGATTTAATTTGTGTGCAAGAAACATGGCTCAAACCACAGTTGAATTTTATAATACAAGGGTATATGATAATAAGGAGAGATAGAAAACAAGGACATGGTAGTGGGGTAGCTACTTTTACTAAACAAGGAATTGGGTTTAGAAGTGTAGAAGTGGATATAGAACAAGAGGTAGTGGTGGTGGAAATATGGGAAGGGAATCAAAGTATTCAAGTGATACATATGAGAAGTTAAATAAGAATGTGCTGGAAGTTATGGAGGGAATAAAGGCAGTAAAGTGATATGGTGTGGTGATTTTAACGCTTGATTGGGGAGGATTAGTTAGTGTTAATGATGGGGGTGATACAAGAATAGATGTTAGGAATATGATATTAGGAGGTATAGGGAACAGAGTGGGAAGGACAGTATTAAGATATTTCAAAAAAAGAAACCAGCAGGAGGCACATTAGATTCTGATTATACACTGTTTGAGATGAAGAGAGCACTGGCGGGGGTTTAACAGACTTCCCCTGGTAAAGATGATATATGAGATGGTTAAACATTTATCAGATATGTCATTGAGTATGATATTAACACTTTTTAATATGGTATGGGAGACAGGGACTTTACCGGAAGTACGGAGTTATTGTGCCAATAGCAAAACCTGGGAAGGATAATAATCAGACCAGCAACTATAGACCAATATCATTGACATCAAATATGTGCAAGCTAATGGAACGAATGGTTATGAATAGATTGTCAAATTATATAGAAAGCAAGAACCTTTTATCAGCTTTCGAAAGGGAAGGAATACTATGAATTCAGTGTCATGTCTGGAAAACTAAATAAGAAAAGCACAAGTTAGTAAAGAGGTAGTAGTAGGTGTAGAAAAGGCGTATGACATGCTTTGGAAGGAGGGTATATTAATGAAGTTAGATAGTATGGGAATAGAAGGGAAGAACCAAGAACCAAGCAGATAGAGCAACCATAGACTACCATAGTAGGGGAAAAAATACTATGGTAGTCAATAGTTGCTCTGTTACAAACATTCTTCTAAATATCTTCTTTTGTGTTCAGCAGAACAAAGAAACTCCTACAGGCTTGGAACAACTTGAGGGTGAGTAAATGATGACACAATTTTCATTTTTGGGCGAACTATCCCTTTAATGCAATCAAGAGTATATGAGAAAATGTTGAAGTATTAAACAAAGTTAGGAATAATCTTATTTTTTTATGGATGATTAAGTAGCCTATATGTGCGCTTCACACTTCAGACCAGTAGGTGGCAGGAATGCACCTTTTAAACAGAAGAAGAAGTAGTTAGTGCAGCATGCAGAGGCTGAAGCATGGTCTAGCTGTGTGCTCAGTTTTGGAGTCCTTGTTGAGAAACATGTGTTTTATAGGGATGGGGAAATGAAGCCTCATGAAGCAGTGAGGCTTTCCCCTGACTGTTCCGGGTAAAGATTCAAAGCTTCAAGAGTGTTGAGAACAGCGCCATCTGGTGCTTATTTAAAATAAAGCAGCCAGAAGCCTGTGGAAGAAGCTCTGTCAGATGAAGCAACCACAACACACTCCCATCGTTTCAATGTTATGTATACAAATAAAAGCCTTACACGTTTGTGTTTAATTTGTCCATTAAATAAATTAATTTACTGATATTGAGGTGGGATGTGGGTAGAGTTAGTGACAGGTGTGGTGGTATGGGTAAGTTTAAGGGTAGGGTTAGGGACAGGTGTGGTAGTGTGGGTAAGTTTAAGGGTAGGGTTAGGGACAGGTGTGGTGGTGTGGGTAAGTTTAAGGTAGGGTTGGGGACAGGTGTGGTGGTATGGGTAAGTTTAAGGGTAGGGTTAGGGACAGGTGTGGTGGTGTGGGTAAGTTTAAGGGTAGGGTTAGGGACAGGTGTGGTGGCGTGGGTAAGTTTAAGGATAGGGTTAGGGACAGGTGTGATGGTGTGGGTAAGTTTAAGGGTAGGGTTAGGGACAGGTGTGATGGTGTGGGTAAGTTTAAGGGTAGGGTTGGGGACAGGTGTGGTGGTATGGGTAGGTTTAAGGGTAGGGTTAGTGACAGGTGTGGTGGTGTGGGTAAGTTTAAGGGTAGGGTTAGGGACAGGTGTGGTAGTGTGGGTAAGTTTAAGGGTAGGGTTAGGGACAGGTGTGATGGTGTGGGTAAGTTTAAGGGTAGGGTTGGGGACAGGTGTGGTGGTATGGGTAAGTTTAAGGGTAGGGTTAGGGACAGGTGTGGTGGCGTGGGTAAGTTTAAGGGTAGGGTTAGGGACAGGTGTGGTGGTATGGGTAAGTTTAAGGGTAGGGTTAGGGACAGGTGTGGTGTATGGGTAAGTTTAAGGGTAGGGTTAGGGACAGGTGTGGTGGTATGGGTAAGTTTAAGGGTAGGGTTAGGGACAGGTGTGGTGGTATGGGTAAGTTTAAGGGTAGGGTTAGGGACAGGTGTGGTGTATGGGTAAGTTTAAGGGTAGGGTTAGGGACAGGTGTGGTGGTATGGGTAAGTTTAAGGGTAGGGTTAGGGACAGGTGTGGTGGTATGGGTAAGTTTAAGGGTAGGGTTAGGGATAGGTGTGGTGGTATGGGTAAGTTTAAGGGTAGGGTTAGGGACAGGTGTGGTGTATGGGTAAGTTTAAGGGTAGGGTTAGGGACAGGTGTGGTGGGATGGGTAAGTTTAAGGGTAGGGTTAGGGACAGGTGTGGTGGTATGGGTAAGTTTAAGGGTAGGGTTAGGGACAGGTGTGGTGGTGTGGGTAAGTTTAAGGTAGGGTTAGGGACAGGTGTGGTGGTATGGGTAATTTTAAGGGTAGGGTTAGGGACAGGTGTGGTGGTATGGGTAAGTTTAAGAGTAGGGTTAGGGACAGACGTGGTGGTATGGGTAAGTTTAAGGGTAGGGTTAGAGACAGGTGTGGTGGTATGGGTAAGTTTAAGGGTAGGGTTAGGGACAGGTGTGGTGTATGGGTAAGTTTAAGGGTAGGGTTAGGGACAGGTGTGGTAGTATGGGTAAGTTTAAGGGTAGGGTTAGGGACAGGTGTGGTGGTGTGGGTAAGTTTAAGGGTAGGGTTAGGGACAGGTGTGGTGGTGTGGGTAAGTTTAAGGGTAGGGTTAGGGACAGGTGTGGTGGTGTGGGTAAGTTTAAGGGTAGGGTTAGGGACAGGTGTGGTGGTGTGGGTAAGTTTAAGGGTAGGGTTAGGGACAGGTGTGGTGGTGTGGGTAAGTTTAAGGGTAGGGTTAGGGACAGGTGTGGTGTATGGGTAAGTTTAAGGGTAGGGTTAGGGACAGGTGTGGTGGGATGGGTAAGTTTAAGGGTAGGGTTAGGTGTAAGGGAAGTGTCAACTGTGTAATTACAAATGTAACTACAGAAATGAATTACAGATGTAATTGCATGCAGGTAATTTTAAAAATGTAAGTAAAATGTAAAAACATGTATGTACACAATAAGTGCATTGTATCAAATAATTAATTAAAATGTTAGTACATAGTAATTAAGGCCACCTAATATAAAGTGGGTCCGAAAGTTGATTTCTCAATTCATCACTCCTTTAAAATTTATTATTTGGACTGTTTTATTATGGTTTCTTTTGATTGCTGTAGAAGGTCTTTTTTGTGGTTACTGGTTCCGGTCACTGGTTTGTGATGTGGAGATTGTGGAAACCATTTCATAATTGTCTTCCACAAAAGCTCTTCAATCTCCAACCCGACTGTCACTGTAAATGGATCTTCCATGAAATTTGACTTTGCATGCTACATGTGTATGGGTTCCATCTTACCATTATGCTGAAGGATATACCAGACATTTTGGGACCTTTAATGGAATTTCAGATTAGACTTTATTCAACCCATTACACTTACACTTCACCCATGAACTTTGATATACTTTGAACTACATGTACACATAATTTGGTTGTTTTTGTTATTTTGATATGGTGTGAATTGACATAGTAAAAAGGTTGAAATGAAATGACTACTGCTATACTTGATTGAATTTACTAAATATAAACTACCACTAATTTTGCATTCAATGAGAGTCTCTTAGTTATGCTTATTCCATGTTAAATGAACTGTTAATTCGCTGTTTCCTTTTTTAAATCATATGACTGGTTTTAGGTTTAGTTAAATATGAAATTGTTATAAGTGTGTGATTTCATACCTGTTTCTCTGTCCTCTGTGCTGCGGCTGATACAGTGTCGTGGTTTTTATGTTCGTCCATCAAACACAGCAGACATATGCACTTCTGGTCAGTGCGGCAGAAAACCTCGAGGGGTTTATCATGTGTTTGGCAGATCATCTCCTGCAGTCGTCCAGTGGCATCGGTCACTTTATGTGGCTTACGGGAGTGAAATTCCTCATGACGGTCAAAATGAGTTTGACAGTAAGACTCCAGACACACCAGACAGGACTTGACGGCTTTGTGTTTTCTTCCAGTACAGACGTCACACTGCACATCTTCAGCGTCACAGTCAGCAGGAAGTTTAGTCTTCTTCAGTTTCTCCACCAGTTCAGCCATCATGGTGTTTTTAGCTAAAGCAGGTCTTGGACTGAAGGTCTGTCTGCACTGAGGGCAGCTGTAGACTCTCCTCTGATCCTCCTGATCCCAGCAGCCTGTAATACAGCTCTTACAGTAACTGTGTCCACACGAGATGGTCACTGGATCCTTCAGGAGATCCAGACACACTGAACACATCAACTCATCCTGATCCACCGAAATCCTTGCTTCTGCCATTTTACTGAATGAATACAGAGACACAAACACACACCAGCTCAACTACACGCTCAACTACACTTCAGTCTCTCTTTCGCTGAAGTCATGTGATTTCTGCTTCCTGGTTCTGTGTTTGAGTGACGTGTGCAGAACCGGTTTATCTGCAAGTCTATAAAGCGTCATAAAGCTTCATTCCTGCTGAGTTCAGATTCTACAACAGCAAATGCAAAAACCTTTATTAGTTGATTAAGGTGTGTTCAGTCACAGCTGGAACTAAACGCTGTTGAACAAACCTTATTGTCTTACATTCCTAATTCACAGTAAACTAGAAACAAACAATAATAGTTACTTAAATAGACAGAACTAAGGATCAAATTAACAAGACACAGGTGACGGACAACACAATCAGAAACCATAGAAAAACACAAGCTAATTAACAGAACAACCAAGCACAAGCAGGGAACAGAAAACTACAGAAATCAAACTGACAACATAACAGAACGCCCCCCTCCTGGAAGGCATGTCCTCATGCCACAAAGACTTCACAAAGTTGGCAGTTCAGGAGGCCAAGGCGAATCTGACAGTTCAGGAGGCCAGGGCAGATCCTGCAGTTCAGGAGGCCAGGTGACCAGGGGCCAAACACAGCGCATGCCGACAGTTCAGGAGGCCAGGGCGGATCCGACATATCAGGAGGCCAGGGCGCATCCGACAGTTCAGGAGGCCAGGGCGCATCCGACAGTTCAGGAGGCCAGGGCGACGCCGACAGTTCAGGAGGCCAGGGCGACGCCGACAGTTCAGGAGGCCAGGGCGACGCCGACAGTTCAGGAGGCCAGGGCGGAACCATCAGTTCAGGAGGCCAGGGCGACGACGACAGTTCAGGAGGCCAGGGCAGATCCGGCAGTTCAGTAGGCCAGGGCGGATCCGACATATCAGGAGGCCAGGGCGCATCCGACAGTTCAGGAGGCCAGGGCGCATCTGACAGTTCAGGAGGCCAGGGCGCATCCGACAGTTCAGGAGGCCAGGGCGACGCCAACAGTTCAGGAGGCCCGGGCAACACCGGCAGTTTACGAGACCAGGGTGACGCCGGCAGTAAAGGAAGAACATGAAATGAATTTCGATTCAATATCATTCAAATAACATATCAGATCACAAGATCTGCATACAAACAGCATGCAAATAATATCCATCCATCCATCCATCTTCTTCCGCTTATCCGGGGCCGGGTCGCGGGGGCAGCAGTCTAAGGTGAGATGCCCAGACTTCCCTCTCCCTAGACACTTCTTCTAGCTCTTCCGGGGGGACACCGAGGCGTTCCAAGGCCAGCCGGGAGACATAGTCCCTCCAGCGTGTCCTTGGTCTTCCCCGGGGCCTCCTCCCGGTTGGACATGCCCGAAACACCTTCCCGGGAAGGCGTTCAGGAGGCATCCGGAACAGATGCCCGAGCCACCTCAGCTGTCCCCTCTCGATGTGGAGGAGCAGCGGCTCTACTCCGAGTTCCTCCCGAGTGACTGAGCTTCTCACCCTATCTCTGAGGGAGCGCCCAGCCACCCTGCGGAGAAAACTCATTTCGGCCGCCTGTATCCGGGATCTTGTCCTTTCGGTCATGACCCAAAGCTCATGACCATAGGTGAGAGTAGGAACGTAGATTGACCGGTAAATCGAGAGCTTCGCCTTACGGCTTAGCTCTTTCTTCACCACGACAGACCGGTACATCGACCGCATTACTGCAGAAGCTGCACCGATCCGTCTGTCAATCTCCCGTTCCATCCTCCCCTCACTCGTGAACAAGACCCCTAGATACTTGAACTCCTCCACTTGGGGCAGGAACTCTCCACCAACCTGAAGTGGGCAAGCCACCCTTTTCCGACTGAGGACCATGGCCTCGGATTTGGAGGTGCTGATCCCCATCCCAGCCGCTTCACACTCGGCTGCAAACCGTCCCAGTGCATGCTGAAGGTCCTGGTTAGAAGGGGCCAACACGACAACGTCATCCGCAAAGAGCAGAGACGAAACCGTGTGGTCCCCAAACCTGACACCCTCCGGCCCTTGGCTGCGCCTAGAAATTCTGTCCATAAAAATTATGAACAGAACCGGCGACAAAGGGCAGCCCTGCCGGAGTCCAACATGCACCGGGAACAAGTCTGACTTACTGCCGGCAATGCGGACCAAGCTCCTGCTTCGGTCATACAGGGACCGGACAGCCCTCAGCAAAGGACCCCGGACCCCATATTCCCCCAGCACCCTCCACAGGGCGCCGCGAGGGACACAGTCGAATGCCTTCTCCAAATCCACAAAACAAATGTGGACTGGTTGGGCAAACTCCCATGAACCCTCCAGCACCCTGAAGAGGGTATAGAGCTGGTCCAGTGTTCCACGACCAGGACGAAAACCACACTGTTCCTCCTGAATCCGAGGTTCCACTATCGGCCAAATTCTCCTCTCCAGTACCCTGGCATAGACTTTCCCGGGGAGGCTGAGAAGTGTGATCCCCCTATAGTTAGAACACACCCTCCGGTCCCCCTTTTTAAAAAGAGGAACCACCACCCCGGTCTGCCATCCCAGAGGCACTGTCCCCGACCGCCACGCGATGCTGCAGAGGCGTGTCAGCCAAGACAGCCCCACAACATCCAGAGACTTGAGGTACTCAGGGCGGATCTCATCCACCCCCGGTGCCTTGCCACCGAGGAGTTTCTTGACCACCTCGGTGACTTCAGCTTGGGTGATGGACGAGTCCTCCTCTGAGCCCCCAGCCTCTGCTTCCTCAATGGAAGACGTGACGGCGGGATTGAGGAGATCCTCGAAGTATTCCTTCCACCGTCCGACAACATCCCCAGTTGAGGTCAACAGCCGCCCATCGCCACTGTAAACAGCGTTGGTAGGGCACTGCTTCCCCCTCCTGAGGCGCCGGACGGTTTGCCAGAATCTCTTCGAGGCCAGCCGATAGTCCTTTTCCATGGCCTCACCGAACTCCTCCCAGGCCCGAGTTTTTGCCTCCACCACCACCCGGGCTGCAGTCCGTTTAGCCTGCCGGTACCTGTCAGCTGCCTCAGGAGTCCCACAAGCCAGCCAGGCCCGATAGGACTCCTTCTTCAGCTTGACGGCATCCCTTACTTCCGGTGTCCACCACCGGGTTCGGGGATTGCCGCCTCGACAGGCACCGGAGACCTTGCGTCCACAGCTCCGAGCAGCCGCTTAGACAATGGAGGTGGAGAACATGGTCCACTCGGACTCAATATCTCCAGCCTCCCTCGGGATCCGGTCGAAGCTCTGCCGGAGGCAGGAGTTGAAGATCTCTCTGACAGGAGACTCGGCCAAACGTTCCCAGCAGACCCTCACAGTACGTTTGGGTCTACCGAGTCTATCCAGCTTCCTCCCCCGCCATCGGATCCAACTCACCACCAGGTGGTGATCAGTTGACAGCTCCGCCCCTCTCTTCACCCGAGTGTCCAAGACATACGGCCGCAGGTCAGATGAAACGACCACGAAGTCGATCATTGACCTACGACCTAGGGTGTCCTGGTGCCATGTGCACTGATGGACACCCTTATGCTTGAACATGGTGTTCGTTATGGACAAACTGTAACTAGCACAGAAGTCCAATAACTGAACACCACTCGGGTTCAGATCAGGGGGGGTGTTCCTCCCAATCACGCCCCTCCAGGTTTCACTGTCATTGCCCACGTGGGCGTTGAAGTCCCCCAGTAGAACGACGGAGTCCCCAGTCGGAGCACTCTCCAGCACCCCTCCCAGGGACACCAAGAAGGTCGGGTACTCTGCACTGCTGTTTGGCCCGTAGGCACACACAACAGTGAGAGACCTATCCCCGAGCCGAAGCCGCAGGGAAACGACCCTCTCGTTCACCGGGGTAAACTCCAACACATGGCGGCAGAGCTGGGGGGCTATAAGCAAACCCACACCAGCCCGCCGCCTCTCACCATGGGCAACTCCAGAGTGGTGAAGAGTCCATCCCCTCTCGAGAAGTGTGGTTCCAGAGCCCAAGCCGTGCGTGGAGGTGATTCCGACTATCTCTAGTCGGAACCTCTCAACCTCACGCACAAGCTCAGGCTCTTTCCCCGCCAGCGAGGTGACATTCCATGTCCCAAGAGCTAGTTTCCGTGTCCAGGGATCGGGTCGTCTAGGCCCCCGCCTTCGACTGCTGCCCGATTCGCTTTGCACCGGCCCCTTACGGTCCCTCCCGTGAGTGGTGGGCCCACGGGAAGGTGTCCCCACGTCGCTCCTTTGGGCTGAGCCCGGCCGGACCCCGTGGGGGAAGGCCCGGCCACCAGGCGCTCGCATACGAGCCCCAACCCCAGGCCTGGCTCCAGGGTGGGGCCCCGGCTGCGCCATACCGGGCGACGTCACGGTCTCAGGTTCTACCTGAGCGCACTAACCTCTGGTTCAGGTAATCTCATCTAGCCCACCGTACACATGTACATCAGAGGCAATGTGAACCATAGAGTGCACATTGCACACAAGGAACCTCATACAACTTTCTGCCTTCCTCTAAGAAACAAACATATTTCAGATCTGATGCAAAAGAGGTATAGGGCCCTATCTTGCACCCAGCGCAATTGACTTTGTACACCGACGCATGTGTCATTCCTATTTTGCACCCGCGCAAAGCGCGCTTTTCCCTCCACAGAAGCACGTCGCTAAACTAGTGAATGAACTTGCGCTCCCTGGGCGGTTCAGCGCAAAAAAGGAGGCGTGTTCCGGCGCAAACAATCCCTGGTGCTATTTTGCTGTTCCATTAAACAATTGCGCCACTGACCAGAAAAAACCTAGTCTAAAGTCAGTGGCGCGTTGCGCGTTGTTCATTATGCTATTTTAAGGGCGCATGCTTAACCATAGCGTGCACAACGCGCATACACTTTGCTCATGTAATCTACACAGATGCAACAGTTATTTTTGCAAATCATAGATTGTTACACTAAAAAAATATTAACACATGAGATGACGGAAATCATTGTGGTGTGCCACGAAGATGTGAAAAAATAGGCATAAATCTAGCTTACAAATTATTCAGGCTAATTATTTATTTAACCGACGCTATTTTGGGTGGGTTTCTCCCATCCCCATACAACACAACTTCTCTGTCTTTCACTGCTCTTACAAGAACATCAGTCTCCTCGGCTGTGAACCGCTCCTGGCATGCGCCTGGTAAATACGCCATAATAATAGCAATCCATAATGGAACTTGCGCACCTGCTTTTAAAGGGAATGTTGAATGACGCTCTGATTGGTTTATTCACGTTACGCCCAAACCACACCTATGAATAATGAAGCTACTTCAGACCAACCCATTTTAGATTTGCGCCGGGCGCAAGAGCCATTTATCCCGCCGGGAAAATAGCAACAGCGCCGAGACCCGCCCACAAAGTTACTTGCGCTTTGCGCTTTGACACTTGCGTTTCAGATCGTTAAAATAGGGCCCAAAGTGTTTCACTAGTTGTGGGCACACTAGGATGGCCAATACCACACTGAACAGCATAAAAAGTTCTTAGAGTTTATTCAAGAGAACACCTTTCAGCACAATTTTGAGCTTGTGCTGGATCTGTAAGCAAGGGTCAGCTCCTTGAACTCGATGCGAGCAGCTAGTGGTAGCCAGTGCAGAGAGATGAAGAGAGGTGTGACGTGGGACCTTTTGGGCTCGTTGAAGACAAGATGTGCTGCTGCGTTCTCACATGATGGAAGTCCAGCCAGAAGTGCATTGCAGTAGTCAAGCCTAGAAACCAGGGCCTGGATGAGAAGCTCTGTTGCATGCTCAATTAGGAATGGTCTGATCTTTTTGATGTTGTGCAGCGCAAACCTGCATGAGCGAGCTGTCTTTGAAATGTGGTCTTTGAAGGACAGCTGGTCATCAAAGTTTACTCCAAGATTTCTGACCGACCCTGAAGGAGTGATCAAAGATGAACCTAGCTGAATGGTGAAGTCGTGTTGTAGAGTCAGATTAGCAGGGAAAGTCTTTGCCAGGTTGAGCTGCAGGTGATGTTCTTTCATCCATGCCGAGATGTCCGCTAGACAGCAGGAGATTCTGCAGCTACTGTGGGATCATCTGGTTGAAATGAAAGGTAGAGCTCATCAGCATAGCAGTGGTATGAGAAGCCATGTGGCTGTATGATGGGTCCCAGTGATGTAGTGTAAATGGCAGTGTTGGGAGTAACGGCGTTTAAGTATAACGGCGTTACTAACGGCGTTAATTTTTCAGTAACGGAGTAATCTAATTAATTACTTTTCCCAATGTTGCAACGCCGTTAGCGTTACTGAGAAAAAAAATGCGGCGTTACTATAATTGAGCTCACTGAAGCGGTTTTCATCCGAACAGGCTCTCTGTCAGTCGGACCTGCAACGTGCGTGCATGTGTGTGTGTGTGTGTGTGCGCGCGCGCGCGTGGTACACATAACTGATGATGATTGGTGGGTGGGAGACAAGGTTGAGGTTGATAGGTTGAGTCCACACACACACACACACACACACACACACACACACACACACACACACACACACACACACACACACACCTATGACGCACAGTCGCACACGCATAACTTATGCCCAGGAAGAAAGAGTCTCTCCACGTCTGTGGCCAGTAATTCTAATCTAATGCGCCTCACATCATCACAGCCACAAAATGAGCGGCTAAAAACCCAGGCGATAACGTGAGCTCCACTACCAAAGGAGTAGTAAAGTACTGATAATATTTACACTATAGTAGGTCTACTGATAATATTTACAATATATTGAATTTGATAGGTGTCTCTCACATTGTCCCACAGCAACATTACAATAGTGTACATTAATGTACAATGTTTAGTGTCTAATTCATTCATTTAACATATTTAAATTGGGGGCATCCAAGTTATTTGACATATTTGAACTTTTGACCAAAAAAAAGTAACGCAGTAATTACTTTCCCTGGTAATTAGTTACTTTTATAATGATGTAACTCAGTTACTAACTCAGTTACTATTTGTAAGAAGTAACTAGTAACTATAACTAATTACTTTTTTAAAGTAACGTGCCCAACACTGGTAAATGGAGAAGAGGAGAGGTCCAAGCACTGAGCCCTGAAGTACCCCTGTGGTCAGCTGATGTTCCTTGGACACCTCCCGACTCCAGGCAACCTTGAAAGACCTACCAGTGAGATAAGACTCAAACCAGTGGAGTGGAGTCCCTGTGATGCTCAGTAATGAGAGGGTGGACAGAAGAATCTGATGATTCACAGTGTCAAAGGCAGCAGATAGATTGAGGAGGACGAGGACTGATGATTTGGAATCAGCTTTAGCTATCTGCAGGGCTTCAGTGACCTACAGTATTGCGGTCTCTGTGGAGTGGCCCCTTTTGAAACCTGATTGGTTGACGTCCAGCTGATTAAACTGCGAGAGGAAAGTGTAAACAACTCGTTCAAGTGTTTTCGCTATGAATGGTTGGAGAAACAGGTCTGTAGTTATCTACAAGTGATGTGTTTAATGTGGGTTTTTTAAGCAGTGGGTTTACCCGAGCCTGCTTGAATGTGGTAGGGAAGATGCCGGTGCGGAGAGATATGTTGATGATGTAGGAGGTGTGAGGGGATGGGATGTAGAGGACAGGTGGTAGGATGACTGGAAAGGAGAAGTTTAGATACTTCTGCCTCAGTAAGTGTAGAGAGGGAGGAGAGAAGATTCGTCATCATCTGAGAAGGATGAAAGCAGAGATTGATACTTACTCAGGTCAGACGGGTCGGTTGATTTTTGCCATTTTTTCTCTGCTGCCCTGAGTTTGGTCCGGTGTTCACGAAGAACATCAGATAACCAAGGGTTAGAGGGAGTAGCATGTGCTGGCCTAGAAGATAGAGGACAGATACTATCTAGACAAGAAGTTAAAGTAGAACATAAAGTGTCTGTTGCAGTGTTTACATCCATAGATGAGAATTGTGTGGATGAGGGAAGAAAGGATGACACAACAAAGGAGAGATGAGAAGGAGAAAGAGAGCAAGAACAAAGAAAGAGAGAACAAAATGATGCTCTAAATAGAGGCTCTTTTACACTCCCACAAGGCACTTTGAATACCACGGACTGCCCTTTGGTCTGTCCAACACCCCGGCTGTCTTCCAGGCACTTGTTAAAACAGAGCGGTCCAATTCTGCTCCTGGAGGGCCACTTTCGTTTACTCACTTTAAAGGAACACTACACTCTTTGTAGGCTTTTCTAGGCTCATTTTCCAACTCCCCTAGAGTTAAACAGTTGAATTTGACCGTTTTGGAATCCAGCCGATCTCTGGGTCTGGCAGTAGCACTTTTAGCATAGCTTAGCATAGATCATTGAATCTGATTAGAAAAGATCCGATTTGCTTGGCCAATATGGCTAGGAACTATACTATACTCCTTATATTTGGTTATTTAGTGTCCTTTTGGAGTTTCCAAGTTGCTATGGCCACTTGCGTAACCTGAATGTTACCTATGTTTTGGGAACGAAAGTTGATGTTATCGGCTTACCCTTAAACACACGCAGGTATGTCATGTCACATAACCTGCTTTCCCTCAGGGAACATTCTGCTGTCAGTCATGTTCTGAACAGGAACTAGTCTTTGGGGAAATTCATTTATTCCCAAAGGTGAAAAAGGTTTAGTTTTTCATATATTTTTTTATTTACATTTAGTCATTTAGCGGACGCTTTTATCCAAAGCCACTTACAAATGAGAGCAATAGAAGCGATCAGATCAACAAGGGGCAACAGTATGCAAGTGCTGTAACCAGTCTCAGTTAGTCTAGCACAGTAATGTATTTATTTTTTTAATAAGAGAAAGAATAGAACAGGTGAGTGGCATTTTTTGAAAATGGCTACTGACTCAGTGGATCGAATAGAGATGGGCAGGTCATTCCACCAGGTCGGAACGGTCCAGGAAAAGGTCAGTGAGAGTGATTTCATGCCTCTTTGGGATGGATGTTTAGTCATTTAGAAACATGAATAAACGTTTGATTTTTCTATTCACTCTTTACTCAATATTTTACTCATTCATTGGGAATCTATGTCGCTTTGAGGTCCTTGCGCCGGCCGGACACATGTCTCACGATCACAAAGTCGTCAGTCGTGGTCACTAAACAGAGGTAATTGACTGTACAGTTTAGAGCGCCACTCTCATGCTTGCTTTCTTTAAAAGTATTTTATTCAGCCCCATAGATCTGTGTACACTTGAATTAAAGCAACGTTATCTCTAGTCAGAGGTCACAACCACTACTATAGCTATAAGTCGACCAATACTTTCTCTAATAGTAGTTTTGGGATGGCCATGCCATGGCTTCCCATGTACACTTAGCTAGAATAACTGAGGTATAAACAGAGGTAAGGCTCACCCTATTTAGGTTGGTCAATCAACATTATTGTTGTACTAAACAGAAATTCCCTTTTTAGCCTTCACAGTCTAAGTACACTTGAACCAGTGGCAAGAGCTAGCCGGAGCTCTAAGATCTCAGTTAGTGTGCCCTACGCTCCACTCAACTGGATTCTGGTCCGATACTTAATCTGACGCAGATTTGTGGTAACATACGTCTTCACTTAATCTACTTGAGAGAAATAATTCCAGAGTAACCCACATGAAAAAATACTATAGTATATATACTATAGTAAATACTATAGTGTTTTTGAACCGTACTATAGTAAATATACTACAGTAAATTAACAAAGTGTAGTAAATACTATAATATACTACAATATACTACAATTTACTGTAGTATCTTTACTATAGTATGGTTCTATAGTACTATAGTATCTTTACTATAGTATGGCAAGGATTTTAGAAATATTTACCTGGTAGTGAAAAAAAACTACACACAAAAGCAGTGTGGGAGATCTGGACACAGATTCCCCAATTCTTGTCCCATTTTCCCTTAAAGGGTCAGTTCACCCACAAATGTAAATTCTGTCATGAATGACGTCCCCTCATGTCGCTGGACACCCGTCAGACCTCCGTTCATCTTCAGACACAAATGAAGATATTTTAGTGGAAATCCGATGGCTCAGAAAGGCCTCCATTGGCTCAATGCACTGCACACTCTCAAGACCCATAAAAGCACTAAAGACGTCTTTACAAAGTCCATCTCACTACAGCGGCTCTACAATAACTTTATGAAGCGACGAGAATAGTTTTTGTGCGGAAAAAAACCTAAATAACGACTTATATAGAGATGAAGCCGATTTCAACTTGAAGCCGATTTCAAAACACGGCATCATGAAGCTTCGGAGCGTTATGAATCAGTGAGTCGATTCAGCGGTTTGAAGCGTTATGAATCAGTGAGTCGATTCAGCGGTTTGGAGTATTATGAATCAGTGAGTCGATTCAGCGGTTTGGATCGCCAAAGTCATGTGATTTCAGCAGTTTGGCGGTTTGACATCCGATCCGAGTCATGAATCGACTCCCTGATTCGTAGCGCTTTGAAGCTTCATGATGCCATGTTTTGAAATTAGTCCTCATATGATACTAGACATGCATAGCTACTCATTTAACGTTGCATAGATTTTGAATGAGTTTTCAGTGTGGGAGAGAATGGGCAATAGAGAGGGTGATGAGTGTGAGAGTGATGTGTGTGTGTCTCTGTATGGTGTGTCTCGGGTGGGGTTGTTATGTATTTAAGAGAGTTTTAAAATGTTAATCCTCTAGAAAGTCCTTTATTCCCAGGAAGTCATAATTTCTTGGTCCAGACGGACCGGCATCTGCCTTACAATTTATAGCACAATCATGTTATTGAGGACGTGAGCAGGTTCCCAGGAGCGCAGGATCACAAAACTTTATCACTGAGTTTATCACTGAGGAGGCTGCACCTTTATTTTTACGGACGTCCACGTGAGAAACAATTACTGTCCAAACAGGGCTATTGACATACCATTTTCTCGTATTGCAATGGACATTGTAGGCCCTCTGGAAATGAGTACACTGCAAAAAATGCTTTTCTTACATAGTATTGTCTTAGTCTTGTTTCCAGTCCAAATATCTACAAATTCTTACATTAAGCAGCATTTACTAGACAAGCCAATGTTAAAAATAACTCAACATTAAGTGAGTTCTGTTCTCTGAAGCAAACTAACCCTGGATCATGAGCCGCTCCGGAGCAGGTTATGTTCAGAGAGTGAGTTGCTATGGCCACTTGCGTAACCTGAATATTTCCTCTGTTTTCTGAGCCGAAAGTTGATGTTATCTGCTTACTTACCCTTAAACACACGCAGGTATGTCATGTCACATAACCTGCTTTCCCTCAGGGAACATTCTGCTGTCAGTCATGTTCTGAACAGGAACTAGTCTTTTCACACACACAGGGCCGTCCTCGGGGTCGACCGCACCGGAGGGGCCCTTCGGAGGTGGACCTTGCTGTAAAAATCAAATCAGAAGTTTATACACTTCAATATGATCATTAATCATCCACACTGTCCGTTAGTGCTTTGACCCTATAATTATATCTGTTTATTATGTGAAAAGAAAAGACACACATCAGTAAAATAATCAGGTAAATGTTAATTAGCCTGCAAACATGAGTCCTAAAATTGTTGATGTACTGATATGGATTACATACTGGAAACATTAAAGGATTAGTTCACTTTTAAATAAACTTTTGCTGATAATTTACTCACCCCCATGTCATCCAAGATGTCCATGTCTTTCTTTCTTCAGTCGAAAAGAAATGAAGGTTTTTGATGAAAACATTCCAGGATTGTTCTCCATATAATGGACTTCAATGGGCTCCAAACGGTTCAAGGTCCAAATGACAGTTTCAGTGCAGCTTCAAAGGGCTTTAAATGACACCAGACGATGAATAAGGGTCTTATCTAGCCAAACGATTGGTCATTTAAAAAATAAATAAAAGTTTACGTTTTATAAGCACAAATGCTCGCCTTGCTCTGTTCTGTGATGCGCGTTCGTGTCAGTGTTTACAAGTTGAACATGCACAAACTAAGTCAAACGCCGTTTACAAAAAAGTTAAAAGAGTTAAAAGGTAAAACGATGATGTTGGACGATTTTGAACATCGAGGAGAAGATGAGATGGAGTTTTTCGCCCTGCCCTACCTATTTGAACCGGAATACACAGAGGAAAAAATTAGGCAGATGGAAGAGACTGCTGCGGCGACACACACGGTTCGTTTGACTAGTGTGAGCGCTCCGTTCCGTGCCCTGGATCGGTTCGTTTAACCGGCCCTGGCTGGAAGCGGTGGCCAGAGCGCGGTTTGGTTGGGCTCGAGCGTGGTTCATATGCAGTGTGAGCGCTAACCGCCAGAGCACGGAACAGCTGTGCGCTACTGTCATCATTATGACCGCAAACACCAAACTATTACTAATTGGATACACTTTTTGGTTAAATCAAGTATATCTAGGTTTATAACGATCCTGGTTCTCACCTTATTGATGAACATGAATTGTAGTTTGTGAGTAAAGGCTGCAAATTCCTCCTTAAAAGTCAACTGCCTCCGTAATAATCTTCTGATACGCGTAGTACAGTCATGTGAAACTCGCTGTGCGGCCTAAATGATAAATCTATTAGGCAGTCTATTAGTGAAAGCGATTTTCTTCCTGTCTTCTTCAAAATAAAAAGTTGCATCGTGAATGACGCGAGCGTGCTCCGGCCCGGTACGTTAAGTGCAATGTGAGTCCAGGCCAGCGGAGGGAGGGGGGGGAGGAGACCATCGCACTTGGGCACGGTTCAAGCCAACAGTGCCTAGTGTGAGTACATGTGCACGTTCAACTTGTAAACACTGACTCGGTACGTAATTGCATATTAAGTGACGTCATGAACGCGCATCACAGAACAGAGCAAGGCGAGCATTTGTGCTTATAAAACTTAAACGACGATGACTGATCGTTTGGCTAGATAAGACCCTTATTCATCGTCTGCTGTCTTTTAAAGCTGCACTGAAACTGTCATTTGGACCTTGAACCGTTTGGGGCCCATTGAAGTCCATTATATGGAGAAATATCCTGGAATATTTCATCAAAAACCTTAATTTCTTTTTGACTGCAGAAAGAAAGACATGGACATCTTGGATGACATGGCGGTGAGTAAATTATCAGCAAAAGTTTATTTAAAAGGGAACTAATCCTTTAAGGGCCCTATTTTAATGATCTGAGCACATGCTCTAAAGCGCACGGCCCAGGTGCACATCGGGCATGTCGACTTTTTCTAGTTAAATGACTGAAAAATGGTCAGTGTTCCCGGCTCATGGTCCAGAAGGGTCGTCCCTCGTCTCTTAATGAGTCATGGGTGTGTTTTGGGCGTAACGTGCAATAAACCAATCAGTCTAAGTCTCATCTCCCTTTCCCTTTAAAAGCCAGTTGCGCTAATGCCATGGCAGATTCGTTGACATCAAAGTTGTTCACAAATTGATTTTTTTAAATGTTCATAACCTGGGTTTTAGTTCACTGTGGCCCAGCGTGAGAAGTACTTGTTGGAGGAATTGGAATGTGTTCTTCGTTGATTTGGGGTAGTTGAGATTCAGTGCCTATGCAAGGCCAAAGAGAATGCACAGCTTTTAGCAAGTCTTTAATGCCTTCCATCACAAATTCTCCCTCAATGCTCCTAATCTGAGGATCTTAATTGAGGCTGTATTGAGATGAAGGGAAGATGGGAGCACAACACCTTCATGCTCTTGTTGAGGATTCAAAGACAAGAGCCCCGTTTCCACCGAAATTACCAGGAACAATCTGTACCAGGAACTTTTTTTACAGGAACTTTTTTCCCCCAGACCTGCTGCTGTCTGCATTTCCACTGCGGTCCAAAGTACCGAGAAGATTAGGCAAATTAGTCCAGAGACGTGGGACTGCGCGCGACTGCTCCTCCAGTCAGAGACGGACAGGAATCATCGGACAGAAAGAACAAGACTGATACCTGACGAACCTCGCAAAAGACTTTTAAACATGCCGGTTGTCGGTTGAAATAAAATGCTGCGTGAGTTCAACCAATCAGCCTGTTCAGCGCCCAAGTCCCGGAGCAGGTTATGTTCAGAGAGTGAGTTGCTATGGCCACTTGCGTAACCTGAATATTTCCTCTGTTTCTGAGCCAAAAGCTGAGGTTATCTGCTTACTTACCCTTAAACACACGCAGGTATGTCATGTCACATAACCTGCTTTCCCTCAGGGAACATTCTGCTTTCAGTCATGTTCTGAACAGGAACTAGTCTTTCAGAGAAATTCATTTATTCCCAAAGGTGAACAAGGTTTAGTTTTTCAAACACTTTTTTGATTTACATTTAGTCATATAGCAGACGCTTTTATCCAAAGCCACTTACAAATGAGAGCAATAGAAGCGATCAGATCAACAAGGGGCAACAGATGCAAGTGCTGTAACCAGTCTCAGTTAGTCTAGCACAGTAATGTATTTATTGTTTTAATAAGAGAAAGAATAGAACAGGTGAGTGCTAGTCTTAATATCAGGTGCTGCTGGAAGAGATATGTCTTTATAAATATGTTAGGGTTAAGTTGTGTTGGTTGGTGTTTTGGTTTTCTCTTGTCGTTGCAGGTCTGGTGATTTGGTAATTGAGTGCACCTGTTGCTCGTCACAGGATCTGTCTTAAGCATGGAGCAAGAGGCTGTCGGGGCGGCTGCTCAGCACTCATTCAGGAGCAGTTTGCCATGCGCTCTTATCCTTTGTTTTGTTGTCATTTACAGTCATTGCTTTATGTGTAGCATCCATTCACGCGCACCTCATACTGATTGTCTTACTGATATTAACTTTTCAATATGTTATTTTTGTTTAATAAATGGTTTGTTTGGAAACGTTCTGCTGTGTCGTCTCCCTTTATGTTGCACCGTTGAGCCGGGTGTAACAAATATAAATAACATATCATTCTTATTAACTACTACAAAAATCATGTTTTGGCTTTGGGTGCGTGTAATTTACGTTTTAGAACAGAAACTCACTTGCATAAAGTTGGCTTGATGTTGGACGTCAATAGTCCCAAATTTAGGGACCGTCTCTAAAGTTACATAAGACAGTATACACGTTTCTAACTTTAATAGGTGTCAGCTATGATGCACACCTTTTACATTTTTGATAGTGTGACGTTGTGCACTTCCCAGAGAAGCAGACAGGAGACTAGAATCCGGTATACAAACACCCAATGGGCTGTTTTATTTCCTGAACGTGTACAACCTAAAACACGGGTATCAGGAGGTGTCTTAACTGTTCAAAAACAACAAAACACCAGAGAGATCGAGACTAACTCCTCACCGCCACTCACTCACCCCATCTCAACGTTTCGCCCCCCTTCTCTATTTCCCTCCCGGACACCTCCCCCCAACAGCACATGAATCAAGTAAGCCTATTTATAATGGAGAATAAACAGCGTCAGCGCCACAATATTTATTCAAATAGAGTCAAATCATGTGTAAATATTGCTATGTTTTTTCACTGCTGTATGGGAACCTATACAAAATATGCCTTTCTATGTCACAAACTGGAAGTGCTGCCTATGCAAATAATTGTGAATTACTTTGGCTTCCACCCACAATCTGTGAACATGTACATAAAAACATTTACAGTAAACATTACAATTCCATACAATTACAAAAAATGTTGGCAGGATCAGCAAGACGGTTATCTTGTGGCCAGCTGACAAATAAAATGCAGAAAGCAAATAAACCTTTTTGATATATTAAATAATTTGTGTATCATCAGATTTCACAAACACACATCGAAACCCCATAGGAAAATCTTGAGGGAACCAGTGGTTAACTTGGCTGGGAATCTGGGGTATAGGCTATTTTGTTTTCTTTTAGAATAGATATGCTCTTCATTTTAGTTGTTGTCATAAAACGACGGTTTCTTGAGAAAACATTAAAAGTAGTAGTAAATCTTTTGACAATTTAAAATATAGTAGACCTTTGTGCCTTTGGCTCTCACATTATATTATATTATATTATATTATATTATATTATATTATATTATATTATATATATATATATAATTATATTTTTACCTATATACTAAATAAACTACAAAAAAAAATAATAATTTGTAAAGAGTTCCCCTCAGTCACATACCTGACTCAAAGGCTCATTCATTATGCGGCTCATTATGCATTCGTTCTTTTGTTCTCTCAGGTGTGATTCAGAGCATTATTCATGATCATTCACACCTCTTCACATATGGGCTTACAAAAAAGTGTCTCACACAATTTAAATGAATATATTGTTTTATGTGAATGAGTAGGCTCAACGATTCTCACATCAGTTTGAAGCTAAAACTCTAGGCAATAACACCCATTAGTCAAAAGTCTTGTGGACACATATCTATTGTGTGTTTTGAGGCCTTAATTCTGTGACTTACCTTACCTTTTTTTTTTTTTTAAACCACACATACACATTATTCTCTCAAAAATACAAGCATGAACATACACGTTGCTCTCATTTTATGGTAGCCCAGTTTGTGCTGAATAGAGCAGCATCAGCCTGCCTTGTTTTTACTGGGGTGGTTATGATGGTAAACATTTAAACTAACATTGTGATGCTTGAAGTGTTTTATATCTATGGATTGTATTATAGGCAAGACAAGTCAAGAGTTGATTTTAGAGGATAAATTGATCAAACGTGGTTAACTCACTGTCGGCCGCTTGGTCGTTACTTTAAAAAACAAAAACTTTAATTTAACAAACAAAAATTGCTCCAAACATTTTTTCTAAATTAACCCAATAAAGAAACTAAACAAAATGTAATAACTCTGACATTAAAAACAATGCTGAACTATATTTATGGCTGCAACAATGTGTAATAGGGAGGGAGAAAAACAAAACATGGGCTCCAGTCGGGTCCGTGTTCATTCGATTTTTGATACTAAATAAAAGAAAAACTCAAATTGCGATGCACTCATTTGTTTATCAATTTACTATTGAAAGCTGATACCTGAACACACTCAAAAAAGAGAAAATTACTTGTTTGTTATTTTTTTTGCTATCCGTTTAATCCGTGAAAAGTGTAGTAATCAAAATCTCATAATACCAAATATGATGAATGCTTAAAGTGCACAATATTTCCATTCAAAACTACCGTAAGCTTCATTGGTGTTCTTTTCTTGGGGGAAAATTTGTGCAAATGATTTATAATATGATACAAACTGGAGCAACATTTTCATAGATCTCAGACAATCTTGTTCAACATGGTGCTGGACGGGTTGTTCTGCAATGAGTGTCCGAAGAGGACAAGTGTCGGACTCCCATTTACAGCTGGCAATAGCTAATGCCCTAAGTGAGGTAAGGACAATCACTATTACTGCTAAACAATTTATTGCTTTGGTAGCTAATTATTGAAGCTGACATATTTTTTTAAACGTAGGCCTACTTTTATTTGTGTCTTAAGACCGGGCCAACATTTGGCAGAAAACGTATGACAGGCTACCTGTCAGCAAATGGGATAAGAGCAGGTGAGGGCAGAGTGGGCCGCCTTTTGAGGACCATCCAACAACCATAGCATGAAGCGCGATGTCATGTAAGTCTCTCTCTCTCTCTCTCTCTCTCTCTCTCTCTCTCTCTCTCTCTCTCTCTCTCTCTCTCTCTCTCTCTCTCTCTCTCTCTCTCTCTCTCTCTCTCTCTCTCTCTCTCTCTCTCTCTGTTTAAATAGGCTACAGTGAGTTTTACTGCATCACCAGTTTATTAACAACTGCTTTGTGGTCTTTTCTCACAAAATAACTAAAATATTTAATGTAGGCCATTATTTATTTGGCAGCTGCCAGTAAGTGGGGTAACGCAGTCATTATCACACAATAAATCAGTTTAGGCTGAGACACCTCTGCTTCTATAGTGTCAGGTCCTGGGTTGAAATCCTCCAAACATCTACAACCCTTTGATACTTTGAAGATACAAAACATCTACAAGACCCTTTTCCACATCAAAGAGCCATTTTTATAAGAACGTTGGCATAGATTTTAGTGTATGCACACTCTAGTGCATATAAGCATTGAACGTATTTTATAAATGAGGTCCCATGTCCCTAATGAGTTATAATGGATGGTATACCAACATTAAAGTCGGCATGAAATCAAATTTTACAATTCGTATTTTTATATTTAAAGGTCCCATGGCATGAAATTTTCATTTTATGAGGTATTTCAACATTAATACGAGTTCCCCTAGCCTGAATATTGTCCCCAAGTGGATAGAAATGTTGATCGGTGTAAACCCGAGTTCTGGCTGTCTCTCTCTGGCTTTGAGAAAATAACAGGCCAGACGAGCCAATCCTGAAGTCTCCTGTTTTGACGTCCAAGCAGGAACGGTTACCTCCCTTTCCTCCGCCCAGAGAATCTGGCACGCCCATGCAAACGCTCGAGAGATCATTGCTTGTGAACGAGTGAATGCAGGCAGTTTCTCAGTGTTTGGATGTACAAATGAAAACAGAAGTCTTTTTTCAGTTCCTTCTGATCTGTGATCAGTGATCTCTTATGTGTAGCTAATTATTTATTATTTGTGCACACACTGCGGCTTCTCTCTCTCCAGACAGAACGGTGTTTTCATGTTTTCTATCTTGCGAGTCAGTGTTTTTGTACGTCCTCGTCGCGTCTACCGGTTCTAAAATGTGCATGCAGTCACATGAGTTTCTGCTCAACATCGGCCTCACACACGCCGAAGCTCGGGCTGCACTGACCGGTCGGCCTTCAACATCCCCGACCCCCAGTACTGCATCTGGCCCACAGCGGAGGCACCAAACGCGGCGTGAGATTAAGCAGAAGGGGGGTAAGCGTGAGGGTATCCGGCTAGGCTAGCCCCACAATAAACTGGATTACATTCGATTACTGCTGTTGTGTCTTTGTTTGCGCTGTGTACTCAACGCGCGTCACTGATGCTATTCATATGATTGGAACATATCTTAAAATAATGCTATAATCAACACTTACTAACTCGTTCATCTCGACAGCTGTAATGGTACTTTGCATGTGTTACACAGTTGGTAATAATGATGAAGACAGGGTCGGTGTGACTGGGACTCGTGTTTATTCAGAACTCTCAGATACAAACACAATAAACTCACAGCACTGACTGACAGCGCTCTCATAACTCAGTAGGTACTATAAATAACTTTGTTAGCGATCGCTGAGCTCCGTCTCTGGTACGTTAGTGATGTCCGGTTCGCGAACGAATCATTCTTTTGAATCGGTTCTTTTTAGTGAACCGAACCAGTTCACCAAATCGGACTGAATCGTTCTAAACGGTTCGCGTTTCGAGTCAGCGCTGATCCATCATTTACTAAAGTTACTAACTTTCTGACATGAGTGACAGCCCCTCCGATTAGAAATAAACTAATAACCTGAAGTATATTCTAGTAACTACAACAGTTCACCCTGAACTGAGACATGCTGAGAACTAATGTGAAGTGAACTCAGGTCCATCCGTCTCTCTGGCAGCAGCTCGTGCGTCGTAGACCTCGTTAAACCACGCCCCCTCCGCTAATTTCAAATGCAAAGATGTCAGCCAATCACAACAGTGGGCGTTTTTACTGAAGTCTCACAGCAGACACGCCCCTTGAAGCAGGGCATTCAGCCACAGGGCAAACAGCAGTATAGAAAAAATGCCTTTTATTTCTAAATTATGACATTTTATGATGTAAAAATCATACTAACAATATAAGTACACCTCAGGAAACATTATAAAATAATAGAAAAATGCCATGCCATGGGACCTTTAATATTGTAGTGTTTACTATAACTGATTTATCTGTGCACTTCATACAATTTTTTAAAATAATTTTCCCTTATAATCTTTAATCAAATATGTTAACCTTCCCTCCCCCCTCGAAACGACTTCTCTTCTCTTCCTGTCATGTGCTATGGCGTGAGGGTGGGGCTATTGCGCTCTGTCTCTCGTTTCTGTGCCGTTTCTCTCAGAAACCTGTCACTGATCGTAGCAATATGGTGGTTAGGTGCATTTTTTCGGTATACACAATACCTTCTTCAGGAAGGACTTGAGTCAAAAAGAGAGAAATATATGAGAAATAAAAGCTTTTTCATGTATAAAGTACTCAATATAGTCGGACGATCATCTTGTCCTGACGGCTCACACTTAGGAATGCAACGTGTGTGAACGCGCTTACGGGAAAGTGTTAAACTGCCCCCTGTTCAGAATATTCCTTCAGGTCATAGAAATCATACACATTGGTGATTGACTGTCTTATGTGGTTTTATTTATACATAAAAATAATTTTAATATAAGAATTAAAGGTTTGTCAGTAGACTAAACATTATTCTGTTTTTATGGCCACAGAACCACACAGTTCGAAGGATGTGGCCAGAGATAATAATAGGGTTAATTATCCACTCAAGACAGCACTTGTAGAGCTAGTGGATCGGAATTGTTGGACATGGAGGACAACCTTGTCAGACACCGTGTCTCCAACTTCACATGCCAGCTGTGTCACCTTGGCATCAGTAGAGTTGTGCAAGCTTGGAATGAACACAGGATTCCAGGTATACTGAAATAACTATTTTATTATTAAAAAGGCAGTAGTTAAGAACTGACCATTTGACCTCAAATGTTAACTTTGTTACTCTAGGCAAAGGTATTCCCAATGTTATAATTACTGGAATGGCGCCGAGGATGGCTGCTACGTTGCGAGCTCCGCTGGAACATTGTAGTTTTTTGTTTGTTCTGTTTATAGTTCTTATGTTTTTCGTCTTGGATGTTGTCTGCCTTACTAAGTACGACAGACAGACACTTTTGGACATTGGTTCGGCAATCGCACACCGAAAACCGGACTTTAAATTCTTCAGTGACGACACGCTGCTTACAAACACAGCAGCGGAACCCTTTGTCTGGACGGCCCGACCACGCAAACGCCGGAGAAGAGGGAAGAGAGCCGGTGTACTTATCAGAGTTAGACGCCGCGCAAACCGACCCCCGCTTCCCAGTATTTTACTGGCTAATGTTCAGTCTCTGGACAATAAACTCTGCGAGCTGAGAGCGCGGATCTCTTTCCAGCGAGACACGAGGGACTGCTGCATTATCTGCCTTACAGAAACCTGGATGTCCGCTGAGATTCCAGATTCGGCCATCGAAACCACGGGGTTCTCCGTGCATCGAATGGACAGAGAAAAAGATCTCTCAGGGAAAAGCAAAGGCGGGGGTGTATGTTTTATGATCAACCGATCCTGGTGTGATCAGAGGAACGTACATTCTATCAAGTCTTTCTGTTCTCCTGATCTGGAATTTCTCATGGTTCTGTGCCGACCATTCTGGCTACCGAGGGAATTCACCGCGGTCATCATCACAGCTGTGTATATTCCCCCACAAGCCGACACAGACCGGGCACTAAAGGAACTGTATAGGACAGTGAGTGAGCAGGAAACCGCGCATCCTGACGCTGCGTTTATTGTGACCGGAGACTTTAACAAAGCCAACTTCAAGCGCATCGCACCCAAATACCACCAACATGTTAGCTTCAACACGCGAGGGAACCGTGTTTTAGACCACTGTTACTCCCCCTTCAAGGATGGATACAAATCACTCCCACGCCCACCATTCGGCAAATCAGATCACGCGTCAATCCTCCTTTTGCCCGCTTATAGGCAAAGACTCAAACAGGAAGCACCCGCCCTCAGAACCATCCAGTGCTGGTCGGACCAATCAGATTCTATGCTACAGGACTGTTTTGATCACGCGGACTGGGAGATGTTCCGGTCGGCCTCTGATGACGACATCGAGGTCTACGCTGATAGCGTAACGTGTTTCATCAGGAAGTGCGTAGATGACGTTGTTCCGACCAAAACAATTCGGCTGTACCCTAACCAGAAGCCGTGGCTAAACGGGGATGTTCGCGCGGCACTCAATGCGCGAACCTTCACCTTTAACTCCGGTAATGCGGAGGAGCATAAACAAGCAAGTTATGCCCTCCGGAAAACCATCAGAGCAGCAAAACGGCAGTACAGGGACAAGATTGAAGGACAGTTCAACACCACCGACTCCAGAAGCATGTGGAGGGGAATTAACACCATCACGGACTATAAAGGGAACACAAACTCCACCGTGAACACCGCTGCCTCTCTCCCGGACGAGCTCAACACCTTCTATGCTCGCTTTGAGGGAACTAACACCGCCCTCGCGGAGAGAGAGCTCGCGGCTGAAGATACAGAGGTTGGTGCACTCTCCGTATCTTTAGCGGATGTAACCCGATCCTTCCGGCGGGTGAATGTCCGTAAAGCAGCGGGTCCAGACGGCATTCCCGGCCGTGTGATCAGAGCGTGCGCGCACCAACTGGCTGGAGTTTTCACGGACATTTTTAACCTGTCCCTCTCCCTATCTGTGGTCCCCACATGCTTCAAAACGTCCACCATTGTGCCTGTACCTAAGCAGTCAAAAACCACCTGCTTAAACGACTGGCGTCCTGTTGCTCTGACCCCCATCATCAGCAAATGCTTTGAAAGAATAGTCAGAAACCACATCTGCTCTGTTCTCCCCCCCTCACTGGACCCACTGCAGTTTGCATACCGCACAAACCGCTCCACTGACGATGCCATTTCATCTACAATACACACTGCTCTCTCCCACCTGGAAAAGAGGAACACGTATGTGAGAATGCTGTTTGTGGACTACAGCTCAGCATTCAACACCATTGTGCCCTCCATACTTGACATTAAACTCCGGGCTCTAGGCTTAAACAGCCTGTTATGCAGCTGGATCCTGGACTTCCTGTCAAACAGACGCCAGGTGGTCAGAATGGGCAGCAACATCTCCTCATCACTGACTCTCAACACTGGAGCCCCTCAGGGTTGTGTTCTCAGCCCACTCCTGTACTCCCTGTACACACATGACTGTGTGGCTACCCACAGCTCCAACACCATCATCAAGTTTGCTGACGATACGACGGTGGTAGGTCTTATCACCGACAATGATGAAACGGCCTACAGAGAGGAGGTGCACACTCTGACACGGTGGTGTCAGGAGCACAACCTCTCCCTCAACGTCAGCAAGACCAAGGAGCTGGTGGTCGACTTCAGGAGGAATGAGAGAGAACACCGCCCCATCACCATCGATGGAGCACCGGTGGAGAGAGTCAGCAGCTTCAAGTTCCTCGGTGTTCACATCACAGAGGAACTCTCATGGTCCGTCCACTCCGAGGCCGTTGTGAAGAAGGCTCATCAGCGCCTTTTCTTCCTGCGACGGCTGAGGAGGTTTGGAATGAACCGCCACATCCTCACACGCTTCTACAGCAGCACCATCGAGAGCCTGCTGACTGGCTGCATCACCACCTGGTACGGCAACAGTACCGCCCGCAGCCGCAAAGCCCTGCAAAGGGTAGTGCGCACGGCCAGCTGCATCATCGGAGGTGAGCTTCCCTCCCTCCAGGACATTTACGCCAGGCGGTGTGTGAAGAGAGCTCAGAGGATCATCAGAGACTCTAGCCACCCGAACCATGGGCTGCTCTCACTGCTGCCATCAGGCAGACGGTACCGCAGCATTAGAACACGCACCAGCCGACTTCAGAACAGCTTCTTCCCACAAGCAATCAGACTACTTAACTCCTGATCCATCAGGATCATAACACACACTGGACAGAATATCACTCCGCACAACCCACTGTAGATACAGACACATTATATACACATTTATGTATCATTTATTATTTATCATATAGCACCTATTGTACATAATTGGATCTCTACTGTGAATAATAATGTATACTGTACATTGTATATTATTATTATTATTATAGCTTAATGTATACTGTTTAATGTATGTTTAGTGTATATTGTTTAAAGTATATGTATATTGTAAGTATGTGTATATTGGCTAAAGCTGTGAGAACTACGCTCACATTGTGTAAATTATTTATTGTTTATTGTAGAGTTTACTGTGCTGTGAGTAATTGTGGGCGCATCAGATGTGTAATCTGTTGTTGCTTAAATGTTGTACATGTCATGTCGTGACTGCTATGTTGCTCGGAACTGCACCAAGAATTTCACCTGCTGTTGCACTTGTGTATATAGCTGTGTGACAATAAAAGTGAATTGAATTGAATTGAATGTTTTGGCCGTGGGTGGATGCCTGAAGAAAATCTCAGAGGAACTGTTGCACATGCCAACAAAGCAGCTGACCTTTATGAGGCAGAATTACGCTCTTCCCTAACCAGACATTCTGTGTTTGGAAGAGATCCCTTCTCTTCAGGGAGACAAAAAGCATGTGCGGAACACCACTTTGCTGAACTTTCTATATGTAACAACCATACTGTGAATGGTGACTTCTTGTATTTCAAGCAAGCTCTGCTGGAGATCATCAACACAACATGAACCATAAATAACAGAAAAAGTAGAGATCTTAAATTTGTTTGGAGTTTAGTCAATAGAAACTGTGTCTCTCAGAACAGACACTGCATCAGAAAGGCCTGTGACTTGATAGATAGATTGGCACACTCTTCTCTACATTTAAGACACTGGGTAGAATTGTTGTGCCATTGCAGCACACACACACACACTTTGCATCCCACAATGCTCTGGCAACAGACTGCAAACATTGCCTCCTGTAGGACTCCTGTGAAATAAGAGATTCAATAAATGAAGTTGGTCTTAGTCCATTTGTCTGGCAGTTTTCCCTTCTAATTACAAGATTTATTCCTAAAAAGCAAGCACTACACTTTCTTCATATAAAGACTTAAGTCACAACAGAAAAGTTGCAATTAACTTTTTAATCGCTTTTAATTTCAACAGGTGAGCACGCTGTTGGTGTTAGAGCTCCGTCGATTTGATTCATAATCCTTGATTTTCTCCTTAACACTCGCTTACAAACGAATATTTTCTACTATTTACAGCGTGTGAATATATCTACGATACGATTCTCTATAAAAAACAATCGGATTGCTTTGATATCACTACTTATATCCGAACTTCCGCTACTAGCCGTAGCCCGCTAGCATTGCACGCGTGGTAACTTATTTACACCGGTAGCCGTAGCCCGCTAGCATTGCACGCGTGATAAACGTATTTACACCCGTCACTGTACCGACAATTCGTCATCGTAGCACGTCTGCTACAATGACGAACTCGGATGTGTGTCTAATGTTACCTTTGAGTGCAGGCGAGGACACGTTTGAGCTGCATTCGGTGCTGTTGGAGTTGGACTCGTTGGCGAAGCAGATTAGCGACCTTCTAGACAGACAAGCCGTGCTGAGAGAGCGACGATCAGCGCTTGAAACATCACGCGCCGATGCACACAAGTCAGTGGTTAATAACCTGTTGACTCCGAGCTCGTCTACTCCGTGTGTTTCTTTGCACAGGACGCGATCATCCATGGTTTCGTTCACACCGGCACCGACACAGCACCAGGGACCGTGGGTTTTTCCCCAGCGGAAGACGCGAGCCAGGACCAGAGCTAGGACCTCTCCGCCCCTCCCGGTCTTCGAGATCTCCACTCGGAACCGCTTCTCTCCTCTTCACGAGACGGAACGCAGCGCTGTGGTGATCGGTACTTCCATCGTCCGGCATGTCCACGCTACCTCAGGTAAAGGCAAAGTAATCACTCACTGCTTTCCTGGTGCTCGTGTTCTCGATGTCGCTGCGCAGGTTCCCGAGATCCTGAGCGGTGACGAGCGCATCGGAGCTGTCGTGTTGCACGCGGGAACGAACGACACCAGGCTGCGGCAGACGGAGGTTCTGAAGAAGGACTACAAGAGCCTGGTCGAGACGGTGCGCAGAACATCGCCTGAAGCAACGATCATCGTGTCTGGACCCCTTCCCACGTACCGACTAGGACATGAAAAGTTCAGTAGATTATTTGCTCTAAATGAATGGTTATTGTCATGGTGTAATGAACAGAAGCTGCTCTTTGTAAATAATTGGAATCTTTTCTGGGAGCGACCTAGGCTCTTCCGTCCTGATGGCCTTCACCCCAGCAGAATCGGAGCGGCTCTTCTGTCGGACAACATCTCCAGGGCGTTACACACCACCATATGACTAGTAAGTACAGATCACAGTCTTTCCTGTACTAACTTAATTGACATAAGTACCAATGTAGAACATTATATAGAAACTGTGTCTATTCCTCGTTTAGTGAGATCAAACATTAAATCTACTGTAAGATCCAGGAAAAATCTAATTGTGATTAAACCAGAAAATCTCAATATTAGTGAACAAAAACAATTGTGTCCTAACTTAATTAACATAAGTACCAATGTAGAACATTATATAGAAACTGTGTCTATTCCTCGTTTAATGAGATCAAACATTAAATCTACTGTAAGATCCAGGAAAAATATAATTGTGATTAAACCAGAAAAGCTAAATATTAGCGAACAAAAACAATTTCTAAAACTAGGTCTTCTAAACATTAGATCGCTCACACCTAAGGCGGTTATTGTAAATGAAATGGTCACAGATAATAGTTTTGATGTACTTTGCCTTACTGAAACCTGGCTTAAGCCAAATGATTATTTCGGTCTAAATGAGTCTACTCCGCCAGGATACTGTTATAAGCATGAGCCCCGTCTGATTGGTCGTGGCGGCGGTGTTGCAACAATCTATAGAGATATTCTTAATGTTACTCAGAAAACAGGTCACAGGTTTAATTCGTTTGAAGTACTAGTGCTAAATGTTACGCTCTTAGATGCAAGAAAGAAATCCGTATTATCTCTAGCCTTGGCTACTGTGTATAGACCTCCAGGGCCCTATGCTGATTTCTTAAAAGAGTTTGCAGACTTTCTCTCAGATCTATTGGTCAACGTCGATAAAGCATTAATTGTTGGAGATTTTAACATACACATAGATAACACAAATGATGCATTAGGGGCTGCGTTTACAGATCTATTAAACTCCTTTGGGATCAAGCAAAACGTCACTGGTCCCACTCATCGTCTTAATCACACACTAGATTTAATTATATCACATGGAACCAACCCAACCGATATAGATATTATACCGCAAAGTGATGATGTCACTGACCATTACATGGTAACTTGCATACTGCGTACTGCTGAAATCTGTCATGTTGCGCCACGTTATCGACCAGGCAGAACAATCATTCCAACCACTATAGATAGATTCTCAAATAGCTTACCTGATCTGTCTCAGCTGCTCAGTGAACCCAAACAAACAGATGAACTAGAGGAAATGACTAGCAGTATGAGCAACATTTTATCTAGCACATTAGAAATCGTTGCACCAATTAGATTAAAAAAGGTTAGAGAGAAAACTAAAGCACCATGGTACAACAGTGCTACACATGTTATCAAGAGAGAAACTCGTAACTTAGAGCGTAAATGGAAACAAACTAATTTAGAGGTCTTTAGAATCGCGTGGAGAGATAGTATGTCACGTTATAAAAAGGCCCTAAAAGCAGCCAGGGCTGAGCATCTCCGCAAACTAATAGAAAATAATCAAAATAACCCAAGGTTTTTATTTAACACCGTGGCTAGATTAACAAATAAACAAGCATCGCCTGAGCAAAATATTCCGTTACAGTTTAGTAGTAATGATTTTATGAATTTCTTCACTGAGAAAATAGAAAGCATCAGAAATAAAATTGTAAATGTACAATCTTTAATGATGTCTTATGATTCAACCGCTACTATCGCCCCTCAAGAACTACTACACCGCTTTACAATTATAGGACAGGAAGAGCTAAATAAACTTATCATTGTCTCTAAACCAACAACATGTTTATTAGATCCAATACCCACTAAACTACTGAAAGAGTTGTTACCTGTAGTGGAAGAGCCTCTTCTCAATATTATTAACTCGTCTTTATCTTTAGGTCATGTTCCAAGAATATTCAAGCTGGCAGTCATAAAACCTCTCATTAAGAAGCCACAATTAGATCATAATAACCTAGCAAATTACAGACCAATTTCAAATCTTCCTTTTATGTCTAAAATACTAGAAAAAGTTGTGTCCGCTCAATTGTGCTCTTTCTTGCAGGAAAATGATATCTATGAAAAATTTCAATCAGGATTCAGGCCGCATCACAGCACAGAAACTGCACTCGTTAAAATCACAAATGATTTACTTCTAGCTTCTGACCAAGGCTGTATCTCAATACTAGTTCTACTCGATCTTAGTGCTGCATTTGATACTATAGATCATAAAATACTCATAGATCGACTTCAAAATTATACTGGTGTTCAGGGACAGGCATTAAACTGGTTTAGATCGTACTTATCAGACCGCTACCATTTTGTCTGTCTAAATGGGGAAAAATCCAGGATGATGTCAGTAGACTATGGGGTGCCGCAAGGATCCGTATTAGGCCCTCTGCTATTCTCAATATATATGCTACCGCTTGGTAATATTATAAGAAAACATGGAATTAATTTCCACTGTTATGCTGATGACACTCAATTATATATTTCATCACGACCGGACGAAAACGCTAAATTATCTAAACTGACAGCGTGTGTTGAAGATATTAAATACTGGATGACGTGTAATTTTCTGCTATTAAATTCAGATAAAACGGAGCTATTACTTATTGGTCCAAAAAACTGCCCACAAAACCTTGCACAATACAACTTTACCTTGGAAGGATGTCCTGTCACTTTATCCACTACAGTAAAAGACCTAGGTGTTATACTAGACCGCAACCTGACATTCGAAAATCATATTTCATATGTTACAAGAACGGCATTTTTCCACCTTAGAAACATTGCTAAGCTACGTAACATGCTATCTATTCCTGATGCAGAAAAGTTAGTTCATGCATTCATGACCTCGAGATTAGATTACTGTAATGCTTTATTAGCTGGTTGTCCTGCATCCTCAATAAACAAACTACAGTTAGTCCAAAACGCAGCTGCTAGAGTTCTTACTAGGTCAAGAAAATATGATCATATAACACCAATTTTATCATCTCTACACTGGTTACCTATTAAGTTCCGTATCAATTACAAAGTATTGCTACTGACCTATAAAGCCCTAAATGGTTTAGCTCCAGTGTATCTAACGGATCTTCTATCGCCCTACAACCCATCGCGCTCTTTAAGGTCACTAAACTCTAGGCTTCTGGTCATTCCTAGGATATCCAAGTCCACTAAAGGAGGGAGGGCTTTTTCACATTTGGCTCCTAAACTCTGGAATAGTCTTCCTGATATTGTCCGAGGTTCAGACTCGCTGTCCCAGTTTAAAACTAGATTAAAGACACATCTCTTTAGCCAAGCATTCACATTATAAATACCTTTTATACTACAGTTAAATGGGAACAACAGCATTAATATAATATTCTGAACAGCAGCTACGCTAATTATTTCCCATCTGCTTTTCTGTTGTTATCTCGGGACACTAGTCCCGAGGTAAATAGTTCGTCAGCTCCGGTTGGTATCCAGCCGCTCATGAAGACTTTGGATGCCCCAACACCTGTGATGAGACGACTCCACGCCTGTGAAGAGACGACTCAACGCCAGCGTTGTTATGGCCTAAATTAATACACGACTGATTATCTTTTTCGAACATTGTTCTTTAACATTGTGTTTTTAAAATGTTTTATACTGTTCATCTATGAAATGCACTTTCTGTAAAGCTGCTTTGAAACGATGTGTATTGTGAAAAGCGCTATACAAATAAATTTGAATTGAATTGAATTGAATCCCATTATTGGACACTTCACTCATGGAATAAATCATGGCAATTTGCGAACGGCTCCTTTCTGCAATGGCAGCAGTAACTGAGCAAATCCATCAGAAGCCATTACCCTCCAAACCTTAAAAAAGATGTACAAAAACCTCAAACGCTTACAATGACTTCAGTCGTTACTAGGGAGTTAAGTTTTTCACTTTAGAAAACTGATCCAAATCATTAGCAGTTCCTTCATAAGGATGTAGTAACACTTGAGTCATCACTAGTGGGTTGCATGACCTTTAATTTAGAATGAATTGTATTTTATGCATTATTCATGTTAGTTATATGAACCTGTATGTAGTAGTTCTCTGGGAGAAAATAAGTCACTGATTAGCTAATAGTGAACTTCCACACTCGACTAAGCACTAGGGGAGAGCGGGGCACAACCTCATGCATTTTGGTTTTGGCTCAACCATTAAAAAAATAATTAAGTTATATTAATCATATTTTTACACAAGCAACATACACATCTCCGCTAAAAATGAACACTTAAAGTTTTTTCCTAGGACCAACCATTTTCGTACAGTTGCACTGAAAGTGAAAGAAGTGCAAATGTTACAACTTACCCCATGTGCGGGGTTAATTGTAACAGGCAGAGGGGTTAGTTGTAACACTACTGAATTGTGTGTTCAAATAAAATTTTCTAGCAAGTATTTTATCTGTATACTAGAGTTTGATCATGTTTGTGTATCTGTCCATTATAGATAAGATATCCCTCATCCAATCATCTTTCTATTATAGATCAATATCATGGATAGAGATGTAGGAAAGGGCTGCACAGTTTTGCAAAATAAATAAAACAATTATCAATAATTTGATCATTCAAATTATCCGGGGATAATCCGGGGACCCCCAGGGGTCCTCAAGAAGGTTCTAAGGGGTAAACATTTCAGAGAATAAAAAGACAAAGCAAAAATGGATAAAGTCTAGCGCGCTGTATACATACTTTCCAGAATTGTATATGTTTGTTTTGTATCTTTTATAGTGAGTTTTTCTCACTATAGTCCCATTTATCTTGAATGCTGCTTACATACATTTATTGAAAGTTGCTTATGCAAATAATTTTTAATTAAACATTTTCTTCTTCAGGTTTATACATCCAACATTAAGCTAACAGTTTAAATGTTTTTTAAAAATATATAGATGGATTTTAGGAAGGGGGTCCCATTAAGGTTCATCTTATTTGGGGGTCCTTGGCATCATATAGTTTGATAACCCCTGTCCTAGAGTGCCCTAGTGTTATATCAAGACAGGTTTACTGTTTGTCTCAGTCATGACAAATATAATGTTCATATCCCTCAGTACACATTTCATGTGCCCACCCCTCACAGAACAGACACTTCACCCATTTTTCCCCTGGGACAGAGGACACAAACTCTTCACCGCACACCAGGCATCCTCTTCTTCTAATTCCTGTTTGACCGGAGTGTCTGTATGGATGGTTCTCACTTTCCTCTTCCATGCCTTGGCAACACTTGTCCTTCTTTGTCCTGCCCTTGGGAAGGACCTGACCTCAACAGGACTGAATACAGCAATGGGCACAGAGGGGCCAGGATTCAGCACAGCAGCGGTGGTGAGCACAGAGGGGTCAGGAATGGATTCTAATGTAGTGGTTGGTTCTGGCCTGTCAGTTACCAAGGATGGAGCAAAGTCATTTTCACTAAAAATGTCACAATTGTAGGGCCTGATGCCTGTGCATCTAAACCCTGACATGATATTTTCAGGGGTTGCTGCCTGTGGCCAGGCTTTGCCAACAATGCCAGGTAGGTCATAGATAGTAGCATTAATGCCTGGGTGAGTCTTCATCCAGAGGTCAAAATGTGAGTTAAATTTACTCTTGAAAGAGCGAAACACACTTCTGTCCAGGGGCTGGAGCTTGTGGGGGTAGTGAGGAGGAAACGTCAAAAGCACAATACAATGCTCCTTACAAAGGTTCAGTGCAGACACTGACACATGGGAAGCGTGGTTATCTAGCAAAAGGAGGACCTTGGACTCCTGTGATGGCTTTGTGTGGTTGGCAAAATCACGGATAAAGTGTGCATGAAATTTCTTCTGAGGGAAGATAAAGAAAGGGGGAATATAATTCCCCTGTGCATTGACTGCAAAAGCAACAGTAACTAGTTTACCTCTCTCACCAGATGTCATGACCCCGATCTGTGCCATGATTTTTTTTCTGGAGCTTGCACGGTGGAAACTCCAGTTTCATCCTTATTCCAAATATTTTGTGGCTGCAAACCATGCTTGTCATACACGCTTTTCAAGTTCTTAAAAAAAGTGCCCACATTGTGTTTGTTGAAGCTTGAGGCCCTGGCCAGACTGGTTGCTTGTGGCTTCCTGAAGGACAGTGTGGGGTTACGCTTCAGGAAAGACGCGAGATGGACGTATGCGCATTACTTCGAGTTTGTCAGAGATAAGGACAAGAAGAACGTAATAGTCAAATGCAACCTTTGTCTAAAACCGAAAGAACTATCGACATCGCGAAATAGCACTAGCAATTAAAAAAACATCTCTTGCATGGCGGTTTTGGGTTGTGAACCTCTCGAATTTAAAGAGAATAAAATAATGACAACAATAAGAAAAGAACAAATGTGCATCTTGTCATGGCATTGGAGTTTATATAGAGTTATGTTGTGTCTAATATGAATAGACCCAAGCTATTGCCAGATAATCACTTTATCTCTACCATACTTTTAACAGACTTGGATCGTTTGTGATTCTGTCTGTCCTTTCTTGCATTGTCTTGAGCCTTCACTTTGCCAATTATATGCTATATTGTTAGTAGCCTGGATAGCCCACAGTCATTATGCTACATCAAATCGCCTTTTACTGGATGTAAAATGCTCTGTAGTGCATTTTGTCATGTTAGAATGGTAAGTTCTACTTCTGTAGTTATTTTGGTGAAAGAAACTCAAAAGTAATACAGGAGTAATGTAATGCATTACAATTCTGAGACAAATCAAATCAAATCAAATCACTTGATTTGTCACTCTACCATATGCACAAGTGCAACAGCAGGTGAAATTCTTAGGTGCAGTTCCGAGCAACATAGTAGTCATGACATGACATGTACAACATTTAAGCAACAACAGATTACACATCTGATGCGCACACAATTACTCACAGCACAGTATACACTACAATAAACAATAAATAATTTACACAATGTGAGTGTAGTTCTCACAGCTTTAAACAATATACACATACTTACAATATACATATACTTAAAAACAATATACACTAAACATACATTAAACAATAACAGTATACATTAAGCTATAGTAATAATATACAATGTACAGTATACAATATGTTCACAAATTGAAGTCCAAAGTGCAATAGATGCTGTATGATAAATAAATGTGTATATAATGTGTGTGTATCTACAGTGGGTTGTGCTGAGTGATATTCTGTCCAGTGTGTGTTATGATACTGATGGATCAGGAGTTGAGGAGTCTAATTGCTTGTGGGAAGAAGCTGTTCTGGAGTCGGCTGGTGCGTGTTCTAATGCTGCGGTACCGTCTGCCTGATGGCAGCAGTGAGAGCAGCCCATGGCTCGGATGGCTAGAGTCTCTGATGATCCTCTGAATGTCCTGGAGGGAGGGAAGCTCACCTCCGATGATGCAGCTGGCCGTGCGCACTACCCTTTGCAGGGCCTTGCGGTTGCGGGCGGTACTGTTGCCGTACCAGGTGGTGAAGCAGCCAGTCAGCAGGCTCTCTATGGTGCTGCTGTAGAAGCGTGTGAGGATGTGGCGGTTCATTCCAAACCTCCTCAGCCGTCGCAGAAAGAAAAGGCGCTGATGAGCCTTCTTCACAACGGCCTCGGAGTGGACGGACCATGAGAGTTCCTCTGTGATGTGGACACCGAGGAACTTGAAGCTGCTGACTCTCTCCACCGGTGCTCCATCGATGGTGATGGGGCGGTGTTCTCTCTCATTCCTCCTGAAGTCGACCACCAGCTCCTTGGTCTTGCTGACGTTGAGGGAGAGGTTGTGCTCCTGACACCACCGTGTCAGAGTGTGCACCTCCTCTCTGTAGGCCGTTAGTAAGGTAACATTGTAAGGTAAATAATTACTTTTAAATAACAGTAACAAGTAATCTATAATGTATTACAATTTGGAAGTAACTTGCATAACACTGCTCCTTGATGTTAAGTCGAGGGTGCTGAAAAGTCCATTCACTCCAGGAAAAATCGCCACGTTCATGTTGTCCGTCAAACACAAATTTTGGTTGGAAACCTGCAAATATTTATTAAATTATTAATATGTTTATTGTTTTTATTAGGGGCCAAGCACCGGAGGTGGCCCAGGCAGCCAGGGCGGAGCAGGCCGGGCAGATGACCAGGCTGGCGCAGACGACAACCACAGCAGCGGAGACAAGGTTGAAGAACCCCATGGCGGAGCAGACGGTCTTGGAGACCCCCACGGCAGAGCGGGCTGAGCAAGGCGCCTGGGTGGCGTGGGCAGGGCTAGACACCTGGGCGGCGCGGGCAGAGCTAGACACCTGGGCGGCGTAGGCAGCCACATAGTCCTCAATACTGCATTTTCCTTGTCCGAGATGCATGAGATGAACTGCTGAATCCATGGTTTGGCAAAGTCTTCTGTAACGTAACTTATCTGAGACAGAAGGTTGAGGATCCAAATGCAGCTTTATTTTAAAGAGTAATCCACACTCGTCATCAACAAAGAGGCAAGAGGTCATAATAGGTAATCAGTCCAATAAGGCAAACAAGACAGGAGAGACAGGCAAATGGGTAATCCACGGAACAGGCAAGAAATCCAAAACCAGAGACATGAAACCAGGGAAAACGCTCAGAAATGCAGTGAGAACAAAACAAGACTTTGCAGTGAATGACAGAGTGAACATGGTATATATAGGCAGAGTTCATGAGACACAGGTGTAAACAGTGAGTGCTAATGAGTCCAGGGAAAGGATTTTGGGTAATGTAGTCTATGATAGAATGACAGTCCGGGTTTGAGTGCCCTCTGGTGGTGATCACTGATTGCTGCAGTTGATCTGACACTTCCAGCCATTTTGGCATGTATTGTCTTCTTTGCGCTTGGCCCCAGTAATGGCTGCTTGCAGCTATATTTACTATTGTTGTTGTTGCTGCTGCTGCAGCTGCTTTTTACAAACTTACCAATTAAAAATATACCACAACTAGCCAGCTAGAACTTCACTGTGCTTTTAACACCTGCACTTAATTAGTATGATAAGATTCTTAATTAGCAGCACCTGAAAAATCCTGCCAATTTACTTCGTGCATATGTCGTCTTCCCTCACTGTCACTCTCTTGTTGCTTTTGAAAAGGACTTAGTGATCTATTATTTCCCAGAGCGAGGATGAAGCCATGACACACGTGGTCAAAGACTTGAAATTACTTTAGCGCGGTTCAGTTAACTACTTTACATCCGGGTCTTTCAAGAATACCACAAAATGAAATATCTCAAAGTTAAATAATAAGAAAATGAGCCATATTTTAAATATTTTACATTTTGAGCAAAAAACAACTTTTTAACATAGTTGTTTCATAATTGGATTTTCATATTCAAAACGAAAAAATAATGAATGCATTGTAAGAATACAATTTAGAATCAAAAATCGAATGAACGCAACGTACACAGACCCAGTCAGACTCGGGACACTGGGGTATTTCCATGTCATGTTATCATAAGAGTCCTATTCATTTTAAATATTGTGATTATCGCCAATACCGGTATATTGTCACAACCTAAATTAACACAATGACGATATTTCGTGCTTTGAATATCACGGTTATCGCCAATAGACCCTTTTCACATTTCCGGGTTTCTCAGAGCGGAAGTCATCATAGTTGGGTTAAATATTATAGCTGTGAAAGAGTGAATACATTACATATTTTCTTGTGCGCCCATTTGCTCAAATAGCAAAAGAAAAACGCCACAATAGTGATTTTACAACTTTCAAAAAGAGGAAAAAAATAGAGTGAGATTAATAACGGCAGTAAAAAGAGAGAAATATGTACATTTTTACCATGACTCCCATATACGCTGTATTAGACACCCTCACAGCAGCGGTAACTTGTTTTTGTCATTTGATGCAAACGTAATAAAAGGGTTATACATATATATATATATATATATATATATATATAATTTTTTTTTTCTAATGAAAATACACAAAACATTACAGGATTTACGATATTGATGACCGTTAAAACACGTCATAACAGTCTGTGAAGAGGGTCTATTCCGGCCCACATGAAAAAATACTATAGTATATTATAATAAAAATTACAGTAAAATTACTCTAGTAAATACTATAGTGTTTTTGAACTGTACTTTAGTACAGTTCAAAAAATAAAACTTGCCTATTACAGTAAATTAACAAAGTGTAGTAAATACTATAATATACTACAATTTACTGTAGTATCTTTACTATAGTATGGTTCAAAAACACTATAGTATTTACTAGAGTAATTTTACTGTAATATACTATAGTATTTTTTCATGTGGGGGTATATTGCAACACCCCTAGTTCATATTATAGTGCGGAAATGTGAGCATGTTCACATTCTCAGTGCTCAGTCTTGACCGCTGAGGAGACAGGTTATGGCCACTTAACCGAACATCCTTTCCGAGGGTACACTTGTTGCAGGGATTCAGAGATACTTTCTGGCAACTTTTGAAAGCACTGGCATTTCTTCCACATGTGCCTTCCACCAAGCCAGTGGGTCAGCATCAGCACTGATTGCAGGAAGGGACAAGTACAGTTGTGACCTGTTCTTCTTTGCACTGGTGATTTGCTGTAACAACCCAGACAGACTCTTCTCTTTCATTTTGGTGGTGGTGGTGGAGGTGCTGTGTGTGGTTGCTGCTGGAGGATCTTCTGTGTCTGAATGTGAAGCAAGTGCCATTGCTTCATGACTGCATGCCTTGAATGAGTCATCCAGATTCTCTTCCTTTGAACCTGGGATCCACAAAACTGGGTATGTTCAGAACATTCTTCATTTCCTCTGTGTATCTCAGCTACATTAACAGGTCTTCTCTTATTACATGTTTCAATTGTTTAGTGAGAGTGCAGTCTTCCTCTTGATCTTGATGTCACAGTTCTATGAGAGAGGACTCAAATGCAGGAATGAGTGATCAGGGGTTTATTGACAAACAGCTGACAAGACAAGAAATGGTGAGGAGGTGAACACAGTCCAAACAGTAGGCAGGTTAGGAGCACAATACAGGCAGGAAGAGCAGCCACAATAACTAACTCCAGAAGGTGGTAGACTGGAGAGCAGTTCTGACAGAGCAGCACGAGACCAGAGGATACCAGCGATGTCCAGACAGGAATCCTAGGGCAATGCAGTCAGGTCTTATCAGGAAACTCACCAAGCTTGCAGCTAGGCAAAGGAGAGCAAGCTGCCAGGGAAGCTCTACTTGCAGGACAGGAACTAGAGACACAGAAAACTAGACAAGACCGAAAGGCAGCACAAACACTTAGCAAAACTAGCATAACACACATAGGTATAAGGTATAACCAACCAGCAACCACATGAGGAAAAGAACAGTTTATAAAGGGAGCAGAAAACATGAGGAACAGGTGAACACACTCAGACAAACAAGGAGCAGAGAACATGAGGAACAGGTGAACACATTCAGACAAACAAGGAGCAGAAAACATGAGGAAAGGGTGAGCACACTCAGACAAGGAACAGGTGAGCACACAATCAGTCAATCAATGAAGACTAGACAAGGACTAAAGGAGGGGTGGTAACAGGAAACAAGGAGGCAGGACACAGGGAGGACATGGCAAACACAAACCAAGACAGAGCCATGTGTTCATGCACAACACAAACAAAGACACATTGTTTAATGACAAAACATACAGATTTGTCAGAGAAGAACCCTGGCAGTACCCCCTGTCCAATGGACGCCTCCAGGCGTCCAAACCAGACAAAGAAATCCCCGGTGACACCAACTGGGGGGGTGGGTAGGGCATAAACATGGAAGTCCCAAACTGGCCAGGGAACACAGAGGGTGGGAAGGGGCGGGTGGGTACTGAACCTGGCAAAATGTTCATGGCAGCATTGAGAGGTGCTGGCTTAGGGAAACCATAACCAGAAAACATGGAGGGTGGGAAGGGAGGGGTGGGAACGTGACTGGGGAGACCCTTAGATACAGGGAATGGCCTAACTGGTCTGGACTTCCAACTGGGCTTGGTAGACTTGGGGGAAATGACTGAATGGGTGAAGGTCTCTGAAAGATTCTCTAGGACTTCAGGGACAGAAACAGGACTTGACTCGGGAGCGCCCTCCTGGGCTGCACTGACAGGCCCTGGACGGGAGACAGAGTCCTCTCAGGATTGGGGACAGAAAATGGAGCCATCACTGTGACTTCTTTCTCCGGAGCGGGAACGAGCTCTGTGACTGCACTCTCCGGAGCGGGAACAAGCTCTGTGACTGCACTCTCCGGAGCGGGAACGAGCTCTGTGACTGCACTCTCCGGAGCGGGAACAAGCTCGGGGCAGCGGGCTCGGGGACAGCCCTCTTGGACTGTGAAGCTTTGGGGGTGTTGATGGACTCCTTGTGTGTTTGATCATTGTTCTCAATTGAATCTCATCTTTGACAAAACGGGATTTTCTCAGCTTTATGCTCAAAATGTTGCTTTTTTAAATGAAACGTGCTCACATTCAAGTATTATTAAAAAGGATTGCATTAAGCTAGAATAAAACGGATTTCTATGTTTCAAAGCAGAGACTCCGTTCTTTCATGTATTACATGTTCAGATATTCATGCAATATTCAATTATTATGTATCAAATTTGATATATTTGCTCCTTTAGCAGAAACTTTTTATGGCGAGTTTTGCAGACAGGCGATCTGTCATCTTCAATGACATCCTGGCTGTTCTTGGTGGAAATAAAGCTTCGCTGTTCGGTCCCTCTGCCATAGTTAATCAGTTGTCTCTGATAAGCACGTCACTTTAAACTGGCGCGCCGCTGGTGTAACCTTGTTTTCATTCCATGCAACAGAAACACGAGGTGTAGCCATTATGATTAACTAACCGTGATGTTTTTAAGCGTGGTTAAACGTGAAACCGGTTAACTGCTGCATCCCTAATCAAGACCACGTACACAGGAAACTGATGCAAATTCTGGAGTCACATACTCTGAGCCATCTGTGTTTTCTCAAACTGATCTCAATGAAACTGAAATGGACCAATGTGAAAATCAGTCTCAGGTTACTTTTGTACATGAGAAATCTGAGCCTGTTTTTCATGCAACTCCAGGCAAAATATCTTGTTCCATCAAATGATTGCTGAAGAGATAAATGGTTTGAATGACATTTGCCATCAATACACAGATTAAAGAGACATTGAACATGTCAGATATTGAGACTGATTCAGTTTTTCAGAGTCTTCAGGGAACTGATTTGCATGCTGCATGTAGCTCTCATCTCTCCACTGAATGTACCAGAAGGCATTATTTTCAGAAAGACTTTGACCTTGAGCAGCCACAAAATGTTTAATTGGGCACCATTGAACATAGAGAGACTGTTATGTGCAATGTACACCCCTGCCTGACACTTTAAGATCCTGTTGTCCTGTTGCAAGAGTGTGTTAAGTTTAAGAACCGTCTTGTTTCTGATGGCATCTGAAGTGATGCATGTGATGTATCAGTCTTCAAACCCAACAAGCTATTTCTGCAAGCAGGTGACATAATCTTAAACCTGATCTTGTATCAGGACGCTTGTGAAGTGGTAAGCTTGTTGGAGTTCTTCACACTTGCTGACTTCGAGCCATTCCATCGTTCCAGTATTGACAATATGCAGTTAGTACAGTTGTGCAAAGGGACAGACTTCAAATCCTTTGGTCAGGACTCAGTGTTTTCTAGAAACATGGAATTGCTACCACATCTGGCCATGTGGTTCGAGCAACACTATTATCTATTGTAGGTGACCATTTGGGGTCACACTGCATTTGTGGCTAATCACGGAATTTCAAGTTCTTCTGCCGGTACTTGAGAATGTAAGTCAATGTTTTCCTGTACAAACAGTTGAATCCTACAAATAAGCAGTGCCGTTATTAGAGCAGAGTGATGCTTATGAAGTTAAAGGAATATATTGTGACTCTTTAACTCTGAAATATTTCCATGTATGTCAGCCAGGCCTTCCTCCATGCATAGGGCATGACCTGTTTGAGGGAGTTGTAGCTTAAGACTTAGCCATTTACCTGTGCACCTTCATAAAGGTCAAGCACTGGTTCGCGTACACTCCTACAAGTACTCAGTTTGTAACTCGTGTCCGTCTCCGGTGAGTGATATAGGTGGCCAAGCAGCTGAGAACTGGTGTCTCCTGAGACTTCTGCCTATCGTTATTGGGGACAAAGTTCCTCATGACCCGGTGTGTTAACTAGTGATCGCTTTGAAAGAACTTGTTGAACTAGTGTGTACTCCCACAATCACTGCCCAGATTGCTTTCCTCAGCGTTGTAGTGGTTGGATTTCTAGAAACAAGGAAAGCGGTATTTCCTTCTGATCATTTAAAACCCAAGCAGCACTATCTTCTCCATCATTGATCCTCAAACTGAGCCTACTAATACGGCTATGGACAATGAGGTTTGAGAGTAAACACTCTCCGTGGCAGACGTGTTTGCTCACTCCGCTCCCGAATGCCCGTTTTTCTTTTCTTTTTGTTTGTTTCTTGCTGTCTTTGCAGTGCAGAAATGCCATGCACTGCTAACATACAACAGACAGGCATTACTGGCCAATTCATCCAACCACTTTGAATTTACCGGTTTTATACCACTGGAGTTACACAACTCATTACTCACTCCCGAACCCACTGCCAGCACCCCCAGATAGGCCTCGAAGCACCGAGTTTGAGCGAGGAGCTGATCCGAGGAGAGCACTCCGGAGACGGTGATGCAAGTGTCTCTCAGAGAAAGTCCCGGGGTCCTCTGTCCAGCTACAGACTCACTCCGTGCATCGCGGAGACCGGACTACAGCCTCCGGTAAGACTAAAGGGGAGGTGTGTGTGTGTATTAATAACTCGTGGTGCGGAGACATACAGGCGATTTATAAGCACTGCTTGCCAGATGTGGAGTTTTTATTGCTGAAGTACTGTCCCTACTATCTACCGAGGGAATTCACTGCTGTGTTAATAGCTGCTGTTTACATCCCATAGTGTTGTTAGTCATTTTTGAGTGCTAGTCTGATATTCACTAAAACAATAACCCATTTACTTCTTCTCCCTCTTTTCTCATCATGGATGAATGGGTGAGCAACCTAACCTTATCCCTCAGGTCTGTACTCAGCCAGGAGGATGTTATAGCGCGAGTAGTGGAGGTGATTAAAGACCTTGAGTCTGTTCTGCTGAGGAGGTGTGGAGGCAGATGACCTCGCAGGAGTCCTTAGGCCAATCGAGACCAGAAAAGTTAGTGCCCACTTCAAATGTAAGTAAGTGAATAATCCATGAGCACCTGATGTTTTATATGATATATGAAGTTTTAGGGCCAGTTGTTCAAAGGTAAGCTGATCGGATTTTGGTTATCGGATTGGATCAAATCTTAAAAATGGGTTTTTCAAAAGGGAAAGAAGGAATCTGAAATCAGATTAGATCACGGAATCCAATCCTAGTTTTAATCTGGATCAAACCTTCAGTTTGTGTTGTTCAAAACTTGTCAGTAGGATTTGGATAACTTTGATCGAAAAAAAAACAGGATCATCCTGATCCCAAAAGGGAGTAGGATTTCAAGGTGGATTCCAGGAAGAAAATGTAGTAAAACTTTAAAACTGGTCAAAAAAATATTTTTATCATATAATACACAAACATATTATTTAGCTCTTGATTAGTTAGGCAAATTGTTAGGCAAAACTTTTCTGAATTTTTTTTTTCCCAACTCATATTTTTTCCATCACCCTGTCCCTTTAAAGGCTCCGTAGAGCACTAGTAATCCAGATTTGGTCATCTGAAAATGTGTGTATCTAAGGTGATCCAATCCAATTTTGCTTTGAAAAACCGGCACAAAAGTAAGATGGATTACCTGATCCTGGATAACAAAACGTGGGATTTCCAAATCCAGATAATTTTGATCCAGATTAAATGTTAGTCTTAGAGACTGACAGCATACATGAATCCGTTACTCATACTTGATTCATCTAGTTGTGCAGCGTGGCATTTTATATAAAGCAATTAGAGACCATTTTAGGTGTGCTTGCAACAAGATTATGAGAAGTCAGTTTGATGTGCATTATATTGCCTGATATGAATGTCTGTGTTGCTTTGGTTCGTCCTCAGTGATGGGAACGTTGAACGATTCCTCCTCACAAGCTTCTACACCTGAAGAGTCGAGCACTGGTGAAGATTCATTCATTAGAGACACACTCCACATGCTGCTCAGCTTTGGTCACATCCAGGAGAAATCATGTGAATTAAAGCCTACATTCATTCTGTGCATCATATAAAGCGATCGAGTCCCATCAGAACATTTGGACTAAACCACTCGACTCATATGGATTCGTTTTACCATCTCTTTATGGACTTTTTGAAGTGTTAAAGTGGTAGTCAATGGAGGGACAGGAATCTCTCAGAATTCATCAAAAAGATCTTCGTTTGAGTTCTGAAGATGAACGAAAGTCTTACGGGTTTGGCACGACATGAGGACGAGTAAATGATGACAGACTTCATTTTTGGGTGAACTATCACTTTAACTCCGGAAGATGTTAATAGAAGAATGCTGTATTTTGTGATAAAATCAAGATTTTGACAAATGGAAACCATAAATTGCTACTTCACTATCATGTGTGTTATCCTCTTTTCTGAAGTGGTACGTCCACACTAAATAGTAAACCGTTTATGCTGCGATGTGGAAACTTTCAGGCAGGTTTCTCTCTAAAGACTTGAAGCTTTTCCAGGGTTTCTGCGGGTTTATGAAGCTCACTTGAAGACCGTTTTAAGACCAATTAAAGAAAACTGAAGGAAACATGTCAATATGTGTTGTATTAGTAACATTTCAAAGTTTGAGAACAATTTCCAACAGATCTATAGATCTAATTTTCAACAGATCCATAACTTAATTCATTTTACAAAAAAGAAAAGAAAAGCTTAAAGTTTGAGATAAGAAATCTTGTGATCTTATGATTTTATTATTAAAACAAGAACAAATATCATACAAAAAAAGTTCATAAAAATCAATTCAATTCAAATGTAAGTAATGCTCGTACAAATTTAGTTCAATTTCTCAGGAAACAAGAGTTCATTTCTTCATTTGCGTGTCATTAAATGTGTCCTGATTTAAGGATGTTTGAATTTATACGGGGAAAAAAACATCCTGAGGAACAACAGCATTAATGCAGGGCATACAATTTAGTTTAGAGCCTTATGAAATCAGTTTTTTTTTTGTTTTATAGTTTATTCTGTTTTCATTTTTCTGGTTTAATTACATTTTGCGTTCATCTTCTTAACACAAATGAAGCTACTTTAATGTCCGAATCAAACTAATACAGATCGAGCGGATTGTTCCAGATGTCCTGAAGAGACTGGATGGCTTTATATGAGGAAGGAAAGTCTGACGGGTTTGAGCGACATCAGGGCGAGGAAATGACCACAGGATTCTCATTAATGGGTGAACTGGCCCTTTAAGAGACGGACTTACTGTTGATTTATTCATACGAAATCTGACAAACCCTGTGACATTCTGCATTACACAGCAAATTACATTTTTATGAATGGATTCTGCAATTCCGTCCACATTTTCTGCATCGCAGAAATCATACGGCCTAATTTTACTGCCATGATGCTGAATTTAAGACTTTTGGATCCAATTCGGACAGTTTTAAGGCCTAAATCCTGACTAAAATCTGGACCTGTCTCTACTCGTGTTACTTGGCATGTTTGTGCTTTTACTCACTGTGATGTCACTGATCATGTGCGTGTCCAGAGGCGTGTTGAGAGCTTCAATCTGGAGAGCAAAGCTGCAAGAGACTATACATATATTTATATCCAGAATTAGAGTTTAAATGTAAAAATACACTATTAGTATGGACATAAACCTTTAGTATAATGAGCTACCTATTTAATAACGCACAACTGTAATTTTACATAACTGTGTGTGTTATTTAAGAAAACTGAAAAAATACTGTATAAATAATATTGTAAAATTGTCTCGCTTAAAAAATGTGATTTACTGTAATTTGTCATTGATCACTGTCACCACAGGTGGGACGCCTGGTGCTCTTTTTTTGATCGCCTTTTTTTCGTATCATATATTTAAGTAATTATCATAAATTATCAAAATCCATCCTGTGAAAACCGTTTTGAAATCGGACATTGTGTTACCATGGAAACGTTGCTCTAAATTATTCTAGCGGGCTCCTCCCCCTAGTGGGCGGTGTCATGTTTCATATTACAACAATTATTTTAGCTACTTTATATTCACAATCTTTTCCAATCTTGACAAAACACATATCGTCGGAAAGCTCTGAGTCTCAAGGGTCCATATTTGGTGACTGTTTTGTGATGGAAGTGATATTTGGACAGAAATTTACAGGAAAATGCATCAAAAAACAATAAATGGAATTTGAATGACACCCGGTGGCTGTGTTTGGTACAGCTCCTAAACAACATCTCATGGGAACTTCAATTTTTGTGATATCAACTTCAAATTTGGAACACAAATTGGTTAGACACATGGCTTTGATTTTATAGTAATTTTAGAGTAAATTCTTTTTTGTAAAATATATATTTTATATTAAATAAAAAATATTTAGTACAGTATTTTTCATTTACAGTAAATTTAAACTTCCATAACTCTTTCATATTTTGTATTCACTTCAGCAATAATCTGCAGAGTGTCGTCTTTAAAACGAGACCAAACTTTGGTCTATAGTCCAAAGCATTCTTGAATTACAGCCCTTTAAGTTTGGATAGGGCATTTTCATGTGTATTCTCAAAAAGGGGGGTGACAGTTAAAGGGTTAATACTTAAAATAATACAGTTGTTAGTTTACATATATTGTTGTAAATATAATTTTAAATAAAGTGTATGATTATTTCGTGTTTGATCTGTGTCTGCAGATGTTGGTGGTGATGAGATTCCTGATTTCAGACAAAGTTTGGCCATCATGGCAAGAGATCTGCACATATTGAGGTCATGTGGTAAATGTGATTTATTGTTGCACTTCCATCAAGTCACTTTTATTGGTACAGCACTTTTCACAATACACATGGGTTCAGAGCAGCCTTACAGAAATGTGTCCACAGCTAGCGGTGTACAGATGAATATATGCATGTTTATGATGTGGGCGTAGCGTGAAGTTAAAAGCTTGTTACTACGATTGAGAAAAATCTTCAATGAATCATTCAAAACCTGCAAACCTCACTGGTTGTAAAAGGTCCACTTGATATTAAATATATCAGTAACAACAGACTTAATCAGTAAGAAAAGTCCTTTACAGGATTTAAGGTCCGTTCACACCAACAACATGAACTACGATGTTTTGTCGTCGGCTGTTTTAAATGTGTGTGCTTTTTAAACTCGGATGGATTCTGATTGGCTGTCGATGTTTTCAACATTCATTCGCTGGAAAAGAAACGATACGATACTTTTATTTTTAGGCCTCCCAGTCCTGTAACGAGTACCGATACCTGTATCAAATGAGTTGGCTTCGCAAATAGAGATTTCCTTCAGTAATTTTCATGATTCTGCCTCTACTGTTCGTGTCATAGCTCATCTTTAACAGCTCAGTGAACATTGAGAGCTGCTCCAGCAGGGCTCAGACACGAGCAGTGAGAGATGTTCTGTGTGCTGTTTGATTGAGGACACAGGTGGCAGGTTTATTAGGCCGCTGTCACTTTAAGAGCTGCCCGTATCCAACATACCATTACACACGCGTTTGCTTTTCAGCCGTTTATGACTGTGTTTGGCAACGATACTTGCCCATACGGGCATTTTGACATAATAGACCCTACATACTTTCCAGCGATATCTGTGGAAAGGGATGTAAGCTCGACGTGCTCAGTGTGTTTGTCTTATCAGCTCGCGCACAGCACCTATAAGGCGTACATATTTAATTTGTTCATTTACTTCATATGTCCTCCGCTGAGAGATCCGGTCTGGGTGCATTCCTGCGTATTATAGTTCTCATCTTTGGTGTGAACGGGGCTTGAGACGTTAAACAAGTGATAAAAAAATGATGCTTGTACATTACAGATGGAAATGATACAGACTTGTGTAAAGTTGACCCTGACATAAACACTTTCTGGTCCTCATCCAGCAATATACACATAATAATGGGTCTCATTCACTAATAATGGCGTGGATTATTTCCTATTTGTTCGTACAGGAGAACTTCTCACGAAAACCCAACACGTTCATACACGCATGAATTCGTCCTTAACATCGTTCTGATGTTAGTGAATTTAGAGTTTTCTAAATGAGCAGTTAGTCATTTGCATTAAACACGCTCAAACCGTCTCCATATAAGGGCTTTCCACCCAACCCATCTCCATATAAGGGCTTTCCACTCAACCCATCTCCATATAAGGGCTTTCCACCCAACCCATCTCCATATAAGGGCTTTCCACCCAACCCATCTCCATATAAGGGCTGTCTGCCCAACCCATCTCCATATAAGGGCTTTCCACTCAACCCATCTCCATATAAGGGCTTTCTGCCCAACCCATCTCCATATAAGGGCTGTCTGCCCAACCCATCTCCATATAAGGGCTTTTTGCCCAAGCCATCTCCATATAAGGGCTTTCTGCCCAACCCATCTCCATGTAAGGACTTTCCGCCCAAGCCATCTCCATATAAGGGCTTTCTGCCCAACCCATCTCCATGTAAGGGCTTTCCGCCCAACCCATCTCCATATAAGGGCTTTCTGCCCAACCCATCTCCATATAAGGGCTGTCTGCCCAACCCATCTCAATATAAGGGCTTTTTGCCCAAGCCATCTCCATATAAGGGCTTTCCGCCCAAGCCATCTCCATATAAGGGCTTTCCGCCCAAGCCATCTCCATATAAGGGCTTTCCGCCCAAGCCATCTCCATATAAGGGCTTTCCGCCCAAGCCATCTCCATATAAGGGCTTTCCACCCAACCCATCTCCATATAAGGGCTTTCTGCCCAAGCCATCTCCACATAAGGGCTTTCTGCCCAAGCCATCTCCATATAAGGGCTTTCTGCCCAAGCCATCTCCATATAAGGGCCTTCTACCCAAGCCATCTCCATATAAGGGCTGTCTGCCCAAGCCATCTCCATATAAGGGCTGTCTGCCCAAGCCATCTCCATATAAGGGCTTTCCACCAAATTCATGTCCATATAAGGGCTTTCCGCACACGTTTTCCTTACAGCCTTTCATCACTCGCATCAAACTTGCCGCAGACGCTCTCGCCCGATCCTCGAGTAATGCCACATGTGTCATTCTCACAATAAGCACCTTATATACAGACCCAGATTACACGCTCTCATTCGCCAGCTCTATGGATTATATAATACAATTAATGCAACAGAAATGAAATGCAGCTTCTCAGCACGATTATAAGGCTGGACAGAGTAAGTGCTTTCTGCGGACGTGTGGTTTCAGTTCCTATATTTATTTGTAAATGTAGAATACATTTAACTATGACATTTATGGTGATGTGTTCTTAATATCATTCGTACACACATTTCACGAACATATTTGTGCGCACCCACGCTTAGTGAACAAGACCCAATGCTTGTACTCCATCAGACTGAAATGCATATTCAAAATAATACAAATAAAACACTATCAAATAAAAAAACAATACGGTATAAAAATACATTCTACATCTTTATATGCTTGTGTGTATTTTAATATTTTCAGGTCGACTCTCAAATAATGCAAAGGATTTTGTTCATTTCTCCAGGATTCTAGTTTCGACTTAAGTACCCTGAACATTCCTCATCATCCTCATCATCTTCCTCTAAACTGTAGTCTTGTGACTGTGAATCAGTCAGTAACAGGCTCTGAGGATCTGACCCCAGCTCGTCTTTAACACTGCAGGTTTCATCAGGTTCAGCTTTGTGCCGTTCTGAAGCTCCTCCTAAAGTCACTGAAAACAGGTTCACGTCTGTATCGCTCTCTCCGTCGTCCACATGTGTGGGCAGAACCAAACTCAGGCTCTCCTCAGGGAACAGGTCCACTTCAGAGCTTGTTGGCTCAGTGGTTGGGACATGGCCGTCCTCAAACACAATCAGACTCTGAGCGTCTGTGGAGGAGCTGAGGCTCGCGTGTGCATCGGGACTCACTGGGAAAATGATCAGCGAGGAGCCGTGAGCGTCCAGATAGTGTGCCACCACCCTCTCATATTTCACACCATCCTCGGTCTCTCCTTCCATGTCTGTTTCCTCACTGTTTCTCCTCATCTTCTGGACGGGGTCCCGCTCCTCAAAGAGGGTGTCGATGAGGTCAGCAGACGTGAAAAGAAGAACTTTATTCCCACTCTCAATGGAGCTCTGGAAGAGAACAGACATATAGTGTCAAAACCACAGACATTGAGGAGATGAGACGGGGGGAGACGTTTAATCCAAAAAATGATTGAGGATTTCGAAATCTTTTGGAAAGTTTTCTGTAATATCATACAATAAAACATTTGACTTAAAATTGGTTTAACCAGCCAGTTTTCCCATTTATTTAAAGGGTCACACTTTAGTTTAGGGTCCAATCCTCACCATTTACTAACTATTAACCCTCTCGTGTTGGCGGATTTCTATCATTCAGGCAAGTGTTATACATCATTATAATCTGTTAAGTTTCTACTTTTATTCGTGTACAGTCACAATAAAAACGAAATGTTTTGCTTTTTGCAAAAAAAAGAGAGAAAACAAACATGATGTGCGATCTGCAGCCTCTCTGTCAAAGACGTTCATTCAGATAGTCTTCAGAAAAGGAACTCATGTTTGTGAGACAAGTATTTACTAAACTAGAGACATATCTCTAAAGAAACGTTGAAATGTCAGGTTTTAAACACTGTAAACCGAATCGAAAACAAATATTCTGTGTTTATGTAATCTGGTTGAAAAGTGATAGATGTCAGTCACCCGCGAGTCACTTCATTATCCGCTAATGCGACCACGCCCACACAGCAAGCGCTCTTTGAGATTCAAATACTGACGATCCAGAGTCGACGCCCACACATCAACTCATACAAACACATCTAGTGAAGCGCTGTAACGTTACTTCAGCTACATCGTTTTGACACGCGTTGAGCTATAATTCACCTCATGAAAAGCTGTTCATTTCTTAGAGCAACGGATTCAGGGCTGATTGTAAGGTCAGTTTATTCTGTTAGCATCTGTGAATATTAAACGCACAAAGACCGTTTAAATATGAACGGACACGCAAGACTGTTTAGACAAGATTTATTTGGCTTGTTTTGGGCAGATTATAACGTGTTTATTGTAAAAGAGCCTAGTGTCACATCAATAAATCTTTTATTCGCACTGCTAAGATGCTATAAATATAGTACCAGTCAAACGTATTTTTTTTCTTCATATGGATGTTTAAATATTATAGCCTAATGTTATTTTTTTATTTAATATCAACATTTGTTTTATCAAGTTAATATTGAGTTTTGTTTTGTAGAAAGTGAATTTTTTTGTTTTGTAGAAAGTGAATTGCTTTCTTTAAAGTTATCTTAATTTTAATGATTTATTATTACATTTTTTAGCATGAGACTACTTTCAAAAACATAAAAAAATAGTACAACAAATGTAGAAAAAATGCTCTTAGTAATTTGTGTCTTGTTTCTAGTCTAAATATTTAAACATTCTTAAATCAATATGCATTCACTAGATAAGGACAATATATAATATAGATACTATATGTCCTTTGTCTGTTGCTCTCAGTCACACACCTGAATTAAGCTCATTCATTATGCAGCTCATTATGCGGGCTATTATGTTATTTTGTACTCTCAGGTGATATCCATCATTATTCATTAGATATGACGCCTCCTTGCATACGGGCTTTGTGAAAAAAAAACTGTCTTGCAAATTTTAAATCAGTGTATTGCTTTATGTGAATGAGTAGGCTCAATGATTCTCACATCAGTTTAAAGTAAAAACTCTAGGCAAATACACCCATTAGTCAAAAGTCTTGGACACATATCTATTGTGTTTTGAGGCCTTAATTTTAAAACGATTTTTTTTTTTAATCATGCATAAACATTTTTCTCTCAAAGATACAAGCATGTACATACATGTTGCTCACATATTATGGTAGCCCAGTTTGTGCTGAATACAGCGTAATTACATTTTTGCCATTAATGTGTTTACAAGCAACTGAAAAAAACACACGTCAGAACATGTCAAAACTTCTAAAGGGCCCCAAAAACAGCTCAGACTCCAGAGAGTTAACTATGACTTTTTCCTCAAAAAAAAAAAACCTAAACACTGCTTATTAATAGTTAGTAAGGTAGTTTAGGCATTGGATGGATTAATGGATGTAGAATATGGTCAGAATAAGGCATTAATATGTGCTTTATAAGTATTAATAAACAGACAATATCCTATTAGTATGCACACTGATAAACTAGGTAATAGAGAGAATTGGACCCTAAACTAATGTGTTACCCTTTAGTCTACTAAGAAAGTTACATTTCAACTACATGTCAACCAGCAGTCATTAGAGTATTAGTAGACTTAATATCTGCTAACTTTCATGCTCATTAAATCCCTCCTATGCCAGTGAACCAATGAGAAGGCGGGACAGTTATGACGGTACATAACAGGGCGAGATGCCAAAGCTGCTGTGGATCCGCATACCCGAAACTACAGATTTGAAGAAAGTTAGTCGTTTGGCAAATGAATAAATGACTGAGAGTTACATCCGCATTACTAACATTTCATCATGTCAAATGATTTTAGAGTTCATATGAAGATTTTTGATGTTTCCTTTAGTGTGTAATGTGTCTGTGCATGTGTTCAAACTCAGGATTTATTCTGACAGAGACACTGATCCAGACATGCCTAAACAAGCCCAGATGTTCCTCTCGTGCACCACATGTTGAGTCATTTCCTCTTACCAGGACAGCAGGAAGCGGTGGTTTCATAAACAAGTGGTGGCAAGCCAGTCTGGAGGAGCCCATCAGTAACATCAGTATGAGCAGAATCAGCACCACAGAGATCACTGCATCTAAAACACAGACACACAACACTGGACTTCAGCACACACTCCGAGCACATTCACCAAACATAATGTGCTCAGTCAAGTCAAGTCAACTTTATTTATATAGCGCTTTTAACAATGCAGATTGTTTCAAAGCAGCTTTACAGTGTTAAACAGGAAAATAATGCAGCATAATTTTATTAAGCCGTATAGCCATTTGATGTCATCAGTTCATTTCAATTTCCATTCGGTGACAGTGTGGGCTTTAGATCAATAATTAGATCAGTAATTTAGTTTATATGGTTAATTTAGTTTATTAATTAGATTTATTTTGATGTTTAGTTGAAAAATGTTAGTGTCCCCAACTGAGCACGCCAAGCCAGCGGCAACAGTGGCAAGGAAACCAAAACCCCATTAGGTGACCTAATGGAGGAAAATAAACCTTGGGAGAAACCAGGCTCAGTCGGGGGGGCAGTTCATCTCTGGCCAATTAACAAACAGCGTATGATTATTAATCTGGCTGCTTTACAGGTCAGAGGTCATAATAGATCGGAATATTCGAAGGACCGGAGGCAACCCGCTGGAGACGGGTTTATTGAGGATGATGTTGATTAAATAATTATTAAAGTGCAATATTCGAATGAACGGAGGCAACACGCTGGAGACGGGTTTATTGCGGATGCCGTGTCGATGAGGCAGTTTCAGGGGGAGTCTAATCACGGTCTCTCAGACACTTCAGGGTCATGCGTTGGTCTTCTCTGGGCGCAGGTCCAGCGTCTGATCTGGATATGGCCCGGATCCGGCTGACTGCAGTCTAATTCATTAACCACGTCGTCTCTGACTTTCAGTGCGTCCACACTGCACATTGCTGGGTCCAAACCAGATCCTTATTACTCCCGCTTTTCCCTGGTTTGGTTTACATTGTATGTTTGGGCATTTTCACAGCACGTTTGATCAGTGTGAGAATGAGCCGCAGCTCTTTACCTGTAAACGGATAATGATCTGGACCCAGCTGGGAAAAAGAAGGCAATCCAGTCTTGGTTTTGATCTGGGTCAAACCTTCAGTAGGTGTTGGTCAAATGTTTTAGTAAGACTGGGACACTGTTGAAGAATATCGGGATTATCCTGATCCTAGCATAAGGGTGGGTTCAGGATGGATTTCAGACGTGCGATGTTTGCATCATGTCAAGGTGTCTTGATTATGTCAGGGGCCGTTTACACGACTCTGTTTTCAAATTAACAGAAAATGCTTTATGCATTATGTATTTTTTTTTAAAGATACGGGTTTCAAATTGCACGATTTTTTAAACGATACCACTAGCTATGTTTCCACCCAAAGTTGCGATTGTAATTTATGCGCAAAAATGCAATATCGCATAAAACATTTGCGAATAAAGCACCGTTTCCATCCAGTGAGTCGAAGAGAACATAATCGTCACTTCCTGATAAACTACAGCTAAAAAACGACTAAGATACACAGGAGAAGCCTCCATATAGAATCATTTTCGTATATAATAAATGGTTTGCGTCTCAGAGAAACTTGTGCGTCTCAATAACAGGGTGTCTACAGATATGAACAAGTAAAATGTAAAACTTTTTAAGACCACCTTACGTGAAATTTAAGACCAAACCTGTGATGGAAATACACATTATATTACATGTGTATATGTAATATTTAATGCATTGAATGCAAAAAGAAAACAAAATATCCCAGACACACAAGCATAGCATTTCGTTAACTGTAGGGGATATTGTGTTTTAGTGATTTTTCCTGTAAAGAGCACATTCAGGGATTTTCAGAGATACCATTTTGGAGGTTTCACCATGACCACTCCCTCTTCTGTCTGTAAATATGACTGGCACTGACTGAATGATCAAATTTTACAGTCTTATTTAAATATGATTATATATTGTCATTATTATTTAAAACTAATTTTCAAATAGTTTGTTGTAAATCCATATCTCTGAAAAATATTATAGGGTTTCAAAATCGGAATAATAATAATAATAATAATAATAATTTATTACATTTATATAGCGCTTTTCAAGGCACTCAAAGCGCTTTACATAGAAGGGGGGAATCTCCTCAACCACCACCTGGATGATGCGACGGCAGCCATTTTGCGCCAGTACGCCCACCACACACCAGCTGATTGGTGGAGAGGAGACAGAGTGATGATGCCAATCGTATATATATGGGGATGATTAGGAGGCCATGATGGACAGGGGCCAATGGGCAAATTTGGCCAGGATGCCGGGGTTACACCCCTACTCTTTATCGATGGGCATCCTGGGATTTTTAATGACCACAGAGAGTCAGGACCTCGGTTTAACGTCTCATCCGAAGGACGGTGCTTGTTACAGTATAGTGTCCCCATCCCTACACTGGGGCGTTAGGACCCACACAGACCACAGGGTGAGCGCCCCCTGCTGGCCTCACTAACACCTCTACCAGCAGCATCCTAGTTTTCCCAATTGGTCTCCCATCCAGGTACTGACCAGGCTCAGCCCTGCTTAGCTTCAGTGGGAAACCAGTCTTGGGTACAGGGTGATATGACTGCTGGGAATATGACTTACTAAACTTACGCATGTTACTAAACAGGACCTGGATTTCATACGTGCTGTAGTGCAGGGGTTTTCAAACTTTTTGTGTGTGTGGACCACTAGTTGTAATCAAGAAATTTCGTGGACCACCTCATAATTAGGGCTGCACGATTAATCGAAATCAAACCACAATCGCGATTTGGCTTATGTTTGATTATGAAAGCGCAAAGGCTGCGATTTTAATTAATTAAATAAATAAATGCCCAGCGTGTTAGTGAAGAGCGGCTCTTATAACGTGCGTTTGACAAAACAACACGTGTCAAACAACTTAGTAATGTGAAGTGTTCATAAACCTGTTGTCCAACAAAATACGTTCAATAACACGCTTTAACTCACTTCATATAGTCAGTCGAGTGTGTGTGAGCTGACGTGGCTTCTTATCACAGAATGAGGCAGACAACGCTTTATTTATTATAAAAGCAGTGATAAAGTCTGTCAATCAGCACTGCTTTATTATTATGAAAATACATGAGAAGGCTTGAAGAACTCAAATACACCATATCTTGATGCAGTCGTGTTTATTGTCCTCATATTTAATCAGTCAAAGCGCTTCTATCTTCCTTTTATTCAGCCTGCAGTGTTAGCTTAGCCTCACATTTAGGATTTCCTGAATATAAACGATTACTTCTCTAACGCAAATGTAGAGTTTCTGCTCGAGGGCGCCCTCTGGCCTCCAGTATGAATGACATTTTTTGGTAACAAATGAAAAAAATACTTCTCTCTAAATAAATTTATATGACAATCCATTTGTTTTTCTTAAATATACAGGCGTTTTCTTCCCCACAGTGGATGTATAAGGCTCATATTTCATATTAAAGACGTAGACTTTAAGAAATTGATATCACAGATAAAAAGCACAAATTTTTATAATAATAATTTTACAATAAATCCTTAGACCTTTCTAATGATTTATAGTCAGGCTGTCTGCATATTAACAGGAAACTCAGCAGTTTTTTTTTTTTGTAAAATAAATTTTCTGTAAAATGTAAATATTATTATTATTAGTAGTAGTAGTAGTAGTAGTAGTAGTAGTAGTAGTTATATTTATTCTTAAATACTCTATTTTTAATAATGAAAATGTTATTGTAATTGTAATATGTCTTATTTTGTTAAATATTTTTATTTAGCAATAATCATCATCATAATTATTATTAGTCATATTAATATATAAACACAAAATGTTATACACACACACTTTTCATTTGTAAAAAGAAAAGAAAATCGCATTCAAATAGCAAATTGCAATTTTAACCAGAATAATCGCAATTAGATATTTTCCTCAAATCGTGCAGCCCTACTCATAATACACATAATAAAATATATGTGAATTAATCCGCACCTCTAAATAGGCTCACTAGCACTAAAACTATAACTAGTCATCACATCAGTACAACAGGCTTGTTAAAAGAAAGTTGACTGTATACAACGGCTGCCACATATTTATTTTATTTATTTACTCAAGTGCATAATCGGGTTCATTTAAACAACGGGCTTATTTTGCAATGGAGTATGAAATCTATACAGTAATAAGAACACTTGGAAATAGTCAACATTTCAAAACCTTTGGCAAATTTAGGGGATTATTAGAGTTATTATTTAAAGTTTACAAGTCCTCAAAAAGTGAGGCACTGAACTTGAACGTCACGGCCGAGCGCCACTAGCCTATTTTAGTAATCACACAATAACTTGACAATTTCATTTAAATTTTATATCAATATAGGCCTACATATTCTTTTTACGTTTTACTTTTATGGGAATTTCCTGGTAAAATGAAGGTAAAAACAAATATATTTTATTTTGCCTTTCCACGGACCACCTGCAGTACCCTCACGGACCACAGTTTGGGAATGGCTGCTGTAGTGGACATCAGAGCCACTTAAAGCACTTAAAGCATGTAAATCAAGCATTTTGGAAGACCCAAGTGAACAGGAAAATAGATTGCAAAAAATAATGTTATGAGATGTTTTAAATAAAATTTTGAATAGGCCTATAAGAATAAGAAATGTTTAAACACATATGGATTTAAATCCACTAAACCACCAGTAGGTGGCGGTAAGTCACATCATCTCAACCGACTGGTTCAAAACGCCCGAACAAAACAACATGCGTGTCGCTTGGAGAACGTGAAATAGCTTACTTCTGCTGTCACTATTTTCGTTGGTGAAACTGAACAAACAGTGAATATTATGTCTATGTAAGAAACTTTACTACTTGTTTGTTGAATCAATGTAACGTGCACTCGTGAAAATACTCAGCTCCTTTGTCATGGTATATTATTTAACTACAGGACTATATTATAAATAAACTAAACATGTTGAATTTTTACTTCAGTATGTTTCTTCTGTGAATTTCTTTACGTTTGCCATAACGCTCATTTTATTTCTCCATGAGAGTTTCTCACAAACAGTCAGGCAGCGCGACACTGATATACCATCCATTATCTATCGCTGAATGTGATCAAATCAGAAGAATCATTCTCGTGATATGATGCTGCCATTTGTGTAAACTTGCATGAACCCATCTAAACTAGCTAGGAGGCTGGCTAACAGTATAACAGTCACTGTGACGCTGATAATGTTTGATTAACATTAAACACAGACAGCAGGAAAAGGCTTCTGTCCCTTTAAGACATACTGCACAGATCCAGTACTAGGGCTGCGCAGTATATCGAGTTTGTACGATATATCGATATATTTTTTAGAAACGATATGGAATGAGGCAATACCGTTTATATAGATATACAATATACACTCACCTAAAGGATTATTAGGAACACCTGTTCAATTTCTCATTAATGCAATTATCTAATCAACCAATCACATGGCAGTTGCTTCAATGCATTTAGGGGTGTGGTCCTGGTCCAGACAATCTCCTGAACTCCAAACTGAATGTCAGAATGGGAAAGAAAGGGGATTTAAGCAATTTTGAGCGTGGCATGGTTGTTGGTGCCAGACGGGCCGGTCTGAGTATTTCACAATCTGCTCAGTTACTGGGATTTTCACGCACAACCATTTCTAGGCTTTACAAAGAATGGTGTGAAAAGGGAAACACATCCAGTATGCGGCCGTCCTGTGGGCCAAAATGCCTTGTTGATGCTAGAGGTCAGAGGAGAATGGGCCGACTGATTCAAGCTGATAGAAGAGCAACTTTGACTGAAATAACCACTCGTTACAACCGAGGTATGCAGCAAAGCATTTGTGAAGCCACAACACGCACAACCTTGAGGCGGATGGGCTACAACAGCAGAAGACCCCACCGGGTACCACTCATCTCCACTACAAATAGGAAAAAGAGGCTACAATTTGCACAAGCTCACCAAAATTGGACAGTTGAAGACTGGAGAAATGTTGCCTGGTCTGATGAGTCTGGATTTCTGTTGAGACATTCAGATGGTAGAGTCAGAATTTGGCGTAAACAGAATGAGAACATGGATCCATCATGCCTTGTTACCACTGTGCAGGCTGGTGGTGGTGGTGTAATGGTGTGGGGGATGTTTTCTTGGCACACTTTAGGCCCCTTAGTGCCAATTGGGCATCGTTTAAATGCCACGGCCTACCTGAGCATTGTTTCTGACCATGTCCATCCCTTTATGACCACCATGTACCCATCCTCTGATGGCTACTTCCAGCAGGATAATGCCCCATGTCACAAAGATCCAATCATTTCAAATTGGTTTCTTGAACATGACAATGAGTTCACTGGACTAAAATGGCCCCCACAGTCCCCAGATCTCAACCCAATAGAGCATCTTTGGGATGTGGTGGAACGGGAGCTTCGTGCCCTGGATGTGCATCCCACAAATCTCCATCAACTGCAAGATGCTATCCTATCAATATGGGCCAACATTTCTAAAGAATGCTTTCAGCTCCTTGTTGAATCAATGCCACGTAGAATTAAGGCAGTTCTGAAGGCCAAAGGGGGTCAAACACAGTATTAGTGTGGAGCTCCTAATAATCCTTTAGGTGAGTGTATATATACAGTAGATTGATACGAGCGCATCTGAAAAATAGCGCAGAATGAGCTGATGCAGGCAAAGTGCATGATAACACCTGTCCTAAACATGACACAAGCTTTATATTAAGGGCTTCAGAATAACTGGTAAGATAATTTTAACACATATCGTTTAAAGCAGCTCGCCCTGTCAGATGCTCTGAGACAGTGGTTCTCAAACTTTTTATACCAAGTACCACCTCAGAAAATATTTGGCCCTCCAAGTACCACCATAATGACCAACATTAAAATACAGCAGCGCAGTAGTGCTAACTATTCAGCTACAGCTCGAAAACAAGGCAGTTTATTCATAATAATATAGAATATGTATTGTTGTAAATACAGTTTGTACATTAACACTGCACTGTGCTTACAAACTATGCAAATAATGATTCAATTCAAATGTGTTGTAAAGTTAAATTAAAACTGTAATGTACTTAAATGTAAAAAAAAAAAAAAACACTTTACTCAAATAAAGATTCAATTAAAATGTATTGTGTTTTAACATTAATTTATTGAGTGATTCCTCTGCGTAGCACTAGTGGTACTCGTACCGCACTTTGAGAACCCCTGCTCTGAGAGATAGCATTAGGCTACTTGTGCTGACTGACAGATCAATACTTGTGGTGTTTAATGTGTTTGAGATGTGGTGCTTTCCTCAGTGCATAACTTACATTTCACAGGAATATTCTCCATCTCTAATATTTGTTGTTGGACAATAACTGTGCCATATGTGGAATTGTAAACCTATAAGTAAGTGTATTTTTATGAAAGTGACCATTATAATGGGTTATCAAATATAGGCTAATATGCTTTTGTTTATTTTCATTTTTAGTTCAGTGAATTATTATTAATTTTGTTTTTAGAATGTAATGTGACTTTTTGCACATGATGTATTGTATAGCCTGCATTCACTATATGTGTTTATGGTCTTCAATATTAACATTGTTTTTAGGACATCACTGGGCAGGATGTCAAATAAAATTAATTATTATTCAAATAAATACAGATTTTTAAAAATCCAAATAGAAAAATGTAGAAAATACCCAGATATAACAGTGTATCGCCGTTCAACCAAAAAATACAGAGAAATTACTTTTTGTTCATATCGCCCAGCCCTATCCAGTACACACTACACACGCACACACGTCTTTATCACTGTTTAATCTCTGAAGACATCTGCTATGTTTGCTAGGATACTCGCCAAGACGGGCATGTTGACAGTTTGTGTGTGAATTTGTCCATTCAAGCACAAGACTTGATGGAGAAGTCAATATGTGCACATTATCTGTGCGCTTCAGTGCACACACACACACAGAAATCTTCTCAGCGAGCTTATTATGTTATTTTCAACAAACCATATTATAGATGCGTCATCAGATTTGAGGTGAACCGCAGTGCATGTACGCTGATTGTTTACTGGAAATCCTCACACCCCTAATATATACACAAACGAGGGCATGAGTAGCTGATGCACTTATATTCTGTAGGATATGTATAATATAGTATGATCTGTAGTGTCAGTCTGATGGTGCGTTCACACCGGACGCGATTGACGCGAATAAATCACGCTATTTGCGCGAAGGTGGACGCTTGAACATTTTGAGTTTACTCGTTTACTCGCTTATTCGCCTCATGGGCGGGGCTTCTGCCAGCGGCTCGTCTCGTTGAGAAATGACTGACATGGGCTGTGTTTACACGTCTTTTTTTGTTAAAATCTACTGTTAATGTGTGACAAAACGTAGTTTTAAGACTTTTTCAGTCGATAATGTAGTTGTTTAAAGCTCAAATCTGTGGTTTATTTATATAAAGAGTGCCTATTTGAACATGTGATCTGGCGTTTTCGGAGTTGTGAGCTCCAGCGGATCAGCGGCGCTCAGCGCTCATTAACCCCGGCGAGAGCAGCCTTTCCTCGGCCAGTCCTTCAGCCGCTGGCTCTGATGTCTCTGTGGTGTGTCTCCAGCTATAATTTGTTCTGTAATGGCCGATCTTTGGTCTCATGGATCTATAATTTGTTCCCTGGCAAATCGTTTAGGCTGAGGGCAAAGTGAAGTTTCATTACTTTTTTATTTTTAGGCTATTTAACTTTACGTTAGCGTTGTAGCCGACTAGCGCTGACTTTGAATGTTTGACTGAATTGTTTGCTTTATTTCATGTGTAGCTTCTTACACCTTTTACTTATACTTTTGTATTATTGATCAAACATAAACTTGCATTTAACAAAAAGAGCCTGGGTTGTGTTTCATGTCATTTAATGTTATCACAGTGATAATCATATTGTCTGAACCAGATATTAATATACAGATGTTCTCCTCATTGTTGTCACTACTAGAGCAAGCTCCTGATTGGTTAACGCGGCGCGAATATCCGCCAAAGTTCAGATTTTTTAACTTGAGCGATTCAAAATGCTCAATTCGCATCATTCGCGCGAATCGCGCCGCAGAATGCCATTTCGCGTCTCTGTATTGACTTAACATGTAAATCACTCGCGCGAATCGCGTCCGGTGTGAACGCCACATAATACATTACATTTGGGAGAAACATCAATACCTGAGACATTAGCCGTTTTAGGGGCATCGGCACACACAGGAGGTCTGTGGGGTGTGCTGTGACCGATGATGCTGATGTTCACACAGTACCTTCGGCCAGGGGTCAGGTCCTTAAGGGTCACGTTCGTCAACCCTTCAGTCTCCACATGAAACTATGAGTCAACAAAAACAGCAGCAATTATAACATTTACAACTGTAAATAAACATACATTTAACACAACATGACGTGACTAAAGAGTTTCACTGAACGAGAGAGTCCATAAAATGATCCAACAGACCGGCTACAACACATCCGAACAAAGAAACATGATTCCACATCTGGCTGAGCCGCCCCATACTCCTCAAACTGAGATGCTCTGTGTGTTCTGAGCCCTTTCTATCAGAACCAGCATTAACTTCTGGAGCAGTGTGAGCTCCAGTAGCTCGTCTGTTTGATCGGACCACACGGGCCAGCCTTCGCTCCCCACGGGCATCAATGAGCCTCGGCCGCCCATGACCCTGTGGCCGGTTCTCCACTGGTCCTTCACTTTTGATAGAGACTGACCACTGCAGACCGGGAACACCCCACAAGAGCTGCAGTTCTGGAGATGCTCTGACCCAGTCGTCTAGCCGTCACAATCTGGCCCTTGTCAAACTCGCTCAAATCCTCACGCTTGCCCATTTCTCCTGAACAAAATGTTCACTTGCTGCCTAATATATCCCACCCACTAACAGAGAAGAAGAGATGATCAGTGATATTCACTATATATTTCTTATTATTTATTATGAACTATATAAACGAACTTCACAACTTTCATTTGCACTGATATAGCAAGATCATTCTTCTTATTGTGTAAAGGCATTTATGTAATTCATATTCTCTTAATTTTCGGCAGAAAAGGGAAGTGAATCTCGCTGACTCTCGCGCGAGAAACGGATCACAGTTTCCTCAATGTTTCAAAGAACGTGATTGGCTGTTTTTTTACTGATGTCACACTTTCATGTTCACTCCATGAACCCAGAATCAAAGCCTGATTGAATGGTTTGGTGTCAGCTTGAAACTAATCATGTAACCCTGAGTTTATGCATCATGGCACGGACAAATACACCAATAACAACGAGCAGCGGCCATAAGAGACTGACAGAAGATCACATACTAGCGGTGGGAATCACCCACAATACCATATGATCACGGTTCTTACGCCACTATACCATATTACTGTGATTTATTACCTTTTTAATGTCTCCAAAGGGAAACTTTGCCCAATTGTTTTATCAAATAAGATTTCAGTCTGTTCATTTCACATTGTCATATCCTTCATCCCTTCCTTACTCAATATTTTCATTCCTCATATTTTAGACAGTTATTATACAGTTGTCAAATAAAAATGTGGTTACACTTTATCTTAAGGTGCATTTGTTACACTGCGATTACATTTAAGTACCTACATGTACTTACTATAGGGTTAGGGATTGATTTAGGGTTAGTTGGATGTAATTATGCAGAACTATAGTAACTACATGCAACATATGTACCAAAGATGTTTGCACACTTCAATGTTTCACACTGTATTTGTTCCTACAATAAATATTGTTTTAAGCAGTTTTACAAATAACAACCTTAATGAAACACTACTGAACAAGTCAAAGGTGACACTACAAACTTCTTTTCAGTTATGAAATGTAATTATGAGCGGAAATTTGGCATTAACAGACACTTAAAGGAACTGTATGTAAGAAATGTATTTCAATTAATCATAAAATGGCCCTAATATGTCAATAGACATTAAGAAATCATGTTAATTTCAAATACTTATATCACTGACAACAGTTGTCCGGCCAAGATATTGTCATTTTAAAATTGAAGTTGCAGCCCTCAACTGATGTTGATGTTGACATGTTGTGTCATGCCTGAAGCTCCGCCCTCCACCTATCTACCAATCATGAAGTCAGTAGTGTTTCTGCATTCGGGTTGCCAGCTCTGCTAGTTACCACAGCTGCAGCTACAAACTTTTTGGATAAACAATGTCTAACTTTACGAAACCTAAACGACCTCGATATGAATCAGAAAAACGTCGTGACAGTGTCCGAAATAAAACAAGGATTTGTATAGGAGATGCCTTTGAAAGATGGAGACGGCTGAAAACGGAGAAGAATTTGAAGACTGACGCCAACGTTGCTAATTTTCTCCTGGACAGGTAAGGTTCATCTATGTTTGGCTAACTTGTACTTAATGTAAATGGACATTTCAAATATTCACGACAGTCGAACAAAGTTGTGCATGTTCATGCAAAGTAACGTTAGGTTAGCGCAGATGGAGGAGGTGGGTCATTGAATTGAAAAGGTAACGTTAAGGAATTGTTTGGTAAATAAAAATGGCGAGTCGTCATTGCTAACATTAGTAATGCATTATCAGAGCCCGTTTCTCTGTCATTATGCTGAGACGCTGATGAAAACAACATTAGCACGCCTATTATGGCAATGTGAAAACGTATTTGAGACAGTAGCCTAACGTTACCTCGGTAAAAATTATTCCTCATTCTTTCTTCGTATATATAACGTTAGTGGATAAAACATGCTGCAAGTTGACCTGTATGACCATTGCAAATGTTTGCATTTGCATTTGCAAAAGCCATTGTTGATATTGAACGCTGACATGGCGTAATTTGTCCCGCGTTATGTTTGGCAATGTTTGTTATTTGTTAGCCTACTTATGACAAAAACGCTTGTCTCTTCAGCTAAAAAAACTTACTGTGTACGACTCGTCACTTGCCATTGAAAGCTCCGTGTAGCAGCCTACGTTCCCGCTGGATCCTGCAGCCTATCTGGCAACCTCGAGTCAGGGGGGAGGGGTAGAGGGATACACCGCACTACAGTAATTTGAAAGTGATTGCAGTACCAGTTTTGGCCACAGTCCTACATATAGCTCCTTTAAGAGTGTATGATTTGGAGATCCTTTCGTTGTGAAACACGGAAGACAGTTAGATTTTGTGATAACTCCCAGAATACCAGCTGGGATAATGTTGATGTAACAGTACAGGGTGGTCACATGAGCCACACACCTACATTAGCTTGGAGGATATGCCTCCTGTGATGCTGGACTGAGCTGAATTCAGCCAGTCTGTTCACTCACCGGCGCTCGATCTTCACTGCTGACCGTCAGTCTATAGTGATACCGGTGTGAGTCGTAAACGTGGTGAAGCTTCTCCGCAGGAGATCGGAGATGCACACAGAGCGAGGGATTACATGCCGTGACTGCCAGCAGTGGCGACTCCAACGTAGCTTCAGGAGAAAAACAAAGAAATAAGAACATGTTGTACACAGAGAGCACATTATACACTAGTGCTACCCTTACTAACTATACTTCAGTAAAGCTTGTGTATATTTTAATGCTACTTGGGACTAAACTGGTCCACTTTTTAGTGTATAAAAGTTTGCTTTTAAGTAGGACACAAATTTCACAATTCGATTCGATTCAATATCGATTATTTTAGATATATTTCCGGTATAATATATGGCCAATTTTCTCAAGGAAAACAAATTTCTGAACTAATGTTGTAAACTATGGGAGTCAGTTGGTTCTACATTAGCCGACTAATATTGAAGGTACAAATGAACAGATTTGTATACAAACACTTAAATGACACTAAATTATGTTTTTATATATATATATATATATATATATATATATATATATAAAGTTATAATGTTAACTTTACAATTACATAATCATAATTCTACTCCCATTAGGTTTTTGAAATATAAACATTTAAATGGTGGCTGTCATAAAAACTTGCCAGATTTATTCATAGGCTACACACATGCATTAAATATTGAAGAACATTGATAATGAATATCCTATGTAATGTGGTGAATATAATTATCTCTCTAGAGTTAATATTTCTAGCTGACTAACGAGTTTATGGACACTGGATATGGTTTTCCTGAGGTAAATGTGACGTTACATGACATTGTTTACGAGCCGTTTTACTGATGCCTTTCCGCGGTTGAAACACTTGAGCTATTCTATGTGACGATACGGATTTCGGGAAGTTGCCCTGTATATTTGAACACACTTTCAGAAGCTCATTCATGTTTATTTTGCGCTGTTACTGGTATTAATGCGGAAGAGAAGATCCGTTCATCTGCCGGTTCTCTTGAGCTGAGCTGAGCCAGAGCGATCTCGCGCCACAGTTATTTATGTTTTTGAATTTCCTAAAAAAATAGACATAATTTGAAATCTGAGACTTTGTTTCATATCAATAGTAATAAAGAACAAAGATTATTGCGATTTATTGGATGGGAGGTGTGCTACAATGTTTATTACATTCATTAACTGAAAACAGGATGACTAATCGATTCTTGGGATTTAAGAATCCATATTGTTTAGTAAAAGTGAGAATCGATTAAAATCGAGAAATCGATATTTTTTACCCAGCCCTACTTTCAAGCATACTTTAGTGGTACACTTCCAAAAATAAGTAACTTCAAGTTCATTTTACTAAGTATTAGTGCTGGGTAAGTTACTCCACTGAAGATGTAATTAGTAACTAGTACTTCATTACTAATTACTTTCTAAATCCTATATCGACCTCGAGTAGTTAAGTGATTAGAGGATAGACATGAAACGGCTCTTAATTCATCAAATAAATAATATAAAACTACATCAATTATTCCTATTAACTGACCAAAGTATTACACATGTGAGAAGGATACATAAAACGTGCCTTTTAAAATTAGACTTTATATTTATGTTAATTCCACTATTGTATTATAGTATATAATTGTTATAAACACAGTATTTTAGTTCAATTACATCAGAAGTAACTGTAATTATTTCTTAAATATACACATGTACATGTGTGTAGTAAAATATACATAATTATACACATATTATGTAAACACAAACTTTTATTTTGGATGTGATTAATCGATTTGACAGCACTACTAAGTATACTTAAGTAAAGTTTAAGTATATTTTAAAGTACATTTGTAAGTGTGCCATTTCAATGCTACTTGGGACTAAACTGGTCCACTTTTTATTGTGTAAAAGTTTACTTTTAAGTGTATCAGTACACAGTTTCTCAGTTGTACTGTTAACTTATAGGTATCCTGATATTTTACTACTCAAATACTTGTAGCACATGTTTGGTTGAAGTGTACTCTCTGCAAACTACTCGTTTAGTAGTTTTGTACTGCAAGTATACTTGTACGTTTTAATTAAGTGAACTTAACAGTAAGTATACTACTTAGGCATTCATTTGTATACTTTAACTGTACTTTAAGTAGATTTGATGTACACTACCAGTGAACTGACTACAACAAAATCTGCATACTCAGAAATATGACCATCTGTTTTCTTTATAAATCAATATTATCATACAATTAAGTTTATAAGAGTATGTAAACAATGTGGGGAAAGTATTTAATCGTCTACTCAATCAAAAGAGCGAACATAACTATAAGCCAAGTATACTTAAGAGTACTTAATAAGTATATCTCGATCAAAAGATTGAGTACAAGTATAGGCCAAATATAAGTACTAAAGTGCAATTTCCAGTATCTTTCATAAAGAGTAGACAAAGTATACTCTCTTATTTTGTAGTTTAAAAGAAGTATACTATTAGCATATTTAAATAAACCTAGGAAAATTGATATCTTCAACCGTTTTCAAATACTTGGTAAGCATATTGTGTAATTGTGCTTGTTTTATTTGTGATAACACAATGACACATCCCAAACTGTGCCGAAATAATTGAACAAATCTCTAACTATTTTTAAAACATTTACTTTCAGCAGCATCTGATCCTTTAAAATGTGATTACAACACTATAAAATAATAGGGTAAGAAACAGCCATTTTTTTCCAAACGGCCGCTCCGCTCTTACAGTAGAATATGGTGATAACACAATAGCTGCTTTGTGCATGTTTTGTGGTTGGTGTAGGCCATAAAGAGGCATATAGAGACAGATCTGTCTCTCTCTTACTGTTGAGAATGGGTTTGAATGGGGGGCAGTGGGATGGAGGTGAGCTGTGGCTGCCCAGAGCTGCAAACACACTGATGTAATAGGTTTCCTCCGCATCAGATAAGGCTTCGGTCAGATCACATCGCAGAGGAGACGTCACATTCTCACAGCCCTTCACCACCTGCTTTACTCTATGATTGCTGACACAGAACAGAATCAGTTACAATCAGCATCCATCCCAACACACAAAGACACACAAAACACTGAGGTCATCTTCATCTTTTAACACCTGACCAATGAGAGCTTCTTTGGGGAAACACAAATAGTTTGTTTATATTGCATGGCTGTGAAAAGCCCCTTTTGGAAGATTTATTCTCAAGAGTGTAGTGTCTGTCACACGTTTCCTCTCTCATGTGCTTTCATGCACAGTAACTCCTGACTGTAGCCTCGGGTTAAAGCGATAGTTCACCCAAAAATGAAAATTAGCTCATGATTTCCTCTCCCTCAAGTCCTCTTAGGTGTGTGTGACATTGTTCTTTCAGACGAACACAAGCAGAGTTATATTAAAAAATGTCCAGGCTAATCCCAGATAGCAGTAACAGTTGCAGTTGTTGTTTTTGAAGTCCATAAAAGTGCATCTGTCCGTCATATAACTGCTCCACGCGGCTCTGGGGTGTTAATAAAGGCCTTCTGAAGCGAATCGACGCGTTTGTGTAAGAAAAATATTGAAAACTTTATCAAGTAAAGTTCCAGCCAATCGCCTTCCTTGGAAAAGTGTTGAAAGTGCAATCTCGCAGTTCAAGATCCGTCTGACGAGCGTACCTGGTTGTGTTTGTCTTTCGAATGACCGAAACTTTACTTTAAAGTTTTAAATATGGATATTTTTCTTAGACAAACGCATCGATTCACTTCAGAAGGCCTTTATTAACACCCCAGAGCCGCGTGGAGCAGTTATATGACACAACCCTCTACAATGCGAGTAAAACACTTGCATATGCGAGTAAATCGTCACTCTGGGCGATTACATAATATCTATCATCAGCCATTGGCTAATACATTCTCAGATTTTACTCGCCAGTGTGTGTGTGATGCTAAGAATAAGTTTATCATAAATATATGTTCACTCTGAATGAGCGCTTGAGAGTTTTGCTCTCGCAAAAAGCGATTTCAAATCAGCTCATCTGACGTACCGTGAACTCTAGTGTGAAGAACTCCGTCGCTTTGCTGAGCGCTCTTCTCACACACACACACACACACACGCACACACGCGTGCGCGAGAGTCTTACATACCACGCAAAAATCGACGCGCTACATGTTAACAATATTCTTTGTTGTATTTTCCTGTCAAAATAACGAGAATTAATTTAGAATTATTCAGCTTTTAAGCACAAGCAGAAGATATGCCATTTTTTCCGATAGTGGGCGGAGCTAATGCGCAAACGGCAATCTCATTGGCTGGCGCTCCTCTTTTCCTGTCCCCGTTTAGATTTCAGCAAATCAGTTTGAGCGAATGATGTCAACATGATTAATATTCATGAACCCAGCAGCTCATCAATCCTTAGTGCAATCTGTATTGTTATTAGTAGTAGTATTATTATCTTTTTATAATATAATATAATTACTATTATCTATTTTTTTTACAGAAACACCAACAATATCTTAAAGGGTAACTTCAGTGATTTAGCATTAAGCTTTGTATCAGTAGAAACTTGAATTATGGTACTTTCCCCCCTCGCATCCCCCTGAGACGAGAGAATTATGCATTTTATTTCTGGAAAAATTCCTCCGATGACGCAAATATCATCATTTTGCTCTGCTCAGCTCTTCTCTCGTGATGAAGGAGATCTGACTCTGCTGTGTTCGTCCTGGGACTCTCGTTCGGCTCACTCACACTTTATTAAAAAGACACGTTCAGTTTTTAATTGTAGTGTTTATTCTCTAACTGAACGAAATTATTGTATTACTATGAAGATTAAAACGATGGTGTATGGAGTGGCCTCGTAGGGCAGTGAAGCAAGTGCATTCTGGGAGTTGTTGTCTTTCATCCACATGAGCCAAAAATAGATTTTCTGTCTTTTCTCAGTCTAGAAGGCACCAAATTCAAAAATCATTTCACATTTCTACTGCATAAATGACCCAGTTTAAACACACATTCATCTTCCCAGCGCTGAAGTGCCCCTTTAAGCACCACCACCAGTCCTAAGTTCAGTTAAATGACAAATATGCATTCATACATGCTTTCCAATATATACCGTAGTTCTTGATTATCATAATATCATAACATAGTCTAATGCTGACTGATGTTAAGTGTGTACTTTCAGATATTTCAAAAGCTGTGCCATTTTACAATGATATTGATAAATTTGGTGATATATATATATAATATTTGTAGTATAATATAATATAATAAAGTATATCAGTCTGAAAAAATGTACTAGCCAAAGGCGATTCTATGGCCAAGGTGTGTGTAGAGGGTTGTGACAGATGCATTTTTATGGACCTCAAAAACAGAGCAACTATTACTGCTATCTGGGATTAGCCTGGACATTTTTAATATAACTCTGCTTGTGTTCGTCTGAATGGAGAATGTCACACACACCTAGGATGACTTGAGGGTGAGTAAATCATGGGGTCATTTTCATTTTTGGGTGAACTATCCCTTTAAGGGGCAGGCTCAAGGAATGCCATTGTAATAAATCTCCAGGTCCTGTGTAACTTCCATTTGGGAAACTTAGGGGAAGGCCCAAACCATCTCCATAACCCAACACCTCGCCTCCCTCTCCTCCCAGCTCTCGCTATTTCAAAACCATTTTCAGTTTCAACACACACACACACACACACACACCATGCTTCTCATTTCCAGGTGGTCATTTTTATCTGATTACACAGGAATGATTAATACTTTATACACACTGCAAAAAATGCTTTTCTTACTTAGTATTTTTGTCTTGTTTTCAGTCCAAATATCTAAAAAATCTTACATTTAGAAGCATTTACTAAAGTTGTCGTCTTGTTTTGGGGGAAAATAACTCAAAATGAAGGAAGTTTCTGCTTAAAATAAGCCAAATAATCTGCCAATGGGGAAAGCAAAATAATCTTGTTTTCTGTTTGAATTAAGATTATTTTTCTTACCCCATTGGCAGATTATTTGGCTTATTTTAAGCAGAAACTTCCTTAATTTTGAGTTATTTTCCCCCAAAACAAGACAAAAACTTTTGCTTGTCTAGTAAATGCTTCTAAATGTAAGATTTTTTAGATATTTGGACTGAAAACAAGACAAAAATACTAAGTAAGAAAAGCATTTTTTGCAGTGCAGTCACTTATTCAATGCCTGACAGTGTCTATATTATGTTGGATTGTGCCATGTGTGAAAGGCGGCACATACCTGAGTGCCCGTACTATGACTGTGTAGTGGACACCATCCGGAGAGCCGGGCCCCATTTCCCAGGACAACGAGTGGACGAAATACTGGGAGGAGAGGACCAGGTGTGCAGGGGCAGGAATGTCCATGCCTAATGCTTCAGAAGGAAAAACACATATTTAGTGTGGGCAAGTTCTCAGCTCTACACTCCTAAGGGGCTTTCGCACTGGGTGTGTGCCAGAGAACTAAAAGTTCCCCTAGGAATATTGTCCCGGTTGCATTCGCTCTTCATTAGCTAACGCTCTGTTCAACAGTCCTGATACGTTATTAGAGCTGTTAGACAAAGGAAGTAGACAGATATGAAGTAGTATTAGCGTTTGCCGTGTGGTCACTAACTTATCAGAAACACATTATCATGTTTCCCTTGGTCCGCTCAGACTTGTGTTGGGTTTCTCTTTAGTGTAAAGGTTGAGACGTCCATCTTATCAGTGTTTTCCATGTTGTTGTTTTCTTAACGCTAATACTGTCAGTGGTCATAGATATGCATAGATGCCCCATTAGCGACTGTTTCTATGGGCCGCTATACGTTAGCCGCCCGCCATTTTCAAGCGGTCAAGACGTGAACGCGCTTTGTGAATATTCAAATGTTGCCTGTGCGTCTGCAACCGTAGTTATACACAAGCATGAATGAAATGAATACATCAATATTAGGATTTCGTTTATCATTAATTGTAGATAATTCTGCATATTCTAAAAAATATTGGTTAAAGATCTGTACATTTTCTGACCATCAGAGAACCCTACAGACACATTGCTCAGCTTTCAATGAACGCAGTGAAAATTCATTGGAAATAAATCATAAACCATCAACCAATCAGCCATTAAAGTAAATAAATGATACAAATAGTAATAAATTAGCTAGTAATGTGTTTAATAAACATCAATATAGCCTATTTATTCAACCCATGTTTTAAGTAATCATCACAGGTATTATCTGAAAGCTAAAATTCTCAAAAATCATCCTAAAAACCATCATAAAAATCACAATTTTGAACCATTTTTAACAACAGGGAAAATTATAAATTATGAGTCAAAATGATAAATTATTATACATTTAGTTAAAATATGAAAACACAAACTGACACATTGTCACCTGTGAAAGGTGATCCAATTTCTTCGGGAATTTAAATCACACTGGGCTTTTTTTTGCAAGTGATGATTGACAGCATCTGAAGTGTTGACCGTTCTAAAATGGCGGCGCGTCAACGTGCCTGGAGAGGTCGAATGGGGCATCTACGTCTACACATCTACAGTGAGGGAAATAAGTATTTGAACACCTGCTATTTTGCCAGTTCTCCCACTTGGAAATCATGGAGGGGTCTGAAATTGTCATCGTAGGTGCATGTCCACTGTGAGAGACATAATCTAAAAAACAATCCAGAAATCACAATATATGATTTTTTAACTATTTGTTTGTATGATACAGCTGCAAATAAGTATTTGAACACCTGTCTATCAGCTAGAATTCTGACCCTCAAAGACCTGTTAGTCTGCCTTTAAAATGTCCACCTCCACTCCATTTATTATCCTAAATTAGATGCACCTGTTTGAGGTCGTTAGCTGCATAAAGACACCTGTCCACCCCATACAATCATTAAGAATCCAACTACTAACATGGCCAAGACCAAAGAGCTGTCCAAAGACACTAGAGACAAAATTGTACACCTCCACAAGGCTGGAAAGGGCTCCGGGGAAATTGCCAAGCTGCTTGGTGAGAAAAGGTCCACTGTTGGAGCAATCATTAGAAAATGGAAGAAGCTAAACATGACTGTCAATCTCCCTCGGACTGGGGCTGCACCTACGACAATTTCAGACCCTCCATGATTTCCAAGTGGGAGAACTTGCAAAATAGCAGGGTGTTCAAATACTTATTTTCCTCACTGTATGTCAGTGGTTATCGCGGTTAACCGTGAACACCTCCCATCCCTCGACCATGGAGCTCTGTGCACACCTCTGAATAAACCTCTGCTAGTTTAGATCCGACATCTTCTTTATTTCATGAAGATGAACACACTTCCATCTTAAAAACAACCTCTGACAAGGGTCTCTGTGTCGCTCTCTTCATCTGCCGCCCTACAGACGCAGAGAGCATGTTTCCTGTCGTCTTCACCGCAGTGCCACCACACACACACACACACACACACACACACACACACACACACACACACACACACACACACACACACACTTCGTGCAAAGTTAGCAAACCGCACGGTTTTAAAGCTTCAATGTAAATCAGAAGCATGGCTCGGATCAACGATAGGCCCACAATCTGTAAACTGATGTGCATAGAGTTCATCCGACAATAAAACAACATTTGTGTTTCCGTGATCCACTGCTTTAACACCATGAGCAGTTTCCTCAGGGTGAATCCTGAGCGTTGAAGCTTTCGAATGATCCCTAATGTGTGATGATTACTAAAGACAGGAGAAGACAATGGTAGTTAAAGGCACAGTGTGTAATTTTCCGTCTCTTATTCAACTCAAAGGCGTGTCTTGACTCTCGAGTGGGCGGAGCTTTTATTCCGCCGCGAGCGCTTCCGCTACTTCCGCTCATGCGTGTGTGTGTTTGATCCTCTCACACACATGTGAGTGTGTTAAAGTGATGTTGTAAACAGGTTATAAGCTGTTATGTCATGTATACTCAGCACTTGAGCACTGGTCAGCAGGTTTTAAACAGGTTATAAGCCATTATGTCATGTATACTCAGCACTTGAGCACTGGTCAGCAGGTTATAAGCCATTATGGCATGTATACTCAGCACTTGAGCACTGGTCAGCAGGTTATAAGCCATTATGGCATGTATACTCAGCACTTGAGCACTGGTCAGCAGGTTATAAGCTGTTATGTCATGTATACTCAGCACTTGAGCACTGGTCAGCAGGTTATAAGCCGTTATGTCATGTATACTCAGCACTTGAGCACTGGTCAGCAGGTTATAAGCTGTTATGTCATGTATACTCAGCACTTGAGCACTGGTCAGCAGGTTTTAAACAGGTTATAAGCCATTATGTCATGTATACTCAGCACTTGAGCACTGGTCAGCAGGTTATAAGCCGTTATGTCATGTATACTCAGCACTTGAGCACTGGTCAGCAGGTTATATAACAGACTTACACACCCTCCAGGAACTTGCGTTCTGCCAGTGAACGACGCCTTGTGGTGCCATACCAGAGAGGCATGAAATCGCTGTCACGGACCTTTTCCTGGACCGTTCCCACCTGGTGGAATGACCTGCCTATCTCAATTCGTGCGGCCGAGTCTGTAGCCATTTTCAAAAAACGTCTAAAGACACATCTTTTCCAGCAACACCTGACCGATCGAGAATAGCACTTATCATTCTATTCATTGTCTGTCTGTCTAATTTATTTAAAAAAAAAAAAAAAAAAAATGTGTATACTTCTGTGCTAGACTAACTGAGACTTGTTACAGCACTTACATATTGCTGATATTGTTGCCCTTCGACTGCTCTAGCTGCTTTTATTGCCCCCATTTGTAAGTCGCTTTGGATAAAAGCGTCTGCTAAATGACTAAATGTAAATGTAAATGTAAATGTTATAAGCTGTTATGTCATGTATACTCAGCACTTGAGCACTGGTCAGCAGGTTATAAGCCATTATGGCATGTATACTCAGCACTTGAGCACTGGTCAGCAGGTTATAAGCTGTTATGTCATGTATACTCAGCACTTGAGCACTGGTCAGCAGGTTATAAGCTGTTATGTCATGTATACTCAGCACTTGAGCACTGGTCAGCAGGTTTTAAACAGGTTATAAGCCATTATGTCATGTATACTCAGCACTTGAGCACTGGTCAGCAGGTTATAAGCCGTTATGTCATGTATACTCAGCACTTGAGCACTGGTCAGCAGGTTATAAGCTGTTATGTCATGTATACTCAGCACTTGAGCACTGGTCAGCAGGTTTTAAACAGGTTATAAGCCATTATGTCATGTATACTCAGCACTTGAGCACTGGTCAGCAGGTTATAAGCTGTTATGTCATGTATACTCAGCACTTGAGCACTGGTCAGCAGGTTATAAGCTGTTATGTCATGTATACTCAGCACTTGAGCACTGGTCAGCAGGTTTTAAACAGGTTATAAGCCATTATGTCATGTATACTCAGCACTTGAGCACTGGTCAGCAGGTTATAAGCTGTTATGTCATGTATACTCAGCACTTGAGCACTGGTCAGCAGGTTTTAAACAGGTTATAAGCCATTATGTCATGTATAAACAGCACTTGAGCTCTGGTCAGCAGGTTATAAGCCATTATGGCATGTATACTCAGCACTTGAGCACTGGTCAGCAGGTTATAAGCCGTTATGTCATGCATACTCAGCACTTGAGCACTGGTCAGCAGGTTTTAAACAGGTTATAAGCCATTATGTCATGTATACTCAGCACTTGAGCACTGGTCAGCAGGTTATAAGCTGTTATGTCATGTATACTCAGCACTTGAGCACTGGTCAGCAGGTTTTAAACAGGTTATAAGCCATTATGTCATGTATACTCAGCACTTGAGCACTGGTCAGCAGGTTATAAGCTGTTATGTCATGTATACTCAGCACTTGAGCACTGGTCAGCAGGTTATAAGCCATTATGTCATGTATACTCAGCACTTGAGCACTGGTCAGCAGGTTATAAGCTGTTATGTCATGTATACTCAGCACTTGAGCACTGGTCAGCAGGTTTTAAACAGGTTATAAGCCATTATGTCATGTATACTCAGCACTTGAGCACTGGTCAGCAGGTTATAAGCCATTATGGCATGTATACTCAGCACTTGAGCACTGGTCAGCAGGTTATAAGTCTTTATGCCATGTATACTCAGCACTTGAGCACTGGTCAGCAGGTTATAAGCCGTTATGTCATGTATACTCAGCACTTGAGCACTGGTCAGCAGGTTATAAGCTGTTATGTCATGTATACTCAGCACTTGAGCACTGGTCAGCAGGTTATAAGCTGTTATGTCATGTATACTCAGCACTTGAGCACTGGTCAGCAGGTTATAAGCTGTTATGTCATGTATACTCAGCACTTGAGCACTGGTCAGCAGGTTATAAGCTGTTATGTCATGTATACTCAGCACTTGAGCACTGGTCAGCAGGTTATAAGCTGTTATGTCATGTATACCCAGCACTTGAGCACTGGTCAGCAGGTTATAAGCTGTTATGTCATGTATACTCAGCACTTGAGCACTGGTCAGCAGGTTATAAGCTGTTATGTCATGTATACTCAGCACTTGAGCACTGGTCAGCAGGTTATAAGCTGTTATGTCATGTATACTCAGCACTTGAGCACTGGTCAGCAGGTTATAAGCTGTTATGTCATGTATACTCAGCACTTGAGCACTGGTCAGCAGGTTATAAGCCATTATGTCATGTATACTCAGCACTTGTGCACTGGTCAGCAGGTTATAAGCCATTATGTCATGTATACTCAGCACTTGAGCACTGGTCAGCAGGGTGTGAGCAGGTTATAAGTCTTTATGTCATGTATACTCAGCACTTGAGCACTGGTCAGCAGGTTATAAGCTGTTATGTCATGTATACTCAGCACTTGAGCACTGGTCAGCAGGTTATAAGCTGTTATGTCATGTATACTCAGCACTTGAGCACTGGTCAGCAGGTTATAAGCTGTTATGTCATGTATACTCAGCACTTGAGCACTGGTCAGCAGGTTATAAGCTGTTATGTCATGTATACTCAGCACTTGAGCACTGGTCAGCAGGTTATAAGCTGTTATGTCATGTATACTCAGCACTTGAGCACTGGTCAGCAGGTTATAAGCCGTTATGTCATGTATACTCAGCACTTGAGCACTGGTCAGCAGGTTATAAGCCGTTATGTCATGTATACTCAGCACTTGTGCACTGGTCAGCAGGTTATAAGCCATTATGTCATGTATACTCAGCACTTGTGCACTGGTCAGCAGGTTATAAGCCATTATGTCATGTATACTCAGCACTTGAGCACTGGTCAGCAGGTTATAAGCCATTATGTCATGTATACGCAGCACTTGAGCACTGGTCAGCAGGTTATAAGTCTTTATGTCATGTATAAACAGCACTTGAGCACTGGTCAGCAGGTTATAAGCCATTATGTCATGTATACTCAGCACTTGAGCACTGGTCAGCAGGTTATAAGCCATTATGTCATGTATACTCAGCACTTGAGCACTGGTCAGCAGGTTATAAGTCTTTATGTCATGTATACTCAGCACTTGAGCACTGGTCAGCAGGTTATAAGCCGTTATGTCATGTATAAACAGCACTTGAGCACTGGTCAGCGGGTTATAAGCTGTTATGTCATGTATACTCAGCACTTGAGCACTGGTCAGCAGGTTATAAGCTGTTATGTCATGTATACTCAGCACTTGAGCACTGGTCAGCAGGTTATAAGCTGTTATGTCATGTATACTCAGCACTTGAGCACTGGTCAGCAGGTTATAAGCCATTATGTCATGTATACTCAGCACTTGTGCACTGGTCAGCAGGTTATAAGCCATTATGTCATGTATACTCAGCACTTGTGCACTGGTCAGCAGGTTATAAGCCATTATGTCATGTATACTCAGCACTTGAGCACTGGTCAGCAGGGTGTGAGCAGGTTATAAGTCTTTATGTCATGTATACTCAGCACTTGTGCACTGGTCAGCAGGTTATAAGCTGTTATGTCATGTATACTCAGCACTTGAGCACTGGTCAGCAGGTTATAAGCTGTTATGTCATGTATACTCAGCACTTGAGCACTGGTCAGCAGGTTATAAGCTGTTATGTCATGTATACTCAGCACATGAGCACTGGTCAGCAGGTTATAAGCTGTTATGTCATGTATACTCAGCACTTGAGCACTGGTCAGCAGGTTATAAGCTGTTATGTCATGTATACTCAGCACTTGAGCACTGGTCAGCAGGTTATAAGCCGTTATGTCATGTATACTCAGCACTTGAGCACTGGTCAGCAGGTTATAAGCCATTATGTCATGTATACTCAGCACTTGTGCACTGGTCAGCAGGTTATAAGCCATTATGTCATGTATACTCAGCACTTGTGCACTGGTCAGCAGGTTATAAGCCATTATGTCATGTATACTCAGCACTTGAGCACTGGTCAGCAGGTTATAAGCCATTATGTCATGTATACGCAGCACTTGAGCACTGGTCAGCAGGTTATAAGTCTTTATGTCATGTATACTCAGCACTTGAGCACTGGTCAGCAGGTTATAAGCCATTATGTCATGTATACTCAGCACTTGAGCACTGGTCAGCAGGTTATAAGCCATTATGTCATGTATACTCAGCACTTGAGCACTGGTCAGCAGGTTATAAGTCTTTATGTCATGTATACTCAGCACTTGAGCACTGGTCAGCAGGTTATAAGCCATTATGTCATGTATAAACAGCACTTGAGCACTGGTCAGCAGGTTATAAGCTGTTATGTCATGTATACTCAGCACTTGAGCACTGGTCAGCAGGTTATAAGCTGTTATGTCATGTATACTCAGCACTTGAGCACTGGTCAGCAGGTTATAAGCTGTTATGTCATGTATACTCAGCACTTGAGCACTGGTCAGCAGGTTATAAGCCATTATGTCATGTATACTCAGCACTTGTGCACTGGTCAGCAGGTTATAAGCCATTATGTCATGTATACTCAGCACTTGAGCACTGGTCAGCAGGTTATAAGCTGTTATGTCATGTATACTCAGCACTTGAGCACTGGTCAGCAGGTTTTAAACAGGTTATAAGCCATTATGTCATGTATACTCAGCACTTGAGCACTGGTCAGCAGGTTATAAGCTGTTATGTCATGTATACTCAGCACTTGAGCACTGGTCAGCAGGTTTTAAACAGGTTATAAGCCATTATGTCATGTATAAACAGCACTTGAGCTCTGGTCAGCAGGTTATAAGCCATTATGGCATGTATACTCAGCACTTGAGCACTGGTCAGCAGGTTATAAGCCGTTATGTCATGCATACTCAGCACTTGAGCACTGGTCAGCAGGTTTTAAACAGGTTATAAGCCATTATGTCATGTATACTCAGCACTTGAGCACTGGTCAGCAGGTTATAAGCTGTTATGTCATGTATACTCAGCACTTGAGCACTGGTCAGCAGGTTTTAAACAGGTTATAAGCCATTATGTCATGTATACTCAGCACTTGAGCACTGGTCAGCAGGTTATAAGCTGTTATGTCATGTATACTCAGCACTTGAGCACTGGTCAGCAGGTTATAAGCCATTATGTCATGTATACTCAGCACTTGAGCACTGGTCAGCAGGTTATAAGCTGTTATGTCATGTATACTCAGCACTTGAGCACTGGTCAGCAGGTTTTAAACAGGTTATAAGCCATTATGTCATGTATACTCAGCACTTGAGCACTGGTCAGCAGGTTATAAGCCATTATGGCATGTATACTCAGCACTTGAGCACTGGTCAGCAGGTTATAAGTCTTTATGCCATGTATACACAGCACTTGAGCACTGGTCAGCAGGTTATAAGTCTTTATGTCATGTATACTCAGCACTTGAGCTCTGGTCAGCAGGTTATAAGCTGTTATGTCATGTATACTCAGCACTTGAGCACTGGTCAGCAGGTTATAAGCTGTTATGTCATGTATACTCAGCACTTGAGCACTGGTCAGCAGGTTATAAGCCGTTATGTCATGTATACTCAGCACTTGAGCACTGGTCAGCAGGTTATAAGCTGTTATGTCATGTATACTCAGCACTTGAGCACTGGTCAGCAGGTTATAAGCTGTTATGTCATGTATACTCAGCACTTGAGCACTGGTCAGCAGGTTATAAGCTGTTATGTCATGTATACTCAGCACTTGAGCACTGGTCAGCAGGTTATAAGCTGTTATGTCATGTATACTCAGCACTTGAGCACTGGTCAGCAGGTTATAAGCTGTTATGTCATGTATACCCAGCACTTGAGCACTGGTCAGCAGGTTATAAGCTGTTATGTCATGTATACTCAGCACTTGAGCACTGGTCAGCAGGTTATAAGCTGTTATGTCATGTATACTCAGCACTTGAGCACTGGTCAGCAGGTTATAAGCTGTTATGTCATGTATACTCAGCACTTGAGCACTGGTCAGCAGGTTATAAGCTGTTATGTCATGTATACTCAGCACTTGAGCACTGGTCAGCAGGTTATAAGCCATTATGTCATGTATACTCAGCACTTGTGCACTGGTCAGCAGGTTATAAGCCATTATGTCATGTATACTCAGCACTTGAGCACTGGTCAGCAGGGTGTGAGCAGGTTATAAGTCTTTATGTCATGTATACTCAGCACTTGTGCACTGGTCAGCAGGTTATAAGCTGTTATGTCATGTATACTCAGCACTTGAGCACTGGTCAGCAGGTTATAAGCTGTTATGTCATGTATACTCAGCACTTGAGCACTGGTCAGCAGGTTATAAGCTGTTATGTCATGTATACTCAGCACTTGAGCACTGGTCAGCAGGTTATAAGCTGTTATGTCATGTATACTCAGCACTTGAGCACTGGTCAGCAGGTTATAAGCTGTTATGTCATGTATACTCAGCACTTGAGCACTGGTCAGCAGGTTATAAGCTGTTATGTCATGTATACTCAGCACTTGAGCACTGGTCAGCAGGTTATAAGCCGTTATGTCATGTATACTCAGCACTTGAGCACTGGTCAGCAGGTTATAAGCCGTTATGTCATGTATACTCAGCACTTGTGCACTGGTCAGCAGGTTATAAGCCATTATGTCATGTATACTCAGCACTTGTGCACTGGTCAGCAGGTTATAAGCCATTATGTCATGTATACTCAGCACTTGAGCACTGGTCAGCAGGTTATAAGCCATTATGTCATGTATACGCAGCACTTGAGCACTGGTCAGCAGGTTATAAGTCTTTATGTCATGTATAAACAGCACTTGAGCACTGGTCAGCAGGTTATAAGCCATTATGTCATGTATACTCAGCACTTGAGCACTGGTCAGCAGGTTATAAGCCATTATGTCATGTATACTCAGCACTTGAGCACTGGTCAGCAGGTTATAAGTCTTTATGTCATGTATACTCAGCACTTGAGCACTGGTCAGCAGGTTATAAGCCATTATGTCATGTATAAACAGCACTTGAGCACTGGTCAGCGGGTTATAAGCTGTTATGTCATGTATACTCAGCACTTGAGCACTGGTCAGCAGGTTATAAGCTGTTATGTCATGTATACTCAGCACTTGAGCACTGGTCAGCAGGTTATAAGCTGTTATGTCATGTATACTCAGCACTTGAGCACTGGTCAGCAGGTTATAAGCCATTATGTCATGTATACTCAGCACTTGTGCACTGGTCAGCAGGTTATAAGCCATTATGTCATGTATACTCAGCACTTGTGCACTGGTCAGCAGGTTATAAGCCATTATGTCATGTATACTCAGCACTTGAGCACTGGTCAGCAGGGTGTGAGCAGGTTATAAGTCTTTATGTCATGTATACTCAGCACTTGTGCACTGGTCAGCAGGTTATAAGCTGTTATGTCATGTATACTCAGCACTTGAGCACTGGTCAGCAGGTTATAAGCTGTTATGTCATGTATACTCAGCACTTGAGCACTGGTCAGCAGGTTATAAGCTGTTATGTCATGTATACTCAGCACATGAGCACTGGTCAGCAGGTTATAAGCTGTTATGTCATGTATACTCAGCACTTGAGCACTGGTCAGCAGGTTATAAGCTGTTATGTCATGTATACTCAGCACTTGAGCACTGGTCAGCAGGTTATAAGCTGTTATGTCATGTATACTCAGCACTTGAGCACTGGTCAGCAGGTTATAAGCCATTATGTCATGTATACTCAGCACTTGTGCACTGGTCAGCAGGTTATAAGCCATTATGTCATGTATACTCAGCACTTGTGCACTGGTCAGCAGGTTATAAGCCATTATGTCATGTATACTCAGCACTTGAGCACTGGTCAGCAGGTTATAAGCCATTATGTCATGTATACGCAGCACTTGAGCACTGGTCAGCAGGTTATAAGTCTTTATGTCATGTATAAACAGCACTTGAGCACTGGTCAGCAGGTTATAAGCCATTATGTCATGTATAAACAGCACTTGAGCACTGGTCAGCAGGTTATAAGCCATTATGTCATGTATACTCAGCACTTGAGCACTGGTCAGCAGGTTATAAGCCATTATGTCATGTATACTCAGCACTTGAGCACTGGTCAGCAGGTTATAAGTCTTTATGTCATGTATACTCAGCACTTGAGCACTGGTCAGCAGGTTATAAGCCATTATGTCATGTATAAACAGCACTTGAGCACTGGTCAGCAGATTATAAGTCTTTATGTCATGTATAAACAGCACTTGAGCACTGGTCAGCAGGTTATAAGCCATTATGTCATGTATACTCAGCACTTGAGCACTGGTCAGCAGGTTATAAGCCATTATGTCATGTATACTCAGCACTTGTGCACTGGTCAGCAGGTTATAAGTCTTTATGTCATGTATAAACAGCACTTGAGCACTGGTCAGCAGGTTATAAGCCATTATGTCATGTATACTCAGCACTTGAGCACTGGTCAGCAGGTTATAAGCCATTATGTCATGTATACTCAGCACTTGAGCACTGGTCAGCAGGTTATAAGCCATTATGTCATGTATAAACAGCACTTGAGCACTGGTCAGCAGGTTATAAGCCATTATGTCATGTATACTCAGCACTTGAGCACTGGTCAGCAGGTTATAAGCCATTATGTCATGTATACTCAGCACTTGTGCACTGGTCAGCAGGTTATAAGTCTTTATGTCATGTATAAACAGCACTTGAGCACTGGTCAGCAGGTTATAAGCCATTATGTCATGTATACTCAGCACTTGAGCACTGGTCAGCAGGTTATAAGCCATTATGTCATGTATACTCAGCACTTGAGCACTGGTCAGCAGGTTATAAGCCATTATGTCATGTATACTCAGCACTTGAGCACTGGTCAGCAGGTTATAAGTCTTTATGTCATGTATACTCAGCACTTGAGCACTGGTCAGCAGGTTATAAGCTGTTATGTCATGTATACTCAGCACTTGAGCTCTGGTCAGCAGGTTATAAGTCTTTATGTCATGTATACTCAGCACTTGAGCACTGGTCAGCAGGTTATAAGCTGTTATGTCATGTATACACAGCACTTGAGCACTGGTCAGCAGGTTATAAGTCTTTATGTCATGTATAAACAGCACTTGAGCACTGGTCAGCAGGTTATAAGCCATTATGTCATGTATACTCAGCACTTGAGCACTGGTCAGCAGGTTATAAGCTGTTATGTCATGATACACAGCACTTGAGCACTGGTCAGCAGGTTATAAGCTGTTATGTCATGATACACAGCACTTGAGCACTGGTCAGCAGGTTATAAGCTGTTATGTCATGATACACAGCCCTTGAGCACTGGTCAGCAGGTTATAAGCTGTTATGTCATGATACACAGCACTTGAGCACTGGTCAGCAGGTTATAAGCTGTTATGTCATGTATACTCAGCACTTGAGCTCTGGTCAGCAGGTTATAAGTCTTTATGTCATGTATACTCAGCACTTGAGCACTGGTCAGCAGGTTATAAGCTGTTATGTCATGTATACACAGCACTTGAGCACTGGTCAGCAGGTTATAAGCCATTATGTCATGTATACTCAGCACTTGAGCACTGGTCAGCAGGTTATAAGCTGTTATGTCATGTATACTCAGCACTTGAGCACTGGTCAGCAGGTTATAAGTCTTTATGTCATGTATAAACAGCACTTGAGCACTGGTCAGCAGGTTATAAGCCATTATGTCATGTATACTCAGCACTTGAGCACTGGTCAGCAGGTTATAAGCTGTTATGTCATGTATACTCAGCACTTGAGCTCTGGTCAGCAGGTTATAAGTCTTTATGTCATGTATACTCAGCACTTGAGCACTGGTCAGCAGGTTATAAGCTGTTATGTCATGATACACAGCACTTGAGCACTGGTCAGCAGGTTATAAGCTGTTATGTCATGATACACAGCACTTGAGCACTGGTCAGCAGGTTATAAGCTGTTATGTCATGATACACAGCACTTGAGCACTGGTCAGCAGGTTATAAGCTGTTATGTCATGATACACAGCACTTGAGCACTGGTCAGCAGGTTATAAGCTGTTATGTCATGATACACAGCACTTGAGCACTGGTCAGCAGGTTATAAGCTGTTATGTCATGTATACTCAGCACTTGAGCTCTGGTCAGCAGGTTATAAGTCTTTATGTCATGTATACTCAGCACTTGAGCACTGGTCAGCAGGTTATAAGCTGTTATGTCATGTATACACAGCACTTGAGCACTGGTCAGCAGGTTATAAGTCTTTATGTCATGTATAAACAGCACTTGAGCACTGGTCAGCAGGTTATAAGCCATTATGTCATGTATACTCAGCACTTGAGCACTGGTCAGCAGGTTATAAGCTGTTATGTCATGTATACTCAGCACTTGAGCTCTGGTCAGCAGGTTATAAGTCTTTATGTCATGTATACTCAGCACTTGAGCACTGGTCAGCAGGTTATAAGCTGTTATGTCATGATACACAGCACTTGAGCACTGGTCAGCAGGTTATAAGCTGTTATGTCATGATACACAGCACTTGAGCACTGGTCAGCAGGTTATAAGCTGTTATGTCATGATACACAGCACTTGAGCACTGGTCAGCAGGTTATAAGCTGTTATGTCATGATACACAGCACTTGAGCACTGGTCAGCAGGCTGTGAGCAGGTTATAAGCTGTCGCAGACTCACCCAGGTGCAGCAGGGCAGCGGCGGTCAGAGCCCGTGTTATTGCACACATTGCTCGCTGTCTGTCGGGTTCTCATCGGTCCAGTCTTTTCTCATCCCGTGATTTATTCTCCACAGGCTCTACTCCACTTCCTCACACAGGAGAGTTTAAACACTGCCGCATTACACGCGATCGACTGAGACTGCAGAACAACATGTCAACACAACAGACACTTTCATTTTCTTTTGTACCAATCCGGAAGTTTTATGATGTTTGAAGGCGATGGGCGTGGCTTGTTGGGGCGCGCATGCGCAGTAGTAATCAGATCATTTTACTCACTCGGATTTTTGAATCTCGTTCATCAAAATGAACGAATCTTTTGGCTCGAGTCATTTCGTCCATTTCAGCAGAATATCATTAAAATGTTAAATGTTAATAGCCAAACTCCCCAACTCATTAAAATATAGGGTAGAGCGGGGGAAACTGTTTAGTCAGGGAGTAATTGTTATTTAAGGAAAATATAATTATATTTTCAGAATGACATCTTTAATAACCTCTCATAAATACCGTGTTCTGAACATCACAGTCTTTGTTTTTTTGTTGAATAAACATATTTGGCATTAGCATCAGCTAACAATATTTCAAAAGGGTTGACTTTCAGCATAGCTCATTAATAATATTCATATTTATTTTGGCTTGTACGTCTTTTTAATTTTAAGCTAAAACATTGTAGGCTTTTCTGTCTCTGTGATTTACTTACTCGCATCTTCTAACATATTCCACCGAATGGGTCACATTTCAGTCCCCAGGACATCTTTAGTATAAATTTGCATGGAAATTAACTCTAAAATACATTTTATAATTAAGCAAAGTGTCCTGCGCATTAATCTAACTGCAAATATAAAATGTAAAACATTATTAACTACTGAGAACACTAAAAAACAATTGTATTGTTACATGTCCCCGGTATCTAAATCTGAACTTTATCATGAAATATAATCATTTAAATCGTTCAGAAATCTTACTTTTTGCAGTGTTGTGTGACTCCATATACCATCTATGCTTGAAAAATATATTTTTAATAAAAAATCCATAATATGTTATATAAAATGCACATTTTAGTCGTGTCCGCAGGTTTCCCTCAGTCCTGTTATCCGCTCTGAAAGCTTGGATCCTGCCACTAGACGAGCTGTTCAACAGGACGTTCATCATCTGGATCTTCTGTAGGCCGTGGGAAGACCAGAAGTAAGTCCTCTCATTTTTATTTCTGTATATTTGATGAAATTGTAACTTTGACTAAGAAGGTCATATCTCAACCATAGGCGTCGATTTCGGGGGGGACGGGGGGGACGCGTACCCACCAGATTTCGTCCTGAGTCCTTTTGTACCCACCACTTTTTTTTTTTTTACCTCGAGTTCAATTTTACGGTGAAGTATTGCTGCCACACACATATTATTTTTTCCACTCAATTGTGTCGTAATAACGAGATCTTATGTCATTTTAACGACATCTTTTCTCATAATAACGACATCTTTTGTCGTAAAAACGTTTGAAAAGCAGAAGCAAGCTCCGTGAAACAGGCTCTTCCGCTGCCTGTATAGCCCACAGAACGAAATTGTTGTAATGTATTGATGTAGCCTACAGTTCTTAACAGCCATGGGTAGCAGTGCCATGGGCCGCTCATGATTAGTCGACGGGCCCCGACTTTTTTACGCCCCTAGAGCCGGGCTTCGGGACAATTCTCCAGTCATAGCCTCAGACGCGGGCTGGGCTTCGGGCCTTTTTAGGCTATAGGACGGCGCTATGCAACACGCATCGCCGCAAATGAGCAAAGCAAGCCAACACGCAAACTGCCACAAGTGAAACTGAAAATAAGCGAAGTCTTAGATGCTCAAAAGCACAATCATCTTCATTAACACTAATGAGACTAAAGGCTCTTACAGTGCTCAGGTCGCTCGTTCTCATAATGCGGTCTTTGATGTTGAAATGAGCTGATGAATAAAATGCTCATATCTGTTGCTTTTGTTGACATGAACTCCGTTAAATGTGCATATAGCACGGGAATTGAAGATCAGATTTATATTCATTTCGCGGAGAGGTGTAGCCTAAGGTGAGACAACCAGCATGTTTTTTTAATTATTTGTTTAGATTGTGTAGGCCGTTTCGTTTGCGCGCGCCGTTGCGATCTGCCTGCCTCATCTTGTCAAAAATGCCTTTTTACTGTGATGGTGGTGATAGAGGCTAAACGTTTAAACGATGCTTTAAGTGTTTATATGGATTTTATAAGCAAGACAAGTCAAGTGTTGATTTCAGAGGCTAAAGCGTTGGGTTAACTCACTGTCCGCTTGCTCGTCACTTTAAAAAGCAAAAACTTTAGTTTAACAAACAAAAAAATGCTTCAAACATTTTTCTAAATTAACTTAATAAAGAAACAAAACGAAATATAACTACTTTGACATTAAAAACAAAACTGAACTATTTTAATGGCTGCAACTAATGTGTAATAGAGAGGATAAAAAAAACACGGGCTCCAGTGGGACTCTGATAACGAAGTGGTAAAAAAAATTGCAAAAATGAAAAATATTAAAGAATTCGCGGGCGCTTTCGTCGGCATGAGTAAGATAGGCTATAAGACCCGCAATATGTCTCTCAGCTGACATTTTTATTTATTTACATTAGTAAACTACAGGACATAGTCTTTCAAAACATGACCTGCGCGAAAGAGAACAAAAATAATGCATCATGTACCCAGCACTTCTGAAAATGCACTTCTGAATGCGTCTCTGTCCCCAGCACATTTCAAACCAAACTGACGCCCATGATCTCCACGCAATGTCCTGTTACCCAAATTATTTCTTAGAGGTTATTTGTTTATTTTAAAAGTATTAACTTTAGGTAAGTCACTACAATTTTCTCAGTGTCCTCATGCTATTAGCTACTTAGCCAAGTGGCAATCTGGCATGTATTTGCTCATTGTTTGCTTAAAAACTCAATCCTGTTACTTTCAGTCCTGTTACTCGTATGAAAAGTAACAGGAGTGAGTGGAGTCCTCTGTTTTGATGATTTAAAATTGTGAATATTAGTTGATATAATATTCACCTGATTTATGAGTTTTACAGTTGAAATTACGATTTTTATTTTAGACATTTAGCACACACGGCTATGTACATTCTCTCTCTCTCACACACACACACACACACACACACACACACACACACACACACACACACACACACACACACACACACACACACGAATGGACACTCATTCCTGTTACCAAGTGTTCATTCCGGTTACAAAGATTTACTTTTTTTTTCAACAAAAAAAAATAGTTAAACCACTGTTTTCATCAGTTTTGTTTGGTCCATCATTTATACAATTGTTTAATAAAACAAATTATTTTAAAAAATGATAAACTTGTGGCTTCAGTCCTCTTTAAAATGAAAGAAAATGTGTTTTTTATTCAAATACACCATGTCTTCAGATTTTTCAGTTTTTTTTAAATCAGTTTTATCACTTTATCAGTTTTTTTTAATCACAAATATTAATTATTTGAATGTATAACCAACAATTTCTTTAAAATATTTGCTATCTTGAAGGGAAAACAAAGGAATTAATTGACATGGTTTTAAACAGGCTTTTTAAATGACACATGAGTTTTGGTAGCAGGACTGAGAAAACATACATCCATCTTCTGCTTAGAAACCTTGTAAAGAACTAAATAAAGTTACCTGACATTGACCAATACACATTTTGAAGAGTTAAATATGTGTCGTATTAGATTCAGTGTTGAAAAAAATAAATAAAGTTTCATTTTTAAGAGTTACAACAAGCAAATGTCACCTATTTGGTGGATATCAAACAAAGATAATAGACATTTAAAAAAAAAAAATATTTTACACACCTTTTTGTTAATATATGCATTAAATTTGATCCATAAGAACTATAAACCACAAAAATATACAGATGTATAGCGCTTGCTAGGGCAGACGCTTTTACTACTATTGCTAATACTTATGGTGTGATCACATGTACAATTTCCACTTGTTGAACAATAAAATCAAATCTCTTATAGGCTAAACTTCCTCTAATCATACATATACATCACGTGTAACTATAGTTATTTTTTTTATTTTATAGTTTTGGTTATCCTTGCCAAATAATATACAAGCGTACTTCAGATAATGAAACGGTTCACTTCACACTACATCACTGACCAATGCGTATACTGTATATATACAGATGATTCACAACAGATGATTGACATATGTCACACAAGATGGGCGAAAGACAAGCCACTTTTATAGTGCCTTTGTCTTTATTGTTAAGGCTCTAGAAGTCATCGCACTTGGTCTGCATACAGAAGATTACAGCCAAGATGTCCCCACTGGATGGCAGGGCAAGTACAAAGCAGAGGCATATAGTCTCTAGTCTGGGCTTCGGTTTCATCCTGACCTTCCTCACCGTCTATCGAGTTTTGTCCCACCTCACAGTGAAGCTGCAAAGAACCATCGTGGAGGCATTTAGCATGGTAGATGAGGTCAAGAATATCTACAAAGAGCTACAATTGAGGAAGACTTCAACCAGATCTACAAGCACGAAACTGTACCTGCTGAAACTGTGAAGGACTACCATCGTCGGAACATGGCTATACCTTTCCTAGAACATGTCATCGTGGAGTTTGAATCCAGATTTAGTCCTCGATCTGAAACCGCATCAAGGCTCCTGGGTCTAACTTCGTCTATACAGTGGACCTCTCTGAAGTAGTCCAACTTCACCTTCACCAGAGCTGATTGACCAGGAACTGAAACGCTGGACACTGAAGTGGCAAAACAAGTCATCAGAACAAAGGCCAGCTTCATGTGCTGAGGCAATCAAACTCTGTTGATCTACCCAAACCGCTTCCAGCTTCTCTAAATAGCTTGTACTCTGCCAGTCCCCTCATGTGAATGTGAACGGTCGGCCAGCAGTCTCCAGAGCCTGAGCACATTCATGCGTCGCAGTATGGGAGAGGACCGCTTGTCATCCCTGCCCCTCATCCAGTCAACCTGGATGAAGCTGTGAACATATTCTCCAAATTGCACCCATAAGATTGGAACTTACCAAATCAATAAGTATCGAGACAAATACAGCAACAAGCAAAGAGGCATTGACCGAGAGACAAGAGGGGATGATGAGGAGAGGAGTTATTATTATAGGGGTGGTAAAACACATTCTTCCGAAGGCTTGATTGTGTTTGTGGGCTGCACTGTAACATGTTCATGCTTCGTTTTTAATAACATATATTTGGTCATATATTTGACCTTTATTCTACACTGCTCTGTCCCTCCTTGTAAAAACGGTCTGATGGTTTCCGGGTTGTATGAAGCCGGTCCCTCATAAATACTCAATGGGCTCTGATTGGTTAGCTGGCCCAGTGTGTTGTGATTGGCTAACCGCCTAGTGCACGTTTGTCGGAAACGTCCCGCCCCTTACCTTTACCGCTAGACTGTGCTTTGGGTAGTACAATGGCGTCAATAAAACCATACCAAGAGCCCGAATCAGACCCAGACAATTTTAGTGAAGATGATCGAGCAGAACCTGTTCAGTCCTCAAGAGTAAAGACTGCGGATCTATAGTGATCGCTACTGAATGCACTGTTACTTTAGTATTTTTAGAACGATTTGCCAAATATCTGTCGCAAGAACGAACACTAAACATTGGCTTTACTATAGTATCCAAATCAAACACAGAACCATGTTTAGCCTGTAGATAAACAATACATAAAAGCTCTAATCAAAGAATAATTTACACTAATGCCAAGTTCACTGTTGAGATTATAAAGAGTTTGTAACGTGAGGTGTTTGTCGGATAATGTTAAGTATGAATGAGCATTTAACAAACTGGTTTGCAGAGCCAAATGAGCGTTGTCATGTTTACTTCCTTGCTACAACATAGACTACAATTAACAACACAAACTATTACAGGAAAACACATCGACGAAAAATAAATCACACTTACAGGTTGTGGCCCGTAAACAGCTTCTGTTTTTAAATCCATCTTTCAGGACAAGCCGTTGTGCGAATCCTTTGTTGAACTGGTGCAGATTGTGGAAGCTTTCCTCCGTGAGATGAGCCGCGCCCGTTGTGCTTCACACTGCAGTGTGTGTCTCGCGCGCCTGTTGTGCTTCACACTGGAGTGTGTGTCTCGCGCAGCTGAACCGCGGCTCGTGTGTCGCAAATACAGACGAATATTGTCCATTATGTCACATTTTCCGGTCTTCTCCTCCGACCCCTGTCTGTCTCATGCTGTGATTTATGATGGGCAGCATATATCTGCTGCAAATGCGACCTGTTCCCCTCTGTCTCATACACACATGCATATAACACGTTGTATGTTAAACGCACTGCAACCCCCCGACCCTAGGAAGCCTGAACAAAGTGGACCTGCAATCCGGATGAAAATAACAGCGTTTCGTCGGCATTGGCAACAACACTCCAGCCTACTAACTATACCACAACAACACTCCAGCCTACTAACTACACCACAACAACACTCCAGCCTACTAACTATACCACAACAGCACTCCAGCCTACTAACTATACCACAACAACACTCCAGCCTACTAACTACACCACAACAACACTCCAGCCTACTAACTATACCACAACAACACTCCAGCCTACTAACTATACCACAACAACACTCCAGCCTACTAACTACACCACAACAACACTCCAGCCTACTAACTATACCACAACAACACTCCAGCCTACTAACTATACCACAACAACGCTCCAGCCTACTAACTATACCACAACAACACTCCAGCCTACTAACTATACCACAACAGCACTCCAGCCTACTAACTATACCACAACAACACTCCAGCCTACTAACTACACCACAACAACACTCCAGCCTACTAACTATACCACAACAACACTCCAGCCTACTAACTATACCACAACAACACTCCAGCCTACTAACTACACCACAACAACACTCCAGCCTACTAACTATACCACAACAGCACTCCAGCCTACTAACTATACCACAGCAACACTCCAGCCTACTAACTATACCACAACAACACTCCAGCCTACTAACTATACCACAACAACACTCCAGCCTACTAACTATACCACAGCAACACTCCAGCCTACTAACTATACCACAACAACACTCCAGCCTACTAACTATACCACAACAGCACTCCAGCCTACTAACTATACCGCAACAGCACTCCAGCCTACTAACTATACCGCAACAACACTCCAGCCTACTAACTATACCGCAACAGCACTCCAGCCTACTAACTATACCGCAACAACACTCCAGCCTACTAACTATACCGCAACAACACTCCAGCCTACTAACTATACCGCAACAACACTCCAGCCTACTAACTATACCGCAACAACACTCCAGCCTACTAACTATACCGCAACAGCACTCCAGCCTACTAACTATACCGCAACAGCACTCCAGCCTACTAACTATACCACAACAACACTCCAGCCTACTAACTATACCGCAACAACACTCCAGCCTACTAACTATACCGCAACAACACTCCAGCCTACTAACTATACCGCAACAGCACTCCAGCCTACTAACTATACCACAACAGCACTCCAGCCTACTAACTATACCACAACAACACTCCAGCCTACTAACTATACCACAACAACACTCCAGCCTACTAACTATACCACAACAGCACTCCAGCCTACTAACTATACCACAACAACACTCCAGCCTACTAACTATACCACAACAGCACTCCAGCCTACTAACTATACCACAACAACACTCCAGCCTACTAACTATACCGCAACAACACTCCAGCCTACTAACTATACCGCAACAGCACTCCAGCCTACTAACTATACCACAACAACACTCCAGCCTACTAACTATACCGCAACAACACTCCAGCCTACTAACTATACCGCAACAGCACTCCAGCCTACTAACTATACCACAACAACACTCCAGCCTACTAACTATACCACAACAACACTCCAGCCTACTAACTATACCACAACAACACTCCAGCCTACTAACTATACCACAACAACACTCCAGCCAACACTCCAGCCTACTAACTATACCGCAACAATACTCCAGCCTACTAACTATACCGCAACAATACTCCAGCCTACTAACTATACCGCAACAACACTCCAGCCTACAAACTATACCGCAACAACACTCCAGCCTATTAACTATACCGCAACAACACTCCAGCCTACTAACTATACCGCAACAACACTCCAGCGTACTAACTATGCCGCAACAACACTCCAGCCTACTAACTATACCGCAACAACACTCCAGCCTACTAACTATACCGCAACAACACTCCAGCCTACTAACTATACCACAACAACACTCCAGCCTACTAACTATACCACAACAACACTCCAGCCTACTAACTATACCACAACAACACTCCAGCCTACTAACTATACCACAACAATACTCCAGCCTACTAACTATACCGCAACAATACTCCAGCCTACTAACTATACCGCAACAACACTCCAGCCTACTAACTAAACCGCAACAACACTCCAGCCTATTAACTATACCGCAACAACACTCCAGCCTACTAACTATACCGCAACAACACTCCAGCGTACTAACTATGCCGCAACAACACTCCAGCCTACTAACTATACCGCAACAACACTCCAGCCTACTAACTATACCGCAACAACACTCCAGCCTACTAACTATACCACAACAACACTCCAGTCTACTAACTATACCACAGCAACACTCCAGCCTACTAACTATACCACAACAACACTCCAGCCTACTAACTAAACCACAACAACACTCCAGCCTACTAACTATACCACAACAACACTCCAGCCTACTAACTATACCACAACAGCACTCCAGCCTACTAACTATACCACAACAACACTCCAGCCTACTAACTATACCGCAACAACACTCCAGCCTACTAACTATACCGCAACAGCACTCCAGCCTACTAACTATACCACAACAACACTCCAGCCTACTAACTATACCGCAACAACACTCCAGCCTACTAACTATACCGCAACAGCACTCCAGCCTACTAACTATACCACAACAACACTCCAGCCTACTAACTATACCACAACAACACTCCAGCCTACTAACTATACCACAACAACACTCCAGCCTACTAACTATACCACAACAACACTCCAGCCAACACTCCAGCCTACTAACTATACCGCAACAATACTCCAGCCTACTAACTATACCGCAACAATACTCCAGCCTACTAACTATACCGCAACAACACTCCAGCCTACAAACTATACCGCAACAACACTCCAGCCTATTAACTATACCGCAACAACACTCCAGCCTACTAACTATACCGCAACAACACTCCAGCGTACTAACTATGCCGCAACAACACTCCAGCCTACTAACTATACCGCAACAACACTCCAGCCTACTAACTATACCGCAACAACACTCCAGCCTACTAACTATACCACAACAACACTCCAGCCTACTAACTATACCGCAACAACACTCCAGCCTACTAACTATACCGCAACAACACTCCAGCCTACTAACTATACCACAACAACACTCCAGCCTACTAACTATACCACAACAATACTCCAGCCTACTAACTATACCGCAACAATACTCCAGCCTACTAACTATACCGCAACAACACTCCAGCCTACTAACTAAACCGCAACAACACTCCAGCCTACTAACTATACCGCAACAACACTCCAGCGTACTAACTATGCCGCAACAACACTCCAGCCTACTAACTATACCGCAACAACACTCCAGCCTACTAACTATACCGCAACAACACTCCAGCCTACTAACTATACCACAACAACACTCCAGTCTACTAACTATACCACAGCAACACTCCAGCCTACTAACTATACCACAACAACACTCCAGCCTACTAACTAAACCACAACAACACTCCAGCCTACTAACTATACCACAACAACACTCCAGCCTACTAACTATACCACAACAACACTCCAGCCTACTAACTATACCACAGCAACACTCCAGCCTACTAACTATACCACAACAACACTCCAGCCTACTAACTATACCACAACAACACTCCAGCCTACTAACTATACCACAACAACGCTCCAGCCTACTAACTATACCACAACAACGCTCCAGCCTACTAACTATACCACAACAACGCTCCAGCCTACTAACTATACCACAACAACGCTCCAGCCTACTAACTATACCACAACAACGCTCCAGCCTACTAACTATACCACAACAACGCTCCAGCCTACTAACTATACCACAACAACGCTCCAGCCTACTAACTATACCACAACAACGCTCCAGCCTACTAACTATACCGCAACAACACTCCAGCCTACCAACTATACCGCAACAACACTCCAGCCTACCAACTATACCGCAACAACACTCCAGCCTACTAACTATACCGCAACAACACTCCAGCCTACTAACTATACCACAACAACACTCCAGCCTACTAACTATACCACAACAACACTCCAGCCTACTAACTATACCACAACAACACTCCAGCCTACTAACTATACCACAACAACACTCCAGCCTACTAACTATACCACAACAACACTCCAGCCTACTAACTATACCGCAACAACACTCCAGCCTACCAACTATACCGCAACAACACTCCAGCCTACTAACTATACCGCAACAACACTCCAGCCTACTAACTATACCACAACAACACTCCAGCCTACTAACTATACCACAACAACACTCCAGCCTACTAACTATACCACAACAACACTCCAGCCTACTAACTATACCACAACAACACTCCAGCCTACTAACTATACCACAACAACACTCCAGCCTACTAACTATACCACAACAACGCTCCAGCCTACTAACTATACCACAACAACGCTCCAGCCTACTAACTATACCACAACAACACTCCAGCCTACTAACTATACCACAACAACGCTCCAGCCTACTAACTATACCACAACAACACTCCAGCCTACTAACTATACCGCAACAACACTCCAGCCTACTAACTATACCACAACAACACTCCAGCCTACTAACTATACCACAACAACACTCCAGCCTACTAACTATACCACAACAACACTCCAGCCTACCAACTATACCGCAACAACACTCCAGCCTACTAACTATACCGCAACAACACTCCAGCCTACTAACTATACCACAACAACACTCCAGCCTACTAACTATACCACAACAACACTCCAGCCTACTAACTATACCACAACAACACTCCAGCCTACTAACTATACCACAACAACACTCCAGCCTACTAACTATACCACAACAACACTCCAGCCTACTAACTATACCCCAACAACGCTCCAGCCTACTAACTATACCACAACAACGCTCCAGCCTACTAACTATACCACAACAACACTCCAGCCTACTAACTATACCGCAACAGCACTCCAGCCTACTAACTATACCGCAACAACACTCCAGCCTACTAACTATACCGCAACAACGCTTCCCCACGGCGATACAAAATGTCCTCGCCCCCCTTATTTAATATTCTCGGAGGAGGGCTTTATGTAAATATTGGGGCTGGTGATGTCAGAGACCCTGGAGGAATATCTGTAGTCCCTAGCGGCCGTTTGCTGTAGTCCTTAGAAATTGATTTCTTTAAAAGCAAATATCTCCCTTTGCTTTAAACTTTGAGCGTTGTAACTTTGCAGATGTTGTTCTGCAAATGCTCAAACATCAACATTACACACTAGCTAAAGCTAGAAAAGTGAAATCATGGTTTACCTCCCCTTTAATATTTCAGTAAAGTCCATTAAATCTAGTCTGTTGTTCATGTGGTCTTTAAACTGAAAAAGGTGGTACATGAGGAAGCAATTTGACAACAATGTAGTAAATATTCTCAGCGTATCAAAAAGCGTGCTCTTTAAGAGACCAGCAGACAAGCTAATCCAGCACAAATGAGTGCATACAAGGGCACCAAAAGGAAGTTTTTGAATCTCATAATTAAATACAAAATGAGAAGAAAAACTGCAAAAAGGTCCACTTTTTGAAAATAAACTGTTCAGATCAGCTCATTAGGAGAGAGAATGGACTGAACTGAGGATATGCCTATCGGCACGACATCGGAGTCGGCCGATAAACGCTTAAAATAAAAAAATCGGCATCGGCCGATATGAAAAATTATGCTGAAATGACAACGTGTTGATATGCGCCTGCAATGAAATCAAGCAATTGCTTGCATTGCATGTATGGTGATTTATATTGACAGTTTTTAAATGCTGCCTTGAATTTGTGAATCAACGCAGGATTGCCAGGTTTTTACAACAAAACTAGCCCAAAACAAGCCCAATCGCATCTCCTCACTCTCTAGCGTGCGCAGCCTCCACAGCAGCTGAAGCGCCTCCAGGTCCTAGTGCCCGCCCACAGAGTGTTATATATATATTTAGTGGGGGCGCTGTTGTTATAGTAATAAAATGAAAAGTAGAATACACAAATAATTTTTCTGAATAAATAAACCAGTAATGATGTCAAAGCACAAGCATGACACTTTTATATACAGTTTATTAATCTGTAATACAATTTTATGAAATGGATGATGAAATATAATCCAAGGAGCACTAAAATAATTGTATATTTTATTTTATTTGAAGCTAAAGACAGCATCAACTGATGCCATGCCACCCCCACTTCATCTGCACAAACATTAAATCCAAATCTGGGATGAAAAATCACTGACTGTATTATTGCTATTTTCAGAAAAATATACTCATATTATAAAAAGAACTTTATTAAAATGCATTTATCTTTAACAAGTATCCTTTTAGTAAAGAGACCAGAGTGGAATTTTTTTTTTTTTTTGCTCAAAATGGTGGTTTCCAAACAAAGGGGAAAAATAAACATATATCGGTATCGGCCAAAATCCAATATCGTGCATCCCTACTACACTCATCTGGATTCATTTCTTCTAGGTTTTGGCCTTCCATCCACACAGAGATGAAAATGAGCTTTCTGAAGATGCTCTTTTTTTCATGTTGTAGTTTTACTGGACTGACAATGAGCCAGCCAAGAGACGATAGATCTGCTTTGAAACACTAGAGAAGGAATAGCACCTGATGTGCTATTGACGTACACAGTGTTGAGCTCATCTGATACCAAACATGGGCGACCTGAATATCTCATTATGAGTGTGTCAGATAACAGGGATATACAACATGTATAAATGGATCGATCTACTGATCTTAACACAATATGAAAATACTCCTAACTTTTGCCCAACCGCTGCTCTCTTTTCTTTCTAAAGGCTTTGGAAGCAGATCTATCTTCACTTGGGTTGTCTTGTGCTTTCTCTTTCTCAGAAAGACTTTCCTCTTCTTGTTCTCTTCCCTCCAGTTCTTTCTGGTCACCCTCTCCTTCCCTTCAATGTTCGGCGTTTATGTCCCACCTGCTCCTCATATGTCTCAATGATTGACCTTTCATTAATGCTGCATCCCAAATCGCTTATTTATACTAGGCCCTAAAAGTATGTACTCTTATGGTGCGTTCACAACAGATGCGAATTCGCCTCATGGGCGGGGCTTCTGCCAGCGGCTCGTCTCGTTGAGAAATGACTGACATGGGCTGTGTTTACACGTCTTTTTTTGTTAAAATCTACTGTTAATGTGTGACAAAACGTAGTTTTAAGACTTTTTCAGTCGATAATGTAGTTGTTTAAAGCTCAAATCTGTGGTTTATTTATATAAAGAGTGCCTATTTGAACATGTGATCTGGTGTGTGTGGAGTTGTGAGCTCCAGTGGATCAGGTGCTCAGCGCTCATTAACCCCGGCGAGAGCAGCCTTTCCTCGGCCAGTCCTTCAGCCGCTGGCTCTGATGTCTCTGTGGTGTGTCTCCAGCTATAATTCGTCTTTTAACGGCCGATCTTTGGTCTCATGGATCTATAATTTGTTCCCTGGCAAATCATTTAGGCTGAGGGCAAAGTGAAGTTTCTTTACTTTTTCTATTTTTAGGCTATTTAACTTTACGTTAGCGTTGTAGTCGACTAGCACTGACTGTGAATGTTTGACTGAATTGTTTGCTTTATTTCATGTGTAGCTTCTTACACCTTTTACTTATACTTTTGTATTATTGATCAAACATAAACTTGCATTTAACAAAAAGAGCCTGGGTTGTGTTTCATGTCATTTAATGTTATCACAGTGATAATCATATTGTCTGAACCAGATATTAATATACAGATTTACTCCTCATTGTTGTCACTACTAGAGCAGCTCCTGATTGGTTAACGCGGCGCGAATATCCGCCAAAGTTCAGATTTTTTAATCTGAATCACGCGTTCAAAATGCTCAATTCGCGTAATTCGCGCGAATCGCGCCACAGAATGCCATTTTGCATCTCTACATTGACTTAAAATGTAAATCACTCGTGCGAATCGCGTCAATCGCGTCCGGTGTGAACGCCACATTAGGCCTAGTCCACATGTACACGGGTATTATTATAAACAGAGTTTTTCCCTCCTCTGTTTAAAAACAAAATGTGTCCAGATGAAAACGCAAAACACGCTATGAAGCGCTGTCAAGAGCATGCCAAACCAACAGGTGGCGATATAACCCTAACCGTAAAGCCATGTTGGCCAATTAGAAGTCTGGAAAAAAGGTTATTGCTGTTCCGGTTCTGACGCAACAAGTCAAAATCTGCTATTTCACTGTCCACACGACAACACTGCCACTGGAGTTTCTAAAAATCTTCACCCTGGCAGGAGACTCGTGCCGTAAGTAACTCCGTTACTTAACTCCTGATCCATCAGGATCATAACACACACTGGACAGAATATCACTCCGCACAACCCACTGTAGATACACACACATTATATACACATTTATGTATCATTTATTATTTATCATTTATCATATAGCACCTATTGTACATAATTGGATCTCTACTGTGAATAATAATGTATACTGTACATTGTATATTATTATTATTATTATAGCTTAATGTATACTGTTTAATGTATGTTTAGTGTATATTGTTTAAAGTATATGTATATTGTAAGTATGTGTATATTGGCTAAAGCTGTGAGAACTACACTCACATTGTGTAAATTATTTATTGTTTATTGTAGAGTTTTACTGTGCTGTGAGTAATTGTGGGCGCATCAGATGTGTAATCTGTTGTTGCTTAAATGTTGTACATGTCATGTCGTGACTGCTATGTTGCTCGGAACTGCACCAAGAATTTCACCTGCTGTTGCACTTGTGTATATAGCTGTGTGACAATAAAGTGAATTGAATTGAAATTGAATTGAAGACTTCAAAAAAGTTCAGTTTCGGTTAGAGCTGAACGATAAATTGCATTTGCGATAATATCGCGATATGATAAAACACGATTTCCTAACCGCAAAGGCTGCGATTACAGTCTGGTCACGTGACACGCAAGAGTAAAGTCTGCAGAAGAAGCATCAACTTGGCACGTTACACACATAGATAAACATAATAAAGGCTAGATGTCTCGTCCACGCTGCTGGCCAATGGAGGTCGACGTCCGCACCTGGCGGCGTCTGTAAATAATACCCCTTTCACACACAATATTACCATAGAATTGCTAGAGTGCTTTCTGTGTGAATGCAAACACGTCCCGGGATCGATCTCTAAGTATATGAAATAACATTATCACGGTCATTTTCATTGTACATTGACAGGTCTTTCCCCCCACCCACAGCTAGTGGATGAGTTCTTCAGATCATCTGGGATTGATTTACTCCACTCCTCTGGGTTTAGAAGAGACATTTCCCAAAACAGGCCCACAAACTCTTCTCTTCCTCTAAATCAGCCAGCAGGATGAGCCGCAGCCAGAGACAATCACAACCCTCACAACTGTTTGAATATGAAGCGCGTGCAGAGAGAAGGACGGCTGTGCTCGAGTCCCTGCTGAGATTAAACTAAAGGAGAGGCGCAGATGTTCTTTTGAAGAAAAGATGGTGACCAGCTTGGGAACAATTGTGGAGGAAGCTAAAGAGAATAGAAAGACAACAAGAGCAAATTATACAGTTATTACAAAACCAAAATTAACCTCAATAAAATGTCTTAAATGTCCCGTTCTTCGTGATCCCATTGTTCAAACTTTAGTTAGTGTGTAATGTTGCTGTTAGAGCATAAATAACACCTGTAAAATTATAAAGCTCAAAGTTCAATGCCAAGCGAGATATTTTATTTAACAGAAGTTCCCTTTCAAAGCCTACAGCGAACGGCCGGCTTGGACTACATCCTGGTACTTCCTTCATTAATGACGTCAGTAGAACAGACTAACCTCCGCCCACAAGAATACGCAAAAAAGGGGGCGTGGTCTTGTTGCTGTCCCACGTGGAGAAGAGGAAGTGTCGCGTGGAGAAAAGGAAGTGTTGCGTTTGAGTGTGTTTGTCGCCATGTCGTCGAGACGCTGTTATTTTCATCCCGGAGTCAAATCACCTTTGTTTGGCTTTCCCAGGGACGCTGTAGAGATCATTGAGCGCATACATCTCCCGTTAAGAGGCGTGACCTTTCCACGTGCGCTAAGCTGCTGTCCAATCACAACACGGGAACCGCTGGCACAATCAGAACTCGTTACGTATTTCTGAAGGAGGGACTTCATAGAACAAGGAACTCATCAGCCGTTTTTAGGACAGTGAGAACAGCGGTGTACAGATGAGTACATTGTGTGAAAAATACTGTGTTTTTTTACACGTGAAACATGAACACATGTTATATTGCACACTGTAAACACAATCAAAGCTTCAAAAAAACACGAAGAACGGGACCTTTAATGTTAACTCCTTCCCTTTTGATTTACACCTTTCCCCAACATATCCACGTCAAATTTTTTCACAGAGTCTCCTTTTTTGCAATGTTCCTAGAGCATTTATAATGACAAAGAAACTAATTTGATCAAGAATACATTGATTCTAGTGGTCAATAAAATACAATCTCCATTTCAACACTGATCCTGCCTTTTTATGACCACCATTTCCATTTATTTTACTCCATACACTCTCACTAACCCATTTATCCATAACAATTATATATCATAACAGCTGTCAATGACTAAATCTCCTTATGAAATGTTTTTTTTACACCACAACTTAGACTTATTCAATTAAATCCAATGTTCTTATGTTCAGCCAGTAAAGCAAAAGTCTCAAAGAACAAGAATCAAGAACAATATTCTTATTTAATTAACAAAAATGAATCAAGAATAACCCGAAGGGCATCATTTGTCACATTATTTCTTCAACAAAAAATTACTGTACATAAGTTTTAGCCCAGATAAATACTCATTTGTAGTGATTGGGACTCACGTCACCGCTGACGTTGTGATTTTTGGAGCATGTGTCACTTAAGGTGTGGTTATAAGTACATCAGATGACCTCTGACATCAGTTATATAACCTTTAATGTAGTGCTGGGAGGGGGCGCCACTGAGCGATGACGGAGTAAGACGCGTCTTTAATACCCCTTTTCCTCCAAGGCAGTGCTAGAGCTAGATCGGAGCCAAAGCCTTGCTTCAAATCGGTTCTTTGTGTTTCCACACCCAAAGCCCCAGCTCCGAGCCAGGAGAAGTGGTTCTTAAGTAGCACCAAAACATTGCTGGGCTAGAACAGGGCTAGAAGTAAGAGCCGATTGCGTCAGGCGGGGGGGGGGGGGGGGTGATCAACAAGACCAACACAGACTTGAGATCCGCCATTGTTGAAATAGCAGCTAATGGAGCTAACAGCTGCTGCTCGTTTGTAATCTCCGTCTATACAAATTACGGCGAACTGCATGAATGCGTTGGATTCGCTGTGTTTTCGTTGTGTTTTGATGCCAATGTAGGATCATAAAGCCATGTGAATCAATAGTAACGCAACGTTTGCAGTGTTGATGGATGAGTCCAGCGAGAGCACACGACTCCTTATGCTTCTGATTCACTCATGCGGTTTTTTTATATCATACGAGGGTCGGCATGCATCTCGAACAAGCCTGGTGTGTTTGTGTTTCCCGCTGCCCAGGGTTGCCAGGTTTTCACAACAAGACCCGCCCAATTGCTTTTAAGGGGGGCTTCCCCGGTAAAAATCACATTTGGGGGTAAAATATGTTTTTTTTGGCATGGTTGCCTACTAAAATTAGCATTCCCGGGGCTAAATATCACATAATTGGGGTCGCTTCAACCCGCGGACATGAAAAACAGCCCGCGGCAACAGTGATGAAGTAGCCCAATTACGCGGGAAAACCACAAACTTGGCAACACTGCCACTGCCTCGCTAGCGTTGCTGAGAAAGATGAGACGTATACAGTTGTAAGGCCGCTGAAATCACTCCAAGGATCGGTAGCGATAGCGACTCGAAGGCCGTTTGCGCGTTCGTGTTTCCGCTGGGCAAAATGGATTTAATTATAATATTCTCTATCTGACTCCATTTATCATATTTGTCGAATTTAGAAGAGAATGCCAATTGGTTGTTTTAGTCATTTATATCTAATAGTTAATCATACATTTAATCATTTTAACCCTTTATTGCAATTATATCGTTCCGTTCTGGAAATAGTTAATAATTACAGAGTAATTCAGAAAGGATCAAAATGTAACAATTTTATTAACAGTCAGGTAAATGTATAATGCCAATTACATAATCAATTCAAAGATAATTCATACATAACATCAAATATTCCGAAATAGCTTAAAGAGTGAAAGATTTCCTGACCTTTTGAATATTGCGTAACTCAGAGCGTTTTCTGTGTTACGGGCCGACCTTGTTAATAGTATTGAGCCTGAACTCATCGCTGCATCGCTTTAAATATCTCAGACTAGATCAACAACTGTTTCAAATGTAAATACATGAAAACAAAGGGAATTTAAATTGAGTCGAATTCCCATTTGGCTTGATTGAAAGGAAACCCAATGGCTCCAACAGCCACACCCACCATCATAAGTAAAATACCTCTAAGCTCTAAAAACTCTTATTCACTTCTTGTGTATTTCTGTGCTTATGAGATTTTTGTACCATTCGCACTGAGACATTTCAAACGATACTAAACACATATAATATTGTATAGTCAGAAGTGACATTGAAATATACCCAAAATCTATTGGATTTCTGTGATCTCCCAGGAGAGGGGATCAGGAGTTTGGGGGAAGTTAAATACATGCAAATGAAGCCATTCTCAGTTGATTCACTCAGTGGGACGTTGTCTCAGAGGAGAGTGATGATTGAATGAGTGGATTCAGATGTTCATTCATTTTCAGACAGTCTTTCTGAAAGTTACTCTGTGATAAAGTTCGTGGGTGTGAGAGGAAGAAGGCAAGGGGTCGGCTGGTTTGGACACGGATCTCAATATTTATTTGTATATAACTTCAGTTCACTAAACATGCGTGCACCTCGCACGGCTTTAACTCAAACTTGCTTCTCGGTTTCTCAACGGTTTGTTTTCCGGCAGTTCCTCTCTGCAGCTCACTCTCACGTCCGTGTCCTTCCAGCTCTCTCTCTCCCTCTCACTCTGTTTGGGAGCGGCTTTATCCGGTCTCTCCGCGCCAATCACTGCAATTAGACACAGGTGTTCATTGTTATGCACTTGACCTACTTTCTCACCGCTCGTCTCCTCACTCTCTCCGTCCGTGCAGACTCCGCAAAACCACGCCCTCCTCGCCACATACCCCCACCGCCCGCTCCAGGCCGGGGAGCCATCCGGCCTGCAGCCCCCCCCCCCCTCCTCCTGGAGAGGAAGTCAGCCACAGCCATCTGTGCACCCGGCCTGTGGACCACCTTGAACTTAAAAGGCTGTAAAGCTAGATACCAACGGGTGATCCGGGCGTTGGTATCCTTCATGCGGTGGAGCCACTGCAAGGGGGCGTGGTCCGAACAGAGGGTGAATTCCCGCCCCAGGAGATAATAACGGAGGGTGAGAACGGCCCATCGAATCGCCAGACACTCCTTTTCGATGGTGCTGTACTTGGTCTCCCTCTTTGAGAGCTTCCGACTCACGTACAGCACCGGCCGCTCCTCACCCTCCACCTCCTGAGACAGGACTGCACCCAGCCCCCTGTCCGACGCGTCTGTCTGCAACAGAAATGACAGAGAGAAATCAGGAGAATGCAAGAGCGGCCCGCCACACAGAGCAGCCTTAACTTGGGTAAAAGCCTGCTGGCACGGCTCCGACCACTGGACCGTATCTGGTGCCTCTTTTTTAGTGAGGTCAGTCAGCGGGCTGGTGAGGTCCGAATATTTAGGTACAAACCTTCTATAATATCCCGCCAGCCCCAGGAACTGCCTCACCTCCTTTTTGGTCTTTGGACGCGGGCAGGTTGCAATAGCTGCGGTCTTGTTAATTTGGGGACGCACCTGCCCGTGCCCTAAGTGGAAGCCCAGATACTTGACCTCCACCCGCCCAACCGCACACTTCTTCGGGTTGGCCGACAGCCCCGCCCCTCTCAGCGAGTTCAGCACTGCCCGCAGATGCTGCATATGCCGCTGCCAATCATTACTATAGATGATTATATCATCCAAGTAAGCGGCGGCATATGCAGTGTGCGGCCGAAGGATTCGGTCCATCAGTCGCTGAAAGGTGGCGGGTGCCCCGAACAACCCGAACGGAAGCGTGACGAATTGGTGTAATCCGAAAGGCGTTGTGAAAGCAGTTTTTTCTTTGGATAAGGGAGTTAAGGGGATCTGCCAATATCCTTTTGTCAAATCCAGCGTCGAATAAAAACGAGCCGAACCTAGCCGATCAAGCAACTCGTCAATCCTCGGCATTGGATAAGCGTCGAATTTCGACACGGAATTCACCTTGCGATAATCCACACAGAATCGCACAGAGCCGTCCGTTTTAGGAACCAAAACTATCGGGCTCGCCCAATCGCTGTGGGACTCTTCTATTATTCCCAAGTCCAGCATCGCCTCTAATTCTGTTTGGACCACCTTCTTTTTGTGCTCCGGTAACCTATATGGCCGGCTGCGAACTACCACGCCCGGCTCGGTCTCAATATGGTGCTGTATGAGATTGGTCCGACCGGGCAGGGACGAAAACACATCCGCAAAATCTGCTTGCAATTTAGCAACGTCAGTGAGCTGGGAGGGCAAGAGGTGATCTCCCCCCGGGGCCAGCGCGACTGATCGGCCTTTGAGGTTCGCCTCTGGCCCGAGATCATCCTCGTTGGTGACTACCGTCGCCAGCAACACTGACTCCGCCTCATTCCATTTTTTTAGGAGATTGAGATGGTAAATCTGATGTGCTCCGTTCCTATCCGTTCTTACCACCTCATAATTGAGATCCCCCACTCGTCGTGTGACCTCAAACGGTCCTTGCCACTTGGCGAGTAACTTTGAACTGGACGTGGGCAATAACACAAGTACCTTCTCTCCCGGTGTAAATTCTCGCAGTCGGGTTCCCCTGTCGTACAGCCGGCTTTGTGTGTCCTGGGCCTGTAGCAAATTCTCCATTGACAGCCGCCCCAACGTGTGGAGTTTTGCTCTCAGGTCCAGGACATACTGAATTTCGTTTTTACTTTCCGACGGTCCCTCCTCCCAAGCCTCCCGCATGACGTCAAGGACCCCTCGGGGCTGACGTCCATACAGTAGCTCGAAGGGGGAAAACCCCGTGGAGGCTTGGGGGACCTCCCTCACAGCGAACAACAGGGGTTCCAACCATTTGTCCCAATTTTTGGCGTCTTCGTGAACGAACTTACGAATCATTGTCTTTAACGTGCGATTAAATCGTTCTACCAGACCGTCTGTTTGTGGGTGATAAACGCTGGTACGAACAGATTTAATGCCCAATAATCTGTACAGCTCGCTTATGGTGCGGGACATAAACGCCGTGCCTTGATCGGTGAGAATCTCTTTCGGGATTCCCACCCGGGAGATTAAACGAAACAGCGCATCCGCCACACTTTTTGCCGAAATGGTGCGGAGAGCTACTGCTTCGGGGTATCGCGTTGCATAGTCCACTATCACTAATGCAAAGCGATGCCCTCGTGCGGATCGTTCTAATGGCCCAATGAGGTCCATACCAATTCTTTCGAAGGGGACCTGCACAAGCGGTAGAGGGCGCAATGGCGCTTTTGGAGTGGCCGGTGGGTTTACCAACTGGCATTCACGACAAGCGGCACACCACCTGCGCACATTCTCGTGAATGCCCGGCCAGAAAAATCGGGCCATTAAACGATTCAACGTGCCCGTTTGACCCAAATGCCCAGCCATAGGATTACAATGAGCCGCCTGGAAGAGCACTTCCCGGCGGCTCTTCGGTACTAACAGTTGGGTTGTATCTCTCTTTGTCTGAGTATCTTGGGTTACTCGATACAACCTATCTTTAATCACGGCAAAATAAGGATAGGAGAGCGGCCGTGCGGGTTGAAGAAGCCGGCCGTCGATAGAACGGACCTGTTCAAAGGCGTTTTTGAGCGACTCATCCCGGGACTGTTCCAGAGGAAAATCATCACGCTCCGACAGGATTAGCCTGTTCACTGCGCTCCGTTCCTCTGACCCAGTTCCCGGTGGTCCCGGCTCAGCTTCTCCAAGCTGCGCGACCGCTCTCTTCCCCCGCCCTCTTTTCTCCCAAGAGACATCCGCACATATATACCCCAATAAAGCCCCAAAGGCTGGCCAATTCGTCCCCAAAATCAGCGGATGTCGGAGGTGGGGACTAACCGCGACCTCCACACTATGTTTTTCCCCTCGAAATTGTATTGTGACTGGCACCAATGGGTACTGCACCTCATCCCCGTGCACACACCTTACCGTAACCAGGCGGCCATTATCCAATGCGTCAGGTTGTATCAGGCTTTGATGAACTGCGGTTTGGTTACAGCCAGAATCCACCAAAGCCTGATATGTACCCCCCTTAATACTCACGGGTATCTGGTATAACCCGGCTTGATCGGGGGCAGCCTGTGGCGCGTCGGGGACCCGGACCAGTGTCCCCACCTCCATCACCGGACACCGGTCGATGAAGTGCCCCGGGTCCCCACAACGCCAACAGGCCGGCCCAGGCTTCCCCGCCGCTCTAGTGGCGGGAAGCGGGTCAAGGGATTGGCGCGGAGAGAGCGGTGGGAAGTGGCCAGTCGCTCGGTCTGACGACCAGGATCCCGGTCCTCTGGGCGGAGCCCCCTGACCGGTCGATGTCTCCCCCGATCTCCAACGGGCCACCGGTCTCGGTGGCGGGCCCCGGCGTGACCTAGGCGCAGGTACAGGTCTCGCCGAAGAAGGCGAGGGAGGGGGGGAAAAAGAAGAAACAAAAGAAGAGGGGAGAGAGACAGCCGGGAGAGGTTCGCCGACCCCTTGGTACGCCACCATCTGATCCTCCGCCAGTTGGATGGCCGAGTCCAGCGACGCGGGCCGGTGGCACTGGACCCACTGCGCGGTCTCTCGTGGCAAACGTGCCACGAACTGCTCCAGCACCACCTGGTCGATAATCTGGTCCACGTCGCTTCCCTCGACCATCAGCCATCGGCGACACGCGTCCCGGAGCTGTTGAGCCAACAGGAAGGGCCGGGCACTCTCCCCCAGATCCAGGGACCTGAATCGCTGCCGATGTTGTTCGGGGGAGAGGCCGACCCGCTGGAGGATGGCCCTCCTCAGGTCGTCATACTGGAGGAGGTTCTGGACCGGGAGTTGCTGCGCCGCCCGCTGTGCTTCTCCTGACAGGAGGGGAATCAGCCTCACTGGCCACTGTTCCCTCGGCCATTCACAGGACTCGGCCGCCCGCTCAAAAAGGTCCAGGGAGGCTTCAGGGTCGTCCTGGGGCCCCATCTTCAATAAGGGCACCTGCGCGGGCGGCGTTGCAGCGGTGGCTGGTACCCCGGTCCGAACCCCCTGGCCCAACCAGCCCCGGAACAGCTCGCGGTCCTCCTGCTGGGCGCTGACGAGGGAATGGAAGCGCCGTTCCTGGTCCTCCCTCATGTCCAGCAGGGCCTGATGGTGTTCCTGGTGCAGGACCGCGAGCGACTGAACGAGGCTCGCCAATGGCGTGGCTGCCGGCGGAGTTTGCATGACGGCGGCGTCCCTCTTCTTCCTCCCGGGTTTTCGGCACCAGTGTGATAAAGTTCGTGGGTGTGAGAGGAAGAAGGCAAGGGGTCGGCTGGTTTGGACACGGATCTCAATATTTATTTGTATATAACTTCAGTTCACTAAACATGCGTGCACCTCGCACGGCTTTAACTCAAACTTGCTTCTCGGTTTCTCAACGGTTTGTTTTCCGGCAGTTCCTCTCTGCAGCTCACTTTCACGTCCGTGTCCTTCCAGCTCTCTCTCTCCCTCTCACTCTGTTTGGGAGCGGCTTTATCCGGTCTCTCCGCGCCAATCACTGCAATTAGACACAGGTGTTCATTGTTATGCACTTGACCTACTTTCTCACCGCTCGTCTCCTCACTCTCTCCGTCCGTGCAGACTCCGCAAAACCACGCCCTCCTCGCCACATACTCATCCAGACAGTCTGGCCTGGTTCTTTATATTCTTACACAGTGACGTAAGACCTGGCTCTGTTGTGGCTCTCAGCTTGTGGAAAAGCAAACGGTTCTTAGAAGGCTCCTCAGTCGAACCAACTATGAACTGGGACTAGCTCTGGCTCTGAACTAGCTCGGTGGAAAAGGGGTATAAGAGCTCCGTCAGCCAAATCCGCTAAAATCTACTTTCAAGGGCCAACAACTATATAAATTCTATGCTTTCACTGCACATTCACTTCTAAAACACTAAGACTTCAAATTCAACATGAGCAAACAAAAATCCAAGAAACCGAAATCGACTCAACTAGGCCTCAACCAGCCACCGACCTTGCCTGGCACGCAGACCGTCCAGCGGTGATGAGGAGGATCCACCTAACCGAGCTCTACTAGCTGCCATTACAGCACTCAGAGGTGACCAAGATAAAGGAGGACATCTGTGAGAATTTGGACTGACGCATTGAACGTGTGTATAACGATTTGAGAGAGGAGATTGTTACGACTAACAACGCCACCCAGGTCTCTATTGCTAATCTTGCAGCGAAATCCCAGATGCTACAAGCTAAAGTCACGGACATAGAAGAGGCCACCACTGCACACTCTGATAGCATTAGCCAACTTGAGCAACAGGTGGCTAATCTCAGGGCCGAAGTTGTTAGGCTGAAACAAAAGAATGAAGATTTAGAATGAAGATCTCGTAGAAACAATATCAGAATGACGGGTTTACGAGAGGGCTCGGAAACGACAAAACCGGGGGACTTTATTGCCAACTTACTGAAAGATGTACTCTCGTTGGACGAGTCCCCGCTTATTGACAGAGCCCACAGGACCCTTCGCCAACGTTCGAACCCCTCTGACCCACCACGCCCATTCTTTTACATTTACATTTATGCATTTGGCAGACGCTTTTATCCAAAGTGACTTACAGTGCCAATCCCCCTGGAGCAACATGGAGTAAAGTGCCTTGCTCAAGGACACACTGGTGGAGACCGCTGGGATCGAACCAGCAACCTTCTGCATATCAGTTCAGTGGTTTAACCCACTGGACCACCATCTCACAATATATGCCTCCATTACTATCACGTCTTGGAAGACATTCTCCGCAAAGCTGCCACTATGAGAAACCTACAGTATCAAGGTAAACCCATAAGCATCTTCCCGGACTACCCTCCATCAGTGGCAAAGCGAAGGGCGCAATTCAACAGAGCCAGCCAACTATTGCGCAACCAACCCGGCGTCTGATATGGCTTGCTTTATCCAGCGAGATTCCTAGTGACCCACAACGGCTCCCAGTCATCCTTTACAGACCCGAAAAAGGCAGTGGAATATGCTGAGCGTCTCACGGCAACACCATCGGGACCAACTGGAAGAAGTTAAAAGACTCCGACAAACTGTGGTGAGATAACATGACAAGGATTGCAAGCGGAGGGAGACTTTTATATCAGACTTGTACTGTGTCAATAAGCTACAATGTTGATTCAAGTTAATATCCTTCTTCCTTTTATGGAGTGCTTCCCCACCGTCTCTTAAGCTCTGTTCTAGAGATATCTAGATACAGCTTTGCGGAGAATGTATTCCAAGACGTGATAGTAATGGAGGCGTATATTGTGAGATGGTGGTCCAGTGGGTTAAACCACTGAACTGATATGCAGAAGGTTGCTGGTTTGATCCCAGCGGTCTCCACCAGTGTGTCCTTGAGCAAGGCACTTTACTCCATGTTGCTCCAGGGGGACTGTCCCTGTAATAAGGGCACTTATAAGATTTATGTATAATAATATATATACAAACTTTTTACAATATATAATCACTATACAGGTCTTAGTTACTTTCTCATTTTCCCATTTTTTTATTTAACCTACAAATATTTTGTTCTGTGTTACAAATGGCCATTACTTTATAGTTAGGCTTGACGGACTTCCCCCAAAAGGAGTAACAGTCTTCTTAAGTTAGGTTACTCGTACAGGGAAGTTTTGTTTCTTAGCCTTTTTCCCGATAACTGTTTTCCTGTGGCGACATTAAATTAGCCCCTAAGGTATTTAAGTTTATGTTGTTCATGTATTTGTTGTTTACTGTGTTTGTGTTTCGCGAGTGTGCGGAATTACAATCTTTGTGCAGCAATAGAAGCAGATCTCATTTACTATAATTCCTTTAGATACTCAATTTCCCATCTCATTCATATGCCAATTTTCCTTCTTATTACATATGACGGACGCACTGAATGTTAAAAAGGGACTGACATTTACAAGCTGGAATATACGTGGCGCAAACAACCCGGTGAAAAGAGGTCAAGTTTTGAATTGCTTTAAGTCATTACACTTTTTTGCAAGAGACACATTTAAAAAACAATGTTCATAACAGACTGAAAGCTAAATGGGTAAGAGAGGTATACCACACGTCATTATAATAAAGAAAGGAGTACCCTTTATCCATAATTCCACTATATCATTGTCTCGTGTGAGATATACAACACATCTCTAACTCTCGTCAATGTCAATGCTCCCAATATGGATAACCCTGCATTTTTTACGAAAGTCTTCAGTTTACTCCCCAATTTGTCACAGACTATGTTAATAATAGGAGATTTTAACACACCTCTAGACCTATTTCTCGATCAATCATCATCTTGTAAAATACCCCAAAATAATCCAAGTGTTCTTTTAAATTCATTCCTTAAAAGTATGAATTTAATAGATGTATGGCGTTTTACCAACCCATTTTTTTTTCGTCAGTTCACAACTCTTATAGTAGAATTGATTATTTTCTAATTGACGCTCGACTAGTTCCATTCACAACTGATGTGAAATATCACTCCATATTAATTTCAGACCACAGCCCATTATATTTGGAAGGTATGGACCCACCCAGTAGATCTTGGAGATTAAACCCTCAATTATTGACAGACAAGGAGTTTTGTGAATTCATTGAAGCTCAAATAAAATTATATTTTGAAACTAGTGATACCCCAGAAGTCACATCATGCACTTTATGGGAGGCTTTCAAAGCCTGTCTGAGAGGATGTGTAATATCATATGAAGCTGACAAAAAGAAAAAAGAAGTAACTCAATGTAAACATCTTAAAGAACTGATACAACAACTGGACCGACAGAATTCTTTAAACCCCGCCCCCGACGTGCATGAAGAGATAACTACTTTGAAATATCAACTCAATCAACTTCTCTCTAGGAAAATGACATCAGCTTTTTTATTCATTCATTCATTTTTATTCATTTTGTATTCACTGACACACAGGCTTCGGTCTGCAGAAGTTGAGCTGTTCTCCAATGAGCGCCCGCCAGAGATGTGAGCCCACACTGTAAAAAAAATCCTAATTTTACGGAAAATAACTCTAAATTGTTTACAGTATTTTCCTGTAATTTTGAATTATGTTTAAAACTATGTCAAATTACAAACAATATCTGTAAATAAACAACTTGACTGTTATTTTTATATCATTAATGACAAATCACAGTCATTCTCATTTTTATACAGGGAAATTACTGTATTATTTATACAGTATTTTTCTGTTTTCATAAATTACACACAAATGTTACATACAAGCAATGGTTTGACCGAAATAAACTATCCTTTAATCTAACTAAAACCAAATATATTATATTCAGTAATCGACAAATTAAAACCAGCTTGAGCTTAAAGATTGAAGATGTGGTACTAGAAAGGGTGAATGAAAATACATTTCTTGGAATAATATTAGACCATAAATTATCCTGGAAACCACACATTGCTCATGTTCGATCAAAACTGTCCAAAACAATAGCCATATTACATAAAACCAAGAATTTTCTAAATACGCCCTCTTTGTATATTCTGTATTGTTCTCTTATTGTTCCATATTTTTCTTACTGTGTTGAAATATGGGGGCATGCTTACACCACAAACACAAAACCTATTTTTATTTTACAAAAAAAAGCCATAAGGATAGTCAATCATTCACCGTATAATGAACCGACAAACTCAATATTCTGCAAATTTAAAGCAATAAAATTTCCCGATCTAGTCAGTCTGTATACTGCTGTCTTCATGTTCAAAGTCAATAGGAAAATATTGCCTGAAAACAGGGAACAGAAATATGACCTAAGAGGAGAGAATATGTTTCAAAAACAAATGGCCAGAACAAACTTTAAAATGAACACCATTTCTGTAAAAGGGGTCGACTTGTGGAATGGTCTCACCGATGATCTTAAGAGGAGCAACTCCATTTATTATTAAAAAAAACAGTTAAAAATCCTCATTTTTGACAAATATATGGTTGCCTAAGAAAAAATTGTCTAAGATAAGTTTATGTATAATTGTTGTGTAAAATTGAAACAATACAAGCAACAAACAAACTTTTGTAATTAAGTGTGTGTATGTATGAGTATATATACAGTACGTGTATATCAATTCAATTCAATTTCAATTCACTTTATTGTCACACAGCTATATACACAAGTGCAACAGCAGGTGAAATTCTTGGTGCAGTTCCGAGCAACATAGCAGTCACGACATGACATGTACAACATTTAAGCAACAACAGATTACACATCTGATGCGCCCACAATTACTCACAGCACAGTATACACTACAATAAACAATAAATAATTTACACAATGTGAGTGTAGTTCTCACAGCTTTAGCCAATATACACATACTTACAATATACATATACTTTAAACAATATACACTAAACATACATTAAACAGTATACATTAAGCTATAATAATAATAATAATATACAATGTACAGTATACATTATTATTCACAGTAGAGATCCAATTATGTACAATAGGTGCTATATGATAAATGATAAATAATAAATGATACATAAATGTGTATATAATGTGTGTGTATCTACAGTGGGTTGTGCGGAGTGATATTCTGTCCAGTGTGTGTTATGATACTGATGGATCAGGAGTTAAGTAGTCTGATTGCTTGTGGGAAGAAGCTGTTCTGGAGTCGGCTGGTGCGTGTTCTGATGCTGCGGTACCGTCTGCCTGATGGCAGCAGTGAGAGCAGCCCATGGTTCGGGTGGCTAGAGTCTCTGATGATCCTCTGAGCTCTCTTCACACACCGCCTGGCGTAAATGTCCTGGAGGGAGGGAAGCTCACCTCCGATGATGCAGCTGGCCGTGCGCACTACCCTTTGCAGGGCTTTGCGGCTGCGGGCGGTACTGTTGCCGTACCAGGTGGTGATGCAGCCAGTCAGCAGGCTCTCGATGGTGCAGGTGTAGAAGCGTGTGAGGATGTGGCGGTTCATTCCAAACCTCCTCAGCCGTCGCAGGAAGAAAAGGCGCTGATGAGCCTTCTTCACAACGGCCTCGGTGTGGACGGACCATGAGAGTTCCTCTGTGATGTGGACACCGAGGAACTTGAAGCTGCTGACTCTCTCCACCGGTGCTCCATCGATGGTGATGGGGCGGTGTTCTCTCTCATTCCTCCTGAAGTCGACCACCAGCTCCTTGGTCTTGCTGACGTTGAGGGAGAGGTTGTGCTCCTGACACCACCGTGTCAGAGTGTGCACCTCCTCTCTGTAGGCCGTTTCATCATTGTCGGTGATAAGACCTACCACCGTCGTATCGTCAGCAAACTTGATGATGGTGTTGGAGCTGTGGGTAGCCACACAGTCATGTGTGTACAGGGAGTACAGGAGTGGGCTGAGAACACAACCCTGAGGGGCTCCAGTGTTGAGAGTCAGTGATGAGGAGATGTTACTGCCCATTCTGACCACCTGGCGTCTGTTTGACAGGAAGTCCAGGATCCAGCTGCATAACAGGCTGTTTAAGCCTAGAGCCCGGAGTTTAATGTCAAGTATGGAGGGCACAATGGTGTTGAATGCTGAGCTGTAGTCTACAAACAGCATTCTCACATATGTGTTCCTCTTTTCCAGGTGGGAGAGAGCAGTGTGTATTGTAGATGAAATGGCATCATCAGTGGAGCGGTTTGTGCGGTATGCAAACTGCAGTGGGTCCAGTGAGGGGGGGAGAACAGAGCAGATGTGGTTTCTGACTAGTCTTTCAAAGCATTTGCTGATGATGGGGGTCAGAGCAACAGGACGCCAGTCGTTTAAGCAGGTGGTTTTTGACTGCTTAGGTACAGGCACAATGGTGGACGTTTTGAAGCATGTGGGGACCACAGATAGGGAGAGGGACAGGTTAAAAATGTCCGTGAAAACTCCAGCCAGTTGGTGCGCGCACGCTCTGATCACACGGCCGGGAATGCCGTCTGGACCCGCAGCTTTACGGACGTTCACCCGCCGGAAGGATCGGGTTACATCCGCTAAAGATACGGAGAGTGCACCAACCTCTGTATCTTCAGCCGCGAGCTCTCTCTCCGCGAGGGCGGTGTTAGTTCCCTCAAAGCGAGCATAGAAGGTGTTGAGCTCGTCCGGGAGAGAGGCAGCGGTGTTCACGGTGGAGTTTGTGTTCCCTTTATAGTCCGTGATGGTGTTAATTCCCCTCCACATGCTTCTGGAGTCGGTGGTGTTGAACTGTCCTTCAATCTTGTCCCTGTACTGCCGTTTTGCTGCTCTGATGGTTTTCCGGAGGGCATAACTTGCTTGTTTATGCTCCTCCGCATTACCGGAGTTAAAGGTGAAGGTTCGCGCATTGAGTGCCGCGCGAACATCCCCGTTTAGCCACGGCTTCTGGTTAGGGTACAGCCGAATTGTTTTGGTCGGAACAACGTCATCTACGCACTTCCTGATGAAACACGTTACGCTATCAGCGTAGACCTCGATGTCGTCATCAGAGGCCGACCGGAACATCTCCCAGTCCGCGTGATCAAAACAGTCCTGTAGCATAGAATCTGATTGGTCCGACCAGCACTGGATGGTTCTGAGGGCGGGTGCTTCCTGTTTGAGTCTTTGCCTATAAGCGGGCAAAAGGAGGATTGACGCGTGATCTGATTTGCCGAATGGTGGGCGTGGGAGTGATTTGTATCCATCCTTGAAGGGGGAGTAACAGTGGTCTAAAACACGGTTCCCTCGCGTGTTGAAGCTAACATGTTGGTGGTATTTGGGTGCGATGCGCTTGAAGTTGGCTTTGTTAAAGTCTCCGGTCACAATAAACGCAGCGTCAGGATGCGCGGTTTCCTGCTCACTCACTGTCCTATACAGTTCCTTTAGTGCCCGGTCTGTGTCGGCTTGACCGGGTGTGACCATGTGTGTTATATGACCATGTGTGTATGTATGCATATGTTTATACATGTATATTGTTTATGTTTAAATTTTGATGGGTAGATGTTGTTCTGTAAATATGGTAGGCGTAATAAGCCACGGCTTCAGCCTTTTCGGTTACCCTCCTTGTTTGTAATGAATTTGCTGTACATACATTTTGTTTGATGTTAAGTAACCGAATAAATCTTCATTTCATTCAAATGTATGTAAAATTACAGAACTAATCTGTAATAAAATATTTAGCTCATTATATTAAAGGTTTATGTCCATACTAACAATTTAACATTATTCTTTGTCATTTTAAAGTAAATCTTATTAGTTTCACTGTAAAAATAATGGTAATTGACTGGCAGCAGCTGCCAAACAAAAAACGTAAAATTAAAGTAAAATATCTTAATTTAAATCTGTAAAATAACAGTGTTTTTCACTAAAACATTTAATGTAAATTTCTGTAAAATTATTGTTTTTGCACTTTATTTGAATTAAGATATTTTACTTTAATTTTATGGTTTTTGTTTTGTCATTTGCCTTCTTTTTACGATTAGTTTTTTTACAGTGCACACCCTTTTCTTCCGCGGTCTCGCCTCAAAATGGCCCTCATAAAGGAGATCCCAACGAACCCATCGAGCCGCTGGTCTTCCTGGGCTGGTGAGCCATAGCCTTCTCTGACCCAACGGAGCGTCCCGTGGGATTTCTGAGGCTTTAAGGGCGAGCCGGACACTGTAATCCATCAAGACACAAGAGAAACAAATGACACAGTGCTGCTTTAAATAACACAATAACCACAAAACTACCCGCGCATTCATACTTTAAACATGATAGTTGTGATAAAAGCACGGCAAATCAGTTTGAGTCTCTTCACAGGTACAGCTGCGGCCAACCACATGGAAAATAAGCAAATCATAGTAAAATCATGTGGAAACCTGGGATATTCAACAAGCCCAGAGTTTCCAACAGTCAGAAAACATGCCGGACTCAATGTGTTCATGCTAAATTTATTAACTCGAATGAAGTTATTTAGGATAAAACTGTTGCATGTAGGGTCAGTTTTTGAATCTTCGCCTTTTGTGAGGTTTCTTGCCATAAGTTAAAAACATCAGCCCAACACATAACACACATCTGTAATCCTGAAGATGTCACCTGTCCATTTGAGGAGGAAAACAAGTTATGGTAACACTTGAGTATGGGGAACACATATTCACTATTAACTATGATTTTTGCCTCAATAAACGCCTAATTTATTGCGAATAAATAGTTAGTAAGGTAGTTTTTCTAGCATTTAAGTTTAGGTATTGGGTAGGATTAAGGGATGCAGAATATGGTCATACAGAATAAGGCATTAATATATGCTTTATAAGTACTAATAAACCGTTAATATCATAGGAATATGCATGCTAATAAGCAACTAGTTAATAGCGATAATTGAACCCTAAAATGAAGTGTTACCCAAGTTATATCATAATGAGAGGAGGTGTCACATACACATTTATGTAAACTGAGCCAAAACATTTGTTTGGGGAATATTTGAGTGATTGGGACAGGACAGCTTGTCATTGGCTAGTGTGAGCATTGTTGCACAAGTTATTAATACTTTGATATAATTTCACACTGTATGTTCCTCATGACTCCCATGTTTATCTCTGTTCAACTTTATTACTCAATACATTACAGCATTCTCTTCCCGCAATATTCATTGAACACATTTAATTGTCTTCCCTCAAATTTAATAAATAATTTAAAAAAATTAATCGGATTCCAATCGGATATGCACAACATTTTTATTTGGACTGACAGTTTGAACGCAGTTAGGGTAAACTGTCATAGTTCATATATTGCACAAAACTGTAAAGGAAACATGAATATGAATATTATACATGAATATTATGGAGTACTACTGCAACAAAATCAGTACAAATGTCAGCTGTCATGGGTGAGCGGTTGAGAAAACACTGTTTAGAGCACACACAATGGTTCTCTGGTGCAAAGTCAGTGGTTTTCTTAATAAGCAAAGCCTTTAAGCTCTGTCCCAATCAGCCGAAGTGTGTTTGGTTGGATGGGACAAAATAAAAAACACCTGAACTATATTTGACTGATTTTGCTACAGTAATACATCATATTCATGTTTCAATCAAAGGTTATGACAATGTTATGACCTTATTATTCAACTAGCAAAAGATATTGTTATTTTCTGTGTCCTGTTTGATGTTTGCTCCGCCCACCCGCGTGATGTCACACCAATGAGGGCATGCCATTTTGATTCTGCAGTCTCACAGCCAGGCCTGAGCACAACAGTGTTTTATTTCCACTCATCAGGAGAAATAATAAACTCTGTATAGTTATACTGTCCCAATCACCCACAATGCATTGCACAATTACACCAGGATATATAAAACATCAACTTATAGAGTGAATAAAACATAAAAAAGCAAAAAACAATGCATCCTTTATTTATCATTTTAAAGATGTAGAATTAAAAAAAAAATATGCTGAAAGACAAAGACAAGTTTGCACCTGTTGTCGTAAAAAAAGAGACAAAGGTGCTATGTGAATATTCCCAAACACACACAATGAGATCTATATGGGATATGATGAAGAAAGGTCCTGTCTTTAGTAAAGTTATTGGACAGGGTATGGAGGGCAAAACCTGCAAAAACAATATACAAAATAATATATATATGTGTGTGTGTGTGTGTGTGTGTGTGTGTGTGTGTGTGTGTGTGTGTGTGTGTGTGTGTGTGTGTGTGTGTGTGTGTGTGTGTGTGTGTGTGTGTGTGTGTGTGTGTGTGTGTGTGTGTGTGTGTGTGTGTGTAAATAAATACAGAAATCCACATATTCCTGCATACATAAATATATAGAGGGAGGTCCTAAAATGGCGGTGTGAGAGGTCGTGTTCTCAGCAGGCTCTGAATCAAAACTTCAAATTAGCCAATTTTTTAAATCCAGATTGTTTGTAATAGCCGTAATTTTATCTACTAACAATGATGTCGGACCATGTTTACAACCTGAGTGCTCTTAATGAAGCGTGTGATGAAGACATGATTGAAGTAGACCAGGCTAAAGCTAACGATAACGATGACAAGGCCATGTCTAAAGAAAACAAGGTTAACTGGGACCACACACCGATAAAAACTAAAACTAAAAGAAGCAAGACACAAGACGACCTTGCTAAAGATGACATTCCTAACGATCATGCCAAAGAAGATACGGCAAACGCGATTCTCCAGGCGGTACACGAGCTAACTCAAAAAATGGATGACCAAACTCAGCGCTTCATACGCTTTGAGAAGCTGATTGCGGTCAATTCATTAGCCATCGACAAGAATAAGAAAGATATATCAGATCTGCAATCCCAAGTAGTGCATCTTAAAAAAGAGAATGCATTGCTGAAGAGCGCGTGTGAAGAACACGCTCGATATAAGAGAAGGTGGAATTTAAGGTTGATCGGCTTGCCTGAAAAAAAGGACGAGAATGTTCGGGAGACGGTCATCGGGATTTTGACTCGGATTATCCCGATATCGGTGGAGAAACTACGTGACACCGTGGATACCGTGCACAGGCTGGGCAAGAGAGAGAGTGCCGCCACCTCAAACAACGTCTCCAGAGTTGTCATCATTCAGTTTGGAATGCGTACGGATGAAGTTTGGAGAAAATCCAAGGATGCTAGAGTCTGTAAAGATCTGCACATCAGCTTCAAGGAAGACTTCTCCAAGGAGGACAGACTAGCCCGTGCTAAACTGTGGCCCGTGGTTCAAGAAGCCCGTCGGAGGGGGAAGCGTGCGTACCTGAAGGAAGGCTATGCGCTAATCGACAGCAAGAGGGTGGACCCAGACTGACTTTTTTGTTTTCATTAATGGCATGGTTGTAATGTTTTTACCTGTTATAAGGCCTGTACAAATTACTACGGCTTTTTTGTGGCTAGTAAGATTTCTCATTCCTGCGCTTACTCGTTAATTTTCTATTGGTCTGTGCTTGTATAGATTTTATTTTATTTTTTTATGCTATCCTTGTTATCGCTAAATGTAAGGGGACTGAAAAATAACGTCAAACGTAAGGCAATTTTTCTTTATTGTAAGGAGCAGAAGGTTAACTGTTTTTTTTTTACAAGAAACTCATTCTGAATGTGAGGACACGTTTTGGGAAACTTCAGTGGGGGGACTCTGCCTATTTCAGCCATGGTACACCTCATTCAGCTGGGGTTATGATTTTGTTTTTTAGGTTCCAAGGTATAATTATTGACCATAAAAGTGATACGAATGGGCACTGGTTAATGGTGACTGTGGAGATTGATGGTGTTAAATTCATTTTGGTTTGTGTGTACGGTTATATCTGTAAAGCCCTTAAAGGTCCCGTTCTTCGTGTGTTTTTGAAGCTTTGATTGTGTTTACAGTGTGCAATATAACATGTGTTCATGTTTCAGTGTAAAAAAACACAGTATTTTTCACACAATGTACTCATCTGTACACCGCTGTTCTCACTGTCCTAAAAACGGCTGATGAGTTCCTTGTTCTATGAAGTCCCTCCTTCAGAAATACGTAACGAGTTCTGATTGTGCCAGCGGTTCCTGTGTTGTGATTGGACAGCAGCTTAGCGCACGTGGAAAGGTCACGCCTCTTAACGGGAGATGTATGCGCTCAATGATCTCTACAGCGTCCCTGGGAAAGCCAAACAAAGGTGATTTGACTCCGGGATGAAAATAACAGCGTCTCGACGACATGGCGACAAACACACTCAAACGCAACACTTCCTCTTCTCCACGCGACACTTCCTCTTCTCCACGTGGGACAGCAACAAGACCACGCCCCCTTTTTTGGCGTATTCTTGTTGGCGGAGGTTAGTCTGTTCTACTGACGTCATTAATGAAGGAAGTACCAGGATGTAGTCCAAGCCGGCCGTTCGCTGTAGGCTTTGAAAGGGAACTTCTGTTAAATAAAATATCTCTCTTGGCATTGAACTTTGAGCTTTATAATTTTACAGGTATTATTTATGCTCTAACAGCAACATTACACACTAACTAAAGTTTGAACAATGGGATCACGAAGAACGGGACCTTTAACTAATTATTTTATGATGACCTATGTGTTAAGATTAAACAATGGAAGATGACGTATTTAACGGATGAAGTGATTATTGGGGGTGATTTTAATTTGGTCCCCAATAACTCAGTTGACCGTCTTCCCTCTAGAGGACTCCACCACACCTTTGATGATGTTTTCAATAATCTGGTTTCAAATGTAAATTTGATTGATTGTTGGAGATGTAAAAATCCTGGAGCTAGAAAATACACTTGGTTCAACGCTTCTAATAATGGTCAGTGCTCCAGGTTGGACTATTGGCTTATTCCATTTAACTGGATTGACAATATATCTAAATGTGATATTTCATCAGCTCCGCTGACTGATCATTGCGCAGTGACTTTAATCCTTACCATAATTAAGAACAAGAGACCTCGAAATACAGTTTGGAAATTCAATAGTAATCTTTTAGTTCGTAAAGAGTTTTGTGAAGAAGTTAAAAATCTCCTTGTTGATGGGATGTCTTTAGATTCTTCTCCATTGAATAAATGGGAGTGGTTTAAATTTAAAGTTAAGGAAGTAGCAGTTAAATGGGGAAAACGCTCTTCTCAGCAAAAGCGGGCCAAACAAAATGAAATCATTACTATTATTAATAGGCTGTCCTCTAAAGCCGTGCTGTCTAGGGAGGAGAAAGCCCAATTAGAAAGTTTTTAAATTGAACTAGATACTTTATTCCTAGATAAAGCTTGTGGTGCCTTTATTCGGTCAAGGGCTCGATGGTTAGAGGAGGGAGAAAAAAATTCTTCCTACTTTTTTAATCTTGGGAAACAAAGGCAAACAAAAAAGAAAATTTCTAAATTAAGCATCAATGGTATGGTTACTGAAGATTTTAGTTTAATCAATAAGGAAGTTAGAGATTTTTATAATAACTTGTATAGTTCCAAATACTCTGAGGTAAGCTGCAAATCCTTCTTTCAAGTAATTCAAGGTTGGATTGATTTAATTAAGGATGACTTTAAAAAAACTATGGAGGATGATTTAATAATTGAGGAGTTGGATAAAGCTATTAATCAAATGGCCACGGGCAAATCACCTGGGCTAGATGGTTTAACGGCCGATTTCTATGTTTTCTTTTGGAAGGATATCCGTCAGCTTTTATTTGAAGCCCTTAGTGAGTGTATTTTAAATCAAAATCTCTCTCCTACAATGAAACGTGGTCTCATTACATTGATCCCAAAGACCGATAAAGATCTGCTTTCTATTGATAATTGGAGACCGATAACCCTTTTAGGTACGGATTACAAATTACTAGCGTTGGTATATGCCAATCGCCTTGACAGTGGCTTGCCTACGGTTATTGGTGAATGTCAATCTGCATTTATAAAGGGAAGGAATAGACATTTTCATACAAGACTGATTCTTGATATGTTGGATTACAGTTATGTAATAGAGAAAGAGAGTCTAATATTATTCCTTGATTTTTATAAGGCTTTCGATTCGTTAGAGCATGGTTTTATTATTGAAACTATAAAAAGTTTGGGTTTTGGTGATAAATTTTGCAATATAATCAAAATGTTATATTCAGACATATCTAGTTCGGTCTCCTTGGGATCTGAAATTACGCCTTTAATGAAATTACGAGAATTATTAGGCAACTTCCTTTCCTTTGGCAAAATGGGTCAAAAGAAGGACTTGACAGGCTCAGAAAAGTCAAAAATAGTGAGATATATTGCAGAGGGATGCAGCAGTCTTAAAATAGCCAAGCTTCTGAAGCGTGATCATCGAACAATCAAGCGTTTCATTCAAAATAGTCAACAGGGTCGCAAGAAGCGTGTGGAAAAACCAAGGCGCAAAATAACTGCCCGTGAACTGAGAAAAGTCAAGCGTGCAGCTGCCAAGATGCCACTTGCCACCAGTTTGGCCATATTTCAGAGCTGCAACATCACTGGAGTGCCCAAAAGCACAAGGTGTGCAATACTCAGAGACATGGCCAAGGTAAGAAAGGCAGAAAGTCGACCACCACTGAACAAGACACACAAGCTGAAACGTCAAGACTGGGCCAAGAAATATCTCAAGACTGATTTTTCTAAGGTTTTATGGACTGATGAAATGAGAGTGAGTCTTGATGGGCCAGATGGATGGGCCCGTGGCTGGATTGGTAAAGGGCAGAGAGCTCCAGTCCGACTCAGACGCCAGCAAGGTGGAGGTGGAGTACTGGTTTGGGCTGGTATCATCAAAGATGAGCTTGTGGGGCCTTTTCGGGTTGAGGATGGAGTCAAGCTCAACTCCCAGTCCTACTGCCAGTTTCTGGAAGACACCTTCTTCAAGCAGTGGTACAGGAAGAAGTCTGCATCCTTCAAGAAAAACATGATTTTCATGCAGGACAATGCTCCATCACACGCGTCCAAGTACTCCACAGCGTGGCTGGCAAGAAAGGGTATAAAAGAAGAAAATCTAATGATATGGCCTCCTTGTTCACCTGATCTGAACCCCATTGAGAACCTGTGGTCCATCATCAAATGTGCGATTTACAAGGAGGGAAAACAGTACACCTCTCTGAACAGTGTCTGGGAGGCTGTGGTTGCTGCTGCACGCAATGTTGATGGTGAACAGATCAAAACACTGACAGAATCCATGGATGGCAGGCTTTTGAGTGTCCTTGCAAAGAAAGGTGGCTATATTGGTCACTGATTTGTTTTTGTTTGGTTTTTGAATGTCAGAAATGTATATTTGTGAATGTTGAGATGTTATATTGGTTTCACTGGTAAAAATAAATAATTGAAATGGGTATAAATTTGTTTTTTGTTAAGTTGCCTAATAATTATGCACAGTAATAGTCACCTGCACACACAGATATCCCCCTAAAATAGCTAAAACTAAAAACCACTTCCAAAAATATTCAGCTTTGATATTAATGAGTTTTTTGTGTTCATTGACAACATGGTTGTTGTTTAATTATTAATGTTGTAAAATTAATCCTCAAAAATACAACTTGCCTAATAATTCTGCACTCCCTGTAGTTCGGTTCTGTGGAATAATAGAGTAATACTTGTAAACAGAAAATCAGTATTTAAAGCTAATTGGTTTGACAAAGGAATTGTCTTCGTGACTGACTTGATGGATTGTAATGGTGTTTAACGGTCTCATAACGGTGTGGTGGAACGTTATCATTTAATCTGTACTCATAGAGAGTATCAAAGCATTTATAAAGCTATTCCTTTAGCCTTGATCCACCTAATTCAGAATACCTCGACTTACTCTAATCTATTATTTGGTCGTTTTAAGTTACTTGATAAAAAATGTAATAATAAGGCTGCTACAGATGCTTTCAAATCTAAATTGTTCCATGATTATAATAAAAACTGTGTGTCTGTAGACCTTTCTGAACTGTTGGGAAAGGCATTTTCTAAATATGTTAAATGGCCAATTCCTCCTAAGGTCAAAGAAACACATTTTAAAATTTGTCACAAAATTTTTCCAGTTTCCAATTTTCTTCATAAGCGATTTAAATTTGACAAGTGCGTTTTGTGAGTTTTCTGATGAATCTCTAGCACATTTATTCTTCACCTGTTCCATTTCAAGCCGGTTCTGGAGTGATGTCAGAGACTGGATAACTTTAGAAATGTCAAATATTCCTGTATTCAGCATCTACCATATTTTGCTTTATGTTGATGGTTTAAATAATTCAACATCAGACATTGTGAATATTGTTTTCCTACTTGCTAAATACCATATCTATTGTTGTAAGTGGAGAAATACTCATCCATCCTTTGAACATTTTATGTGTGAATTCAAATGATTTTACTCCTCATTGGGGTTACTGAAAAACTGTCGTGCTCTGAAAGTATCATCGGACATTGATTTAAATGTATCTTTTATTTATTTATTATTTTTATTATTATTATTTATCTTTCTTAAATTTTATTGCAGATCCCCTGACTATTTTTGTATTTGAGTTTACATTATGTTGTGTCCTCTACGAGTTCTTGTATTCTATGTTAAAGGTTCAATAAATATATATAAAAAAAAAAAAAAAAAAAAAAAAAATATATATATATATATATATATATATATATATATATATATATATATATATATATATATATATATATATATATATATATAGATAATTAAATGTGCGAGGAGATAAATGATTAAATATGTAAATATTTGTTCACATTTCCTGTAACATCCTTTGTTATCTATTTCCACACACACTGAATTATTTATATATTTATGCATGTCGAATTTTGTGGTTTCCTTTATTTGTCGTTTTTCAAATCCCGCGATATTTGCCCTTGCTCTCGTGTCTGATCCACTACGAGAAGTGTGACTCGTATTTCACTCATTCGTTCTGTCCTCAAACCGGCCTAGAATATAATATAACACCGGACATCGTGCCGACGTGATCTTTGGCCGAGTTAATACTAAAACAGGCAAACACACACGGGCAGAAATCCCCTTCTGTGGTGTTTCGGTGTAAATCACGTGACGCGGCGCTATCTGTCAGTGAAGCGCGTGTCCGCCGGTGACGTGTGGAAACAGAACCAGGAACCCGTTCAGCGGCTGTTCAGAGATAAATATATGCGCTATTAAAGCTGAATAACGTCCTCTCTCACAGGATAAAGCCTCAGGACAGCACGGCATGGGCTCACAGGTACTGTGGAGAGCTGTTATTGCGCTTAAACGAGTGTTCACCTGTCAGTAATCCGCGGTTAACAGGTCTAGAGGAGTGTATAATATGTGCTGTTTACACACCTGTCAGGCTTTACATCACACGACACAGAGTACCAACATCTGACATATTCACTTATGTGTTGTGTTTATCTCTCCTGAGCAGATGTGGTCAGTCAGCAGTGACCCAAGAGTGGACCGGACTCTGATAAAGGTATTTATATTTATATTAACTTCTCCTGTCTCTTCAAACATCACTGAATGATCACATCTAGCTTCAGTCTGACTAATCGTCTAATAGTTTGTTATAAATCAACATCTCAGGAAAATCTCATGTGGTTTTAATATCAAAATAGGACTTTCTGTGATGGAACAGAGACATCTTTCACATGATCTACATCACTGAAGTGTGTGTGTGTGTGGATCTTTCACATGATCTACATCACTGAAGTGTGTGTGTGTGTGGATCTTTCACATGATCTACATCACTGAAGTGTGTGTGTGTGGATCTTTCACATGATCTACATCACTGAAGTGTGTGTGTGTGGATCTTTCACATGATCTACATCACTGAAGTGTGTGTGTGTGGATCTTTCACATGATCTACATCACTGAAGTGTGTGTGTGTGGATCTTTCACATGATCTACATCACTGAAGTGTGTGTGTGTGTGTGTGTGTGTGGATCTTTCACATGATCTACATCAGTAAAGTGTGTGTGTGTGGATCTTTCACATGATCTACATCACTGAAGTGTGTGTGTGTGTGTGGATCTTTCACATGATCTACATCAGTAAAGTGTGTGTGTGTGGATCTTTCACATGATCTACATCAGTAAAGTGTGTGTGTGTGTGGATCTTTCACATGATCTACATCACTGAAGTGTGTGTGTGTGGATCTTTCACATGATCTACATCAGTAAAGTGTGTGTGTGTGGATCTCTCACATGATCTACATCACTGAAGTGTGTGTGTGTGGATCTTTCACATGATCTACATCACTGAAGTGTGTGTGTGTGTGGATTAGAGTGGATGTAAAGGAGCGGTTTATGTTTGATTTGAGTCCTGATGTGCAGTGAATAGAGCGGATGCTAGCAAACATGTTCATATTATTAGTAAACATGCAGTTATTCACAACCCAGCTCTTCTGACCAGTGGTCAACTTCAACACTACAGAAGCTCAAAGTCAAACGTAACATTAAACACTAATAATAAACACGATTAATGCTCCATTTCCAGCCATATGCAAAGCATGCTGGGAACTAGTTCTCTAAATTAAACTGCTCAATCGAGCTAATTCTGTTCAAATAAGTTGGTTTATCAGCTTAAAGGATTAGTTCACTTTTAAATAAACTTTTGCTGATAGTTTCCTCACCCCCATGTCATCCAAGATGTCCATGTCTTTCTTTCTGCAGTCGAAAAGAAATTCAGGTTTTTGATGAAAATATTCCAGGATATTTCTCCATATAATGGACTTCAATGGGCTCCAAACGGCTCAAGGTCCAAATGACAGTTTCAGTGCAGCTTCAAAGGGCTTTAAACGATACCAGACGATGAATAAGGGTCTTATCAGCCCAACCATCAGTTTCTGAGAGAAACCCAGCAGTATTTATGCTGTTATTTATCTCTTATCAGACGAACGTGATCATCTCTGAGCTCCGCCATAACTTTCGCTTAAAGAGGTCAAATACAAGCGTGGTCATAGATATATCGATCGTAGATGCCTCATTCTACTGATCCGTGCAGGCGCTAATGAGGCATCTACGTATACATCTATGACCACGCTCATATTTGACCTCACTTAGCGGAAGTTATGGCGGAGCTCAGAGATGATCACGTTCATCTGATAAGTCCATTATATGGAGAACAATCCTGGAATGTTTTCATCAAAAACCTTCATTTCTTTTCGACTGAAGAAAGAAAGACATGGACATCTTGGATGGCATGGGGCTGAGGAAACTATCAGCTAAAGTTTATTTAAAAGTGAACTAATCCTTTAAGTGTTTCCTCCAGAACTGCTGAAGTTTCCTTTGGAAGATGAGGAGACGGGTTTTATCAGTGACATGTTCTCAGTGTTTCTACTGGACACTGAACCACAACTTTCTCAGGGAAATATACACACATTTTAAATGACAAGCTTCATAAACATGCCCTGTCATAAATGTGTGTGTGTTTGCCGTGAGCTCATCATCAGTTCCCTAATCGCCCCTCACTAACATCTTCCTCTGGTTTTCATTCATTGACGAATATCGTCTAGTTTTCGTCTGTGAGAAATGTTGTTGACATTATTCCGCAGTCGTTCTGTTGCCTCTCACGCGTGTCATGGTTTTCTGTGCCTGATGAACGCCTGGACCTACAATTAATCGCGTGAATTATATTATCAACTAAAATGGCTGAACAAAAGTTATCCTCCCACCCTCTCATGCTCTGTGTGTTTAAATCTCAAACGCTCATCTGTTCCCTCATGGGCGTCTGAACAGCAGCTGTGATCAGGAGCGGTGCTGGAGCTGCTATTGGAGGAACTGAAAACACTGACCACTGACCAACACACACCTGCTCTAAAGACACACACACACACACACACACACACACACACACACACACACACACACACACACACACACACACACACACACCTGCTCTAAAGACACACACACACACACACCTGCTCTAAAGACACACACACACACACACACACACACACTCTCTGATTATCGCACACATATTTTCGAACTAATCGTGTAGCAATAGCTCAAGGAAGCCTGATTTCACATTGAATTTAAAGGGATAGTTCACCCAAAAAGGAAAGTTCTGTCATCATTTACTCACACTCAAGTTGTTCCAAACCTGTATGAGTTTCTTTATTCTGCTCAACACAAAAGAAGATATTTAGAAGAATGTTTGTAACCAAGCAGATAGAGCATCCATTGACTACCATAGTAGGGAAAAAATACTATGGTAGTCAGTGGTTGCTTGGATCTGCTTGGTTACAAACATTCTTCTACAGGTTTGGAACAACTTGAGGGTGAGTAAATGATGACAGAACTTTCCTTTTTGGGGGAACTATCCCTTTAAAAAGATGAGTAAACAGTAATAAAATAAGAACAATTCACAAATTACAAACAATAGCACAAATAAATACAATAGAATAAAGATACAAATTAAATAGACTGCTTTATTTTATCAGGTAAGAAACTGAATGAAAAAAAGTAATCAAATTGAAAATAACATTGGATAATCTTCATTGTAAAAAATTAAATACAGATAAAGTTAATCAGTCAAGAGCAGTCAGTGATCGTTTGTCTTTTTGTAGTGTGAATAATAAATAACTGCTGTCCCTTTAAGACCTGACGCACGCATGGATCCCAAACACTGTTACACATTCTTGGTTACGACTGTGTTTACGTTAATACTCACCAAGATGGACATTGACACATTTTTGAGTGTATTTGACCATTAATAAGCTGGAAAAAGGAGCTCAATTCTGCCCTTGTATGTAGAGTTTAGATTCCCTGCCCGAGCCCGAACTGACCCGTGGGCCGGGTCGGGCCGAGATTTCCCGGCACTATCCTCGGGCCGGGCTCTTTTTTTTAATCATTACTTTATTAGCCTAATTGGGTGGGCAGAAAGCTATGCCATAATCAGAAATAATATTTTTTTTAGCAAAGTAATACTATAACTAAGAAACAAATGTGTACAAAGTTGCACAAGTCAGGATTAGAGATGCGTGTTAACCTCACAGCACACGCAGTGATGAAGCGCAGCGCTCAGAACCGCTCCGAGACGCCATCATGAGCTGCTCGCGCTAACACTGCGCATTGCTTAACTAGCCCATTTCTTTTCTTAACTAGAAGTTAAAGACATTTCAAGCTTTCTACACACATCTTTCTCATGTCTGTGAGGCAGTCGCTGCTGAGTTTTGTTTATTTATGAGACGCGCTCCAGCTCATGTGCGATGCATGTGATCGCTCCCGCGCGACTTCATCTCACCCGTATAATCTGCTATTACTCTATTTGCTTGTTATTTATTAAATCCAAGCAATTGGCTGACGAAACCTTGATTAAAATCAAGATACAATTTATACAAAACGAAATTCATTTTAAAGAAGGGCTTCATGCAAAACAAAACTTAATATTAAACTAAATATAATAACCACCAAAATCATTTCTGACCCACTCGCATCTTTACACTTCATAATCAGATGAAATTTAAAAATAACATTATAAATGTTAAACAAAATACATTGTTTAATGGCTACAACAAGCAGGCCTTTAGTACAGATGCATGTCATGTCTGAGGGATTTTAGCGAGCGCTGTTTCACCAGTGAGGGTTCATGAGCGGATTATTGAGCTGAGCGTCACACCCGTCCGCTTCGCTCATTACAGGCTTGTTCTCAGAACGCCCACGTATTAAAAAATGGTCAGGTTTAAATCGGGCTCATAATTACAGTTAATGTGTCGGGCCGGGCTCGGACACAACGGGCTTGATTTTTTGAGCCCGATCTAAGCTCTACTTGTATGTCAGAGGCGGCTTTATTGCGGTATGTGTGTGTGCGCTTCAGATGCGAGCGCGGAATCTGCTGGAATTAGTATAGAATTAACGTTATGTGCAACCCCGGGCGAAATTCAGACCGGTCACACCAACACTAACACACAGTCATGAGGAAAAATCCAGCAGAACACGCGTTCGCTGTGAGGGTTAACCGGACTGAGTGAGAGGAGGCGGTGCGGGTCAGTCGAAGAGGAGAGCACAGCTCGATACTGGAGAAAATGGGTATCGTATCGTTTCAGATATTTCAGTATCGATACATATCGATATTTTTGACAACACTATAATCAGTAGATATCAAACGATCGGTAACAATGCAATACTATCACATATAAAACATGTTTTACTCACATCAGTGTGTTGCAGCGTTCCTGACGGATCCAGAAGCACAGCATTGTGTTTTAAAGTTCCCGTTCTTCGTGTTTTTTTGAAGCTTTGATTGTGTTTACAGTGTGCAATATAACATGTGTTCATGTTTTGCGTGTAAAAAAACACAGTATTTTTCACACAATTGACTCATCTGTACACCGCTGTTCTCACTGTCCTAAAAACGGCTGATGAGTTCCTTGTTCTATGAAGTCCCTCCTTCAGAAATACGTAACGAGTTCTGATTGTGCCAGCGGTTCCTGTGGTGTGATTGGACAGCAGCTTACCGCACGTGGAAAGGTCACGCCTCTTACTAGAGATGCATGTGCTCAGTGTTTGAGTGACGTTATTAAAGAAGGAAGTACCAGGATGTAGTCCAAGCCGGCCGTTCGCTGTAGGCTTTGAAAGGGAACTTCTGTTAAATAAAATATCTCGCTTGGCATTGAACTTTGAGCTTTATAATTTTACAGGTATTATTTATGCTCTAACAGCAACATTACACACTAACTAAAGTTTGAACAGTGGGATCACGAAGAACAGGACCTTTAATCTCAATCTGTCTGCAAATCCAGTCTCGGCCTGTGTCTTGTTTACAAACGAATCCGCGGTGAAATGAAGCGAACAAACGCGCAATGTCTTACGCACGTGAGCTGGAACCAGCATCGTTTAGCTCCACGAGCCGGTGGGCGGGGCTTGAGGTGGTGTGTCGTATTACGTCAATGGTCGACATATTCTGAGATCTCTCGTTTGCTGGGCCTGGGGTCAATAAAAGCTTTTCTTTGACTAACAAGGACGTTTTCAGCTCTGAAACTTGCAGGATATTCTTATATTACCATGAACTTTTATATCAAAAGCTCAAGGAAAAGTTGATTTCTCAATTCATCACCAGGGGCGATTCTAGGATTTTCATTTTAGAGGGGCTCAGCCCCCAGTGAGGGTATGAAAAAAAAATTGGTAAGACTTTAGTTTAGGGTCCAATTCTCACTATTAGCCTAAATAGTAGCTTATTAGTATGCATATTAGAATATTGTCTGTTTATTATTTCGTTTCGGGGGAATGGCCCCTCGAGAACATTTTGATTTGATCTACATATGTGCATTTGAAGATGTTCTGAATGCCAGAACATTAGACAACAATAGCTTGAAAACCATATCGGTGGGCAGATATGACTGATTAAGTTTTTCCATTTTTGTCAGTGAAGAAAATAAACATTTGTTTAACTGATATTTATATGTTTTATGAATCATTTTCGAAGGCTAACAGGAAAGCTACACTCTAAAAAATCCTTGGTTAAAAACAACCCAAGTTGGGTTGAATATGGACAAACCCATCAATTGGGTTGTTTTAAGCAAACATTAACCCAACCGCTGGGTTAAAACAACCCAATTGCTGGGTTTGTCCATATTCAACCCAACTTGGGTTGTTTTTAACCCAGCATTTTTTAGAGTGTGGGTAACTGAATGTATTATATTAATTCACAATATGCACACATTCATTACTATTAATCTTAGGCCTAATCTGAAGAAAACGGCTTTGTTAATGTTTCTTGTTTGTTATTTATCTTATAAATGACATTACATAGGCCTATTTCAATTCAAAATGGCGAAATTAGACAAAAGTTTATTAATTTGCCTGAATATTTTTGTCATTTGTTTAACATTTCTGCCTTACAGAAGCCGCTGTCAAATATGAAATGTTTAGTTTAGCTATATCTCGCACTTGACGTCGAGTCCTGCTGCTAAAATAAAGCCCGCCTACTCTGATTTGATTGGTTTTTTCAAATATGTTGACATTGACGAGCGATGACGGACCAATGAGAGCTCAGATCAACACACACACTTCTGACGTGCGCTTTATTCGCCGCCACAGCGGATTGAAGAACACGCTGATTAACGCAGAACGAAGCCGAAGTTTCATATGTTTGAAAGGTTAATCACACATTTTTTAGAGGGGCTGGACAGAAGTTTTAGGGGCTGAAGCTCCCCTAAAAAGGGCCTAGTGTTCATCACCCCTTTAAATATTAAAAATAAAGGATTCCTCTCTGGAGAAGCGTTGAGTTTCTCCTCATGTCAACAGGGAATCCTCTCATGGTGCAGCACAACTGGCTTTTAAAGGGAAAGGGAGATGAGACTCTGATTGGTTTATTGCACGTTACGCCCAAAACACGCCCATGACTCATTAAGAGACGAGGGACGACCATTTTGGACCATGAGCCGGCGTGCTGACCGGTCATCCCGCCGTAAAACTAGCAGAAGAGGATTCAGACACGCCCTAAGAGCACCTGCGCCATGCGCTCAGATCAGTACTTGCATCTTATCTCACACTTAATGGCCGTTTCCTGAAGCGTCGCGCTGGAATTCATGATCCGCATCAAGCAGCTCCTAAACATAAACCCCGCCTACTTTGATTTGATTGGTCATCTCAGACATTCTGAAGTTGGTGAGCGCTGACAGACCAATGACAGCTCAGGTGAGAAGGCCGTTGTCTGGACGTTGTGCAGTATCCGAGCAATTGTTTCACAACCTTTATTATACGCCTCGGGATGCTGGGTGCGGCCCTGTTCACAGTGTGTGTGTGTCAGATAAACCATATCAGAGTGTATGTCTAACTTCACACGTGTGTGTGTGTGTGTGTCATTGACCCTTCTCAGGTACAGCTGAAGTGTGTGAATGATGATTGACAGTCAGCATGACGACAGCACACGTGGGCCATCTTTTCCTCGTGTCTCTCTACATCACAGGTACAGTCTGGCCACCCATACACATTTAGGCCTTAATCATTGAGTTCGCTATAGTGAATTCTGTTTTAGGTCAACAAAAAAGTGTGTGTGTGTGTGTGTATGAAATATGATACTCATCAAAAACAAATGCAAATGTGTGTGTGCGTGTGTGTGTGTGTGTGGGTGTATAAATATCCACACGTGTGTTTTGTTGAGGATCATATTTCATACATCAGGCTTTATGGCTTCATTGCATAATTAAGAGATGGGAAAGCATGCTGTGTCATATTTGACGTTTACATTAACATCAAAAAGAAAAATTAAAAAGGATGTATGAATACACGAGTATAAACCCAAGCTGCTTCAGTCCAGGAAATGTTCATATTACACACAATATCAAAACAAATCATGAAAATGTATGAAAAGATTAAATGAAAAGTCATTTCTGTTATGAATACACTTGTAAAAAAATATATTGCACAAAATTAAACAATGTAAATATTATTATTATAAGTGTGAATTAAATAATTAAAAGCGCATTTTAAAAAAAACTCGCAGGATTTCATCTCTTAAATGTCTGTGTTTTGGTCATAATTTAGACTTTTTAAAATCTTAATGTCATCTTTTTATCTCATGAGGACTTTTAATCATAATTTAGATTGTCATAATTTTGACTTTAAATACAAAATGTTGAATTTTTATCTCAGAATTTCATAATTTCAACTGTTCATCTCACAATGACTTAGCATGTCAAATTTTTGACTTTATCTAATAATGAGGACTTTTAAAATCATATTTTAACATTTTATCTTATAATTATGACTTGGCATGTCATATTTTTGAATTTATCTAATAATGAGGACTTTTAAAATCATATTTTAACATTTTATCTTATAATTATGACTTGGCATGCCATATTTTTGACTTTATATCTAATAATGAGGACTTTTAAAATCATATTTTAACATTTTATCTTATAATTATGACTTGGCATGTCATATTTTTGACTTTATCTAATAATGAGGACTTTTAAAATCATATTTTAACATTTTATCTTATAATTATGACTTGGCATGTCATATTTTTGACTTTATCTAATAATGAGGACTTTTAAAATCATATTTTAACATTTTATCTTATAATTATGACTTGGCATGTCATATTTTTGACTTTATCTAATAATGAGGACTTTTAAAATCATATTTTAACATTTTATCTTATAATTATGACTTAGCATGTCATATTTTTGACTTTATCTAATAATGAGGACTTTTAAAATCATATTTTAACATTTTATCTTTTAATTATGACTTGGCATGTCATATTTTTGACTTTATCTAATAATGAGGACTTTTAAAATAATATTTTAACATTTTATCTTATAATTATGACTTGGCATGTCATATTTTTTACTTTTTATCTAATAATGAGGACTTTTAAAATCATATTTTAACATTTTATCTTTTAATTATGACTTGGCATGTCATATTTTTTACTTTTTATCTAATAATGAGGACTTTTAAAATCATATTTTAACATTTTATCTTTTAATTATGACTTGGCATGTCATATTTTTGACTTTATCTAATAATGAGGACTTTTAAAATAATATTTTAACATTTTATCTTTTAATTATGACTTGGCATGTCATATTTTTTACTTTTTATCTAATAATGAGGACTTTTAAAATCATATTTTAACATTTTATCTTATAATTATGACTTAGCATGTCATATTTTTGACTTTATCTAATAATGAGGACTTTTAAAATAATATTTTAACATTTTATCTTTTAATTATGACTTGGCATGTCATATTTTTTACTTTTTATCTAATAATGAGGACTTTTAAAATAATATTTTAACATTTTATCTTATAATTATGACTTGGCATGTCATATTTTTGACTTTATCTAATAATGAGGACTTTTAAAATAATATTTTAACATTTTATCTTATAATTATGACTTGGCATGTCAAATTTTTGACTTTTTATTTTATAATTATGACTTGGCATGTCATGTTTTTGACTTTTTATCTAATAATGAGGACTTTTAAAATAATATTTTAACATTTTATCTTATAATTATGACTTAGCATGTCATATTTTTGACTTTTTATCTAATAATGAGGACATTTAAAATAATATTTTAACATTTTATCTTATAATTATGACTTAGCATGTCATATTTTTGACTTTTTATCTAATAATGAGGACATTTAAAATCATATTTCCAACATTTGGTCTCTTAATTATGACTTTATGATAATTGAAATGAGCTGATCAGTAATATAGTTGAATATTTAGTGTCCCTGACTGAGCAGGCCAAAGGCCACAGAGGCGAATATTAAGGCAAATATCTTTTTTTAATTTTAAATTATTTTCTGATGTCTCTTAATTGTCTTTCCCTTTTTAGGGTTTTTAGGAAGAAAACGATTAGATGACACTTTTAATACTAGTTGTGTTTTATTTGATATAAGCTAATACTGTAAACGAGACACAAACACTGCAAATATCTTTAAAACAAGGGCAACCACATGACGGAAATCTAATAATATGAGGAGTTATGACTCAAATCTGCTCATTTCTTTTCCTGTCTTGTTTATTGAATGATACGAGCGTCATCATTTAGTGATTATATGTGTGGTGTGTCATGTGTTCTCCTCTAGTGCTCCACGCAATCCCTGCTCCTGCCAACCTTACAATAGTGTCACACAACTTCCGGCACATCTTGCAGTGGAATCCTGGGATAGGTTCTCCTCCAGGGACCGTCTTCAACTTTAGACAACGGTGAGTCACATGAGCCAAGCAATTCAGACAACAAGTAGATAACACATGTGTACTGCATTATAAAGGTATTCATAGTGTACACTAGGATATTCTCACCAAAGTTACACTGAAATTGTCATGTGATGTTATTTTGAGAAGACTCTAAAATGTGAACTGATGTTTATTGTCATCTTCAGTGTATTGTCTCTATTGTTTGGAGGTGCAAACTGCCCGTTCAGTGTCACATTCACACCCTCCGGCCTGGTTATGGCTCTAATTATTATTCTTTTGTCCTCATTGTAATCACTGACGACTTTAATCTAATCCCTCATTTCTTTGATCAAACTTCTTTCTTAAACTCTATCAAATGCCCTTCTTGAAAATAGAAACATTTCAGCTTTACTATTCAAAATTATTCATAAAACGTATTTGCTCAGCTAGGTGGGCTAGCTAGCAAGTTAGCTTAGCACACCATCAATACACATCAATTTATGAGATTAAAATCACAAGTGTGTTTTATTAAATAACCTTCTGTTATCTGATGTGGCTTCAGATCCAAAAATCAGACAGAAAATATATAATTTGACAATATTCTGCACAATATGTCTAAGATTAGCATTACATTGTAAATATAATCTATTATGAAAACACCCAACATGCCACTTTTATTGTCTTCAAACGTGTCTGCATGTGATAGCGATCTCTGGAAGCCTCTGTTATTTCCTGAAACTTTTTCGTTTTTTATTAAGTTTGCAAAGATTGCACACAAACCTCTTTCACATTGTCATTATGGGGTATTGTTTGTTGAATTTTGAGGAAAATAATGAATTTATTTCATTTTGGAATAAGTCTGAAACAACAAAATGTGGGAAAAGTGGAGCAGAATACTTCCCGGATGCACTGTATGTGTATCATTTAAAAATAGTTTAAAATAGTATACTAATAGTACAATTTGTGCATTTCTCATAACAATAACTAACGTTTTTTTAAGTTCACTTTAACTTCAGCAATAATCTGCCAAGTGTTGTCTTTAAAAAGAGATCAAACTTCAGGATTTACCACAGTTTACGCTGGGAATCTCATTTTCAGGTCCATGCTCAGAGAGTGAATGAATAGATTATAACTACAGCATACATATAATTTAGTACCATAAAATACCCTAAAAACACAAAATATTAAATGAAAAAACATCAAATATAGTACAAATATTCTGACCGACATGCCCCAGAGGGTTAAATACTGTGCTAAATCCACAATGAATCTCCAAATTAATGTAGAAACAACATAAAAACAATATCCTTTCATAATTTGATCTAACAGGTAGGACATATACAGACATAAAGTTATTAAACACTTCACAGTCTTCACTGCATTAATATAGATGAATCCTTATTAAAGCTGCAGAAGTTATTCAGTGATTTCAGGAGTCTCGCCCTACATGTTCCTCTGGTTTCACAAGCGGTTTCACTCAGATATATGAAGAACAGACTAGCACACTAGCGTCTGAATGCAGTGGATCTGCGTGGAAAAGCACACTGATTCAAAATAAATCAAATTAAAACTAATTCTAAAAGGCACAAAAGTTACTGTTTTTGAACCTTGTGTTGTTTTTGGCGGCCTGTTTTAATTTTAGTTTTAGTCTAGTCTTTGTGTCCAGCTGTCATTTTAGTTTTTTATTAGTTCATACTCTTTTTAGTCTAGTCAAGTTTCAGTCGACTAAAAGTCTGAGCGTTTAACTTCTTAACTGTCACCGTCCCACAGGTGGGACGCCTGTTGCCCTTTTTTTGATCGCCTTTTTTCGTATCATATATTTAAGTAATTAGGTATAAATTAGGTATCATTTGAAAGCTTACAAACTCAAATTTCATCCTGTGAAAACCGTTTTGAAATCGGACATTGTGTTACCATGGAAACGTTACTCTAAATTATTCTAGCGGGCTCCTCCCCTAGTGGGCGGTGTCATGTTTCATATTACAACAATTATTTTAACTACTTTATATTCAAAATCTTTTCCAATCTTGACAAAACACATATCGTCGGAAAGGTCTGAGTCTCAAGGGTCCATATCTGGTGACTGTTTTGAGATGGAAGTGATATTTGGACAGAAAATTACAGGAAAATGCATCAAAAAACAATAAATGGAATTTGAATGACACCCGGTGGCTGTGTTTGGTACAGCACCTAAACAACATCTCATGGGAACTTCAATTTTTGTGATATCAACTTCAAATTTGGAACACAAATTGGTTAGACACATGGCTTTGATTTTATAGTAATTTTAGAGTAAATTATTTTTTGTAAAATATATATTTCATATGAAATAAAAAAATATTTATTACAGTATTTTTCATTTACAGTAAATTTAAACTTCCATAACTCTTTCGTACTTTCATATTTTTAATTGCTTTCACTTCAGCAATAATCTGCAGTGTCGTCTTTAAAACGAGCCCAAACTATATTTGGTCTATATTCCAAAGCATTCTTGAATTACAGCCCTTTAAGTTTGGATAGTGCATTTTCATGTCTATTCTCTAACAGGGGGGCGACAGTTAAAGGGTTAAATCAGAATTATCCATGACTATTTTCGTCTAGTTTTAGTGAAATTGTTATTTTAGTCTCTTTTTAGTGATGCGATTCGATTTAACCCAGTCAGTATAGTGTAAGTACCTGGTAGTATAAAACCAAAATCTTCTTTTAGCCAAACCCATTTCAAACAAGATTATATTATTGTTACCTTAGACTCAAGAATACACCCATTCCAGACACGGAAGACGCTCTGATTTGAATTTACAACATATTTATTTTACCAACCAAACATGTTAGAAGTACACACACATACATTTAAATAAAATAAATAAAAACATTGAGATGTCTCTGGTTCGTGGTGTTTTGTCCCGTGAATTTGTGGCCGCATTTCTCCCGAACTTTTTCCACAACACATTCCGTTTTATTTTACACTTTTATGTAATGGAAGTTTTTCCAAATGTCGCTTCTTCTTTTTCTCCCTGATGAACCCTGGCCGGCCGGCCATCTGTGTGAGACTTAACTTTGTTGTCGTTCACTCTAATGTGGTGTTCACACCGGATGCGATTGACGCAAATAAATTGCGCTATTCGCGCGAAGGTGGACGCTTGAACATTTTGAGTTTATTCGCTTCAGTCGTGCGTGACATTCACTGCACAACAGACGCGAATTCGCCTCATGGGCGGGGCTTCTGCCACGGCTCGTCTCGTTGAGAAATGGCTGACATGGGCTGTGTTTACACGTCTTTTTTTGATAAAATCTACTGTTAATGTGTGACAAAACGTAGTTTTAAGACTTTTTCAGTCGATAATGTAGTTGTTTAAAGCTCAAATCTGTGGTTTATTTATATAAAGAGTGCCTATTTGAACATGTGATCTGGCGTTTTCGGAGTTGTGAGCTCCAGCGGATCAGCAGCGCTCAGCGCTCATTAACCCCGGCGAGAGCAGCCTTTCCTCGGCCAGTCCTTCAGCCGCTGGCTCTGATGTCTCTGTGGTGTGTCTCGAGCTATAATTTGTTCTGTAATGGCCGATCTTTGGTCTCATGGATCTATTATTTGTTCCCTGGCAAATCGTTTAGGCTGAGGGCAAAGTGAAGTTTCATTACTTTATTATTTTTAGGCTATTTAACTTTACGTTCCCGTTGTAGTCGACTAGCTCTGACTTTGAATGTTTGACTGAATTGTTTGCTTTATTTCATGTGTAGCTTCTTACACCTTTTACTTATACTTTTGTATTATTGATCAAACATAAACTTGCATTTAACAAAAAGAGCCTGGGTTGTGTTTCATGTCATTTAATGTTATCACAGTGATAATCATATTGTCTGAACCAGATATTAATATACAGATTTTCTCCTCATTCCTGTCACTACTAGAGCAGCTCGTGATTGGTTAACGCGGCGCGAATATCCGCCAAAGTTCAGATTTTTCAACTTGAGCGATTTGCGTGAATCACGCGTTCAAAATGTTCAATTCGCGCCATTCGCGCCGCCTCATCCGTGCGAATCGTGCCATTTGCGCCTCTTCATTCGCGCCATTTGAGTCTCTGCATTGACTTAACATGTAAATCACTAGCGCGAATCGCGTCCGGTGTGAACGCATCATAATAACTCACTGATCTGATGCAGCCCCTGAAGTGAGACACACAGAACTACTGCAAAATAATAACAATAACGCGACGAAAAAACATTATCCACAAGTTTCCTACGCCCCATGAAGCCTTGCGTCAAAAGTGGGAGCGTCTTCCGGTTTGCGGTAAACAAGCGGGACTTTAAGTGTTTCCATCGTAGTTTATGCGCTCGTTTTCGTATCGGATAGAAAATGTATCTGACTCAAACAAGCGCATACATTTTTTATGAACATTTATATAATTCATGCGCATCTTGCCGTTTCCATTCTGCATTTTTTGATGCGATATCCCAAAATCAGGGCTCGACATTAACACTTGTCCGCTTGTCTGGGGCAAGTGGATTTTTGAAGGGGCAAGTGAAAGAGAATTTTAAGTAGCCTGATAAAACGTCATTAAAGGGTAACTTCAGTGATTTAGCATTAGGCTTTGTATCAGTAGAAACCCGGTAGTATATTCAAATTATGGTACTTTCCCCTCTCATATCCCCCTGAGATGAGAGAATTACGCATTTTATTTCTGGAAAAATTCCTCCGATGACGCAAATATTGTCATTTTGCGTCATCGGAGGATTTTTTGGCCAGAGGCTAAAGACTACAGCCAGTAGAGGGAGCTGTTCTGTATGTTATCAACCCGCCCACAGGGGAGAGATCTCACGCACAGAATGTAAGACACAGACGGCCACACGGACATTCATAACGGAGCGCTGCAGAGCAAAGTGAGCGTTTCAACTTTTCAATGAATTCCTGTGATAGTTTAGCTTCCATATGCGATCTGAGAACGTGCCAGACTGGCGCTTAACGTTCCCTCAGCTCTGCTCAGCTCTTCTCTCGTGATTAATGAGATCTGACTCTGCTGCGTTTGTCCTGGGACTCTCGTTCGGCTCACTCACACTTTATTAAAAAGACACGTTCAGTTTTTAATTGTAGTGTTTATTCTCTAACTGAACAAAATGATTGTATTATTATGAAGATCAAAACGATGGTGTATGGAGTGGCCTCGTAGGGCAGCGAAGCAAGTGCATTCTGGGAGTTGTTGTCTTTCATCCACATGAGACAAAAATCCATTTTGTGTTTTTTTTCAGTCTAGAAGGCACCAAATTCAAAAATAATTTCACATTTCTGCTGCATAAATGACCCAGTTTAAATACTCACAGTTTGTTAAATGCTCATTCATATTAACGTTATCCGACAAACACCTAACGTTACAAACTCTTTATAATCTCAACAGCGAACTTGGCATTAGTGTAAATGATTCTTTGATTAGAGCTTTTATGTATTGTTTATCTACAGGCTAAACATGCTTCTGTGTTTGATTTGGATACTATAGTAAAGCCAATGTTTAGTGTTCGTTCTTGCGACAGATATTTGGCAAATCGTTCTAAAAATACAAAAGTAACAGTGCCATTCAGGAGCGATCACTACAGATCTGCAGTCTTTACTCTTGAGGACTGAACAGGTTCTGCTCGATCATCTTCACTAAGATTGTCGGGGTCTGATTCGGGCTCTTGGTATGGTTTTATTGACGCCATTGTACTACCCAAAGCACAGGCTACTGGTAAAGGTAAGGGGCGTGACGTTTCCGACAAACGTGCAGTTAGCCAATCACAACACACTGGGCCAGCTAACCAATCTGAGCCCATTGAGTATTTATGAGGGACCGGCTTCATACAACCCGGAAACCATCAGACCGTTTTTACAAGGAGGGACAGAGCAGTGTAGAATATATGAAAAATAATGCAAGTTTTTAAAAACAAAGCATGAACGCATGTTACAGTGCAGCCCACAAACACAATCAAGCCTTCGAAAGAATGTGTTTTACCACCCCTTTAACTATGGATTTGAAGCAAAACAATGGTTAATTTGTGGTTATCATTGAATATCTAAAATAACCCTGTTAATCGTTTATTTATTATCATTATTGTTTGTTTTGTTCATTGTAAAACCATGGTTAATTTATGTAATGGTAGGTATATTCACTATGTATGTGTTCATAGCTCTCAGCTGACACGTGTGTTTGAAGGACAGCATTGGACAGGATGTGGAACAGTGTGTTTTGCAAATAAAAAAGGGCTTTTTAATCCGATTAATCGATCAATCTGAACAATAATCGACCAACTAATCGACTATCAAAATGCACCCTACTTCTGATAACCTTCGGTTCATGAGACGTCCCTGTATTGTGTACGCTCACACGTTTCTGAAAGATACGGCCCTCAGTCCGATGAGTCCTGTGCTGCGAACTTACAAACTGCTATAATCGTGATACGTTTTATAAGTAATTTCCAACGATATTTGCTCCCTTTGGGTATTATTCTAGCCTAACTTTCCTTTCGTACCATCAGATAATACATGCACCCCATACAATCAAGACAAGCATATTCTCTATTCAATTTATTTGTTGTAATTTCTGCAGTTGTACTGAGTCAAATCACGGTAAAGGAGACGTATCATGAGTAAATGAACACAGTGTGGCGCTTCACTCTGAAACACACAGCGCAAGTATTTATTTATTTAATTAAATTGCAGCCTTTGTGATTTGATCATTGCAGTAAAGCATATCACAATATTGATTATAATATGGGAGTGTCCTTGAAGAGTCAGTTTTAGAGATCTAGCATTGCCATGATTCAATTACAGGAGCTTCAAAAAATGTAGTATTTCTCTCACAGGCATTAACGTTTCCTGAACCCACTGTCAAATAAACTTTTGTCAGTATCACACAAATCCAAAGCAGTTTTTCCCAGTGCAAACTCACAATTTCTTGCATTTCGTCCTATTTTTACCATCTTTATGTATTATTTTCACAGCTGCAGAAAGACATCGACAGTGTACAACACCAGCAATACAACAGTAGATGTCTCTGAAACAGTGGACGGCATTTATGAACGCTGCACTTTCACTGTTTGGGCATCGCTTGGCAACACAACATCATCGAAAGTTAAAAAAAGCATTACACCATATGAAGACAGTGAGTACTTTAACATCACACGAGTCATATTTTCTGTTTCCGTTTGCATGTATATGCCGAGATCCAGAGTTAGTCTTTTAAAGTGGCTTTGCTTTTGCTCTGTTTAGCAATCATAGGTCCACCCATTGTAATTCTGTCTGGCTGTGGAGACTGTCTGAATATATCCATCTCTCTACCCTTTGAAACAAGGATAACAAATCAACTGCGTCAGTTTAGTAATTCTCTGTCCTTCAATATAAGTTGGAAGAAAGCTGAAAAGAGTGAGGTGAGTGTTCCTGTGGGAGGAGGAGTGTTTATTTCCATCTGCTCAGACGTCCAGCTCACTTGCATTTGTCCATCTCATGCACTTTATCCATTAATCTTATCCAATTAGTAGATGTAAGTTATTGTTTTTAATAAAATGTCACTTTATAGTGTTGTCCTGGTGTTGATAATACAGAAAGTGGCGCTACAGTTGATCCTTCAGGTCTTTAATTTACTGACTATCAGCTGATCACGTCTACCTATAGGAATACGATGTCCTGCTCTTATCCATGCTAGGCTGCCCAGAACAGAGCCATACCAATCCAAACTGTATGCTAATAGTCAATCAATCATCTTTGACGATAGTGGTCATGACAAATCAAATCAAATCACTTTGACAGAACAGTACATAAATGTTTAAATAAATGCTTAAATACCGATGCTGACCAAACAACCCTAACCTTTCCCGGAACACACCTGTTGAATTATTATTAAATTGGTAAATTATTTTGTAATATCTAGATTTATTTTTAATAATGTAATCACAGTTGATGCTCACACACTTGTTGATTGTGTTTAAAACTATACTTGAGAAATTCAACTGATGTGACAAGTCTTCTACTGTTGTCTTGTTCAACCTAGGCCGAACATATCTCTATATCGAGCAAGCATCATGTCCTGCAGAACCTTCAGCCTGTTCATCAGTACTGTGTTAGTGTTCTTCCCCAAACCAAAACCAACCACAACACCCGCCCTTCTGATTGGCAGTGTGAATACACTAGTAAAGAGGAGCCAAGAGGAGGTAAGAAAGTACCATGCATCTCTTTCCCCCTCCAGTGGTTTTGAAAAAAGCCAGCATTTTGGGTCATTTTCAAGTGTGTGTGTCAAGTGTGCATGGCTCCCAGAATACTTTGTTGAATGTTTGAACATGCAATATATCAAAAGAAAGAACAGACCCTCTGCTTCTAAACAACCATTTTATTCTAGCTTCATGCATTCTTTTTAATCAACACTTAAATGTGGGCAAGTATCATAAAAAAGCAACATTTTGTGCAAAAAGCTACGAAAATAGTGTTTGGCTTAGACTACGTCTTCAGAACGATGAGTGAACTGAACTCCAAAGGGAACTGTAGGCTTACTTGTCAGTGTACTATTCAGTAGTCATGTCTCCATTGACTCTCGACAGTTTTTCACTTACTAGTAAAAAGTCTAATTTGATGGCTCTTTAGTTAAGAGTTGCAAAAAAATTAACATTTAATAAAAGAACATGTAGATATGCGTAATTTAATTGTAACTACACTGCAAAAAATGCTCTTCTTAGTTAGTATTTTTGTCTTGTTTCCAGTCTAAATGTCTATAAATTCTTCTTAAATTAAGATGCTTTCACTAGATAAGTAAAACGACATAAGAGATTTTGTCTTGTTTTCTTGAAAATGAAGTGGGTTATTGCTTAAAACAGGCAAAACTATTTGCTAAAAAATAATCTTGTTTCTTGTTTCTGTCCCAAAAATTCAAAAACTAAATTTTTATTTATTTTTCCCCCAGAAAAATGAAAAACTATCTCACGGCGTTTTACTTATCTAGTGAAAGCATCTTGATTTTAGAATTGTAATATATTTACACTGGAAGCAAGACAAAAATAATAACTAAGAATTATATTCTTATAGTTATAGCTTGTAATAATTGACTTCTGACCATTCATAATTACTTTCCTGATATCAAATGAAGGCTACAGATCATCTTTACTCTAGTAAGAGAAAAATAAGACCTAGTAATAATTAACTTCAAAATTCTCTACAAGTGAAAATAGTCAATATGTGACCCTGAACCACAAAACCAGTCATAAGGGTCAATGTTTTAAAATCATCATCTGAAATGATCATCATCTGAATAAATAAGGTTGCCATTGATGTATTTTGATAGGACAATATTTGGCTGAGATACAACTATTTGAAAATCTGGAATCTGAGGGTGCAACAAAATCTAAATATTGAGGAAAATATGTACTTATTGTAGTAATGACACTAACTTCTTTATAACTGGGTACTAACCCTAAACCTGAACTTAACCCATGTAGTTACCTAACATTACTCAGTACTTTTGCGGGTAAGTAAAAACGATGTGAAGTATTAGAAAGTACCATGTGTGATTTGAGAAGAGAAAGGGTTAGTATCAGTTCTGCTTTGCATATGATGGGTTTTAACAGTAAAAATGGCACAGCTCTATAATGTGAATTATGACCGTTTTTAGAAACGAGAAGTCATAACACTTGTTGATAACTGTAATTCAAGTGTTATACAATTGGATTTTTCTGAGTAAAAGGTTGCAACAAGACAAAACGGCTTTCTATAACAGGGATAAGGCAAGCCTTCAACTCTGAATGAGGGAAGACACCAGAGGAAAACCACGTTTTTAGACAGAATAACGGCTGTGTGTGGCGCTATATGGTTTCAATGGGAAACATCAAAGTTGTGTGCCAAATTTCACAACTTTTTACCATATGGCTTTATGGGCTGCTGTGGACTCTTGTCCAGAAGAGTAATGTATGCATATGGTTTTTGTTGCATGTTTTCTGCTAAAATGGCAATGTAAGGTGTAAGTGTTTGTGTGTGTTTGTGTCTCTGCAGTGCTGTATGAATTGAGTTGGTCACTGGGAGCGGCAGTGTCAGGGTTGTGTGTGCTGGTGCTAGCATTGGGTCTGGTTTACACTGGGTCTCTATGTAAGCTGAAGAACCCTCTTCCTAAATCACTGGTAAGACCCCAAATACAGATGTGCTGTTCTTCATCAGGATTTGTATTTTCACTTACATCATTAGTGTTTCTAACCTTGTAGAAGTTTTGTTTTAAGAAGTGGTTGTTTGTTAATTTCATCTATAAAGCAGCTCTGCCGAAAACAGTGATGTCATCGTCCAGCTCTGTTCAGTTCAAACTATATTTGAAATGACTGACGAATTGGGATCTCAATCTCTTTCGAGTGGTAACAAAACAAGCGAATGGACACTGGCGAGTGAGATTTGCATTGCAAACCACTCCTGTGTACACAGGTATACAAGTAAGCGTGCAGCACTCACTAATTAAGCTTTCGCTTCGGAGCTGAGCAGTTCATCTGATTACTCGCTCTGCAGTCATCGTTCCTGTTGGTACGAGAGGGAACAAGTTCTGGAAAGTGTTGTTGTGAAGGCATATTCAGTGATGTTTGCCTTCTAAGAGGGCAAATGCACAACAGTGTGCAGCGCAACCTTTCCCTTGTGTGCTTCAGCTCTGAAAGAGCAGGTGGACGCGAGCGTCTTTTTAAAGGAGCATCCTGCCATCGGGGTTTGTGGGGATTCCTTAGGTGGAATGTGCAGTTGTGGTGCATTTATAGAGAGAGCCACAACTTCAGTCCAAACCCTGTAATGCTGCGTTCACACCAAACGTGAATAGAGCGTCTGGAGCGAGTGATTTCAATGGAAAGGCGCGTTGACGCCCGTCTGGAGGTCCTGCGGCGATGGTTGCGATTCCGCCTCATTCCCGCGAATTTGACGCAAATTGAGCGAATTGAGCGAGTGGTGCTTTTTGTGCATTCACTCGTTTGAAGCGAATTCACGTCTGACGCCCGAGTTGAAACATTTGACCTTTGCCGTCAATTCGGGCGCGTTAACCAATCAGGAGCCTGCTCGCTGCGGTCACATGGTGAAGTGATGTGAAGAGAAACCCCGCATCATTTAAAAATACTACTGTGTCACAAAATGAGGTTTTAAGACTTTTTCAGGTGAGAATGTAGTTGTTTAAAGCTCAAATCTGTGGTTTATTTATAAAGAGAGCGCCTATTTAAAAAAAAAATAATCTTGTGTGTGTGTAGTTGTGAGCTCCAGGCGATCAGCGGGCGCTCAGTGCTCATTAACGCCGGCGAGAGCAGCCTTTCCTCGGCCAGTCCGTCTGCCGTCTGCCGCTGGCTCTGATGGCCTGTAGTGGCTCGTCTTGTGTGGATCTAACGGCCCATCTTTGCTCTCTTGAATCATCATTTGTTGTCTGCTAAATCGTTTTGACTGAGGGCAAAGAGAAGTTTCATAACTTTATTTTTTAGGATATTTAAATACACATGCAGTGAAGATAATGTAGCAGTTGCCTGGACCACATTTGTCAAGTCAAGTCAACTTTATTTATATAGCACTTTTAACAATGTAGATTGTTTCAAAGCAGCTTTACAGTGTTAAACAGGAAAATAATGCAGCATAATTTTATTCAGCTGAATAGCCATTTTGGAGAAATGGCTGATGTCATCAGTTCATTTCAATTTCCATACGGTGACAGTGTGGGCTTTAGATCAGTAATTAGATCAGTAATTTAGTTTATATGGTTAATTTAGTTTATTAATTAGATTTATTTTGATGTTTAGTTGAAAAATTTTGTGTCCCCAACTGAGCACGCCAAGCCAGAGGCAACAGTGGCAAGGAAACCAAAACCCCATCAGGAGCAGAATGGAGGAAAATAAACCTTGGGGGGAAACCAGGCTCAGTCGGGGTGCCAGTTCTCCTCTGGCAATTAACAAACAGCGTATTATTATTATTCTGGCAGCTTTACAGGTCAGAGGTCATAATAGATCGGAATATTCAACAATCGGAGGCAACACGCTGGAGACGGGTTTATTGCGGATGACATATCGATTTAAAGGTCCCGTTCTTCCTGTGTTTTTGAAGCTTTGATTGTGTTTACAGTGTGCAATATAACATGTGTTCATGTTTCGCGTGTAAAAAAACACAGTATTTTTAACACAATGTACTCATCTGTACACCGCTGTTCTCACTGTCCTAAAAACGGCTGATGAGTTCCTTGTTCTATGAAGTCCCTCCTTCAGAAATACGAAACGAGTTCAGATTGTGCCAGCGGTTCCCGTGTTGTGATTTGACAGCAGCTTAGCGCACGTGGCCCGGTTCCTGTGTTGTGATTTGACAGCAGCTTAGCGCACGTAACTTGCATGGAAAGGTCACGCCTCTTAACGGGGAGATGTATGCGCTCAATGATCTCTACAGCGTCCCTGGGAAAGCCAAACAAAGGTGATTTGACTCCGGGATGAAAATAACAGCGTCTCGACGACATGGCGACAAACACACTCAAACGCAACACTTCCTCTTCTCCACGTGGGACAGCAACAAGACCACGCCCCCTTTTTTGCGTATTCTTGTGGGCGGAGGTTAGTCTGTTCTACTGTTCTACTGACGTCATTAATGAAGGAAGTACCAGGATGTAGCCCAAGCCGGCCGTTCGCTGTAGGCTTTGAAAGGGAACTTCTGTTAAATAAAATATTTCGCTTGGCATTGAACTTTGAGCTTTATAATTTTACAGGTATTATTTATGCTCTAACAGCAACATTACACACTAACTAAAGTTTGAACAATGGGATCACGAAGAACGGGACCTTTAAGTATTATTTAATTGTAATATTCGAACAATCGGAGTCAACCCGCCGGAGACGTGTGGCTATTAATGTTTAATAAATATTTTTAATGATAATGAAAAGAGGCAGAGTGGTGTTTCATGACATATTTCTCCTGGAGCGAATTGGACGCACGTTCAAGAATGGATTCAAAATGTCCCAAATAGATGCGGTAGATGTGATTTTGACGCTCTATTCACGTTTGGTGTGAACACAGCATGAGGTGACAGTGCCGCTGGACAGGCTGCCTGTGCCCTGCATGAAATGGCCCCCAGGCCAAAGCACTCATAATGCACAAGGATAGTTCTGAGCCGGGTTTGATCCAGGAAAGTCAAGGCCAGACAATGCCCATCTTGGTGGTCCAGAAGCACCATTTCTGGCTGAACCTTGCTGAGGTGTGAGATGTTGACAGAGGGTGCTTTCTTGATACTCCCATCTCGCAAGGTGGCTCTTCGGTGATGATGTTGGACGCCTTTGGCGACGAGTAGACTAAGTGCTCCGGCACGGCCAGCTCAGCTGAGTGCTTCTTTGTTCCCAAATAAGGCTGTGGGTTACAGCTGATCTTGGATCTGCTTGTCTTGAATCAGGTCCTTCACAAGCTTTCGTTCAAAATGCCAACACAGAAGTGCATCGCGTTCACCCCCAAGCTATCGACCTGAAGGACACGTACTCAATCCTACCTCAACACAGACCATTTCTACGCTTTGCGTTCAAGGGGTGGGCATATCAGTACAAGATCCTCTCCTTCCAGCTGTCCCTGTCGCCCCGCGTCTTTACGAAAGTTGTGGAGGCTGCCCTGAGGGAAGTGGCCATTCACATCCTCAACTATCTCAACGATTGGCTTCTTGACATCTTGGCCCAATCGCAAATTATGTGAACACAGGGACCTGGTGCTCAGGCACCTTAGCCAGCTGGGGCTACAGTTCAACTGGGAAAAGACCAAACTCTCCCCTCGTGCAGAGTCTCTTTTCTTGGTATGAAGTTGGACTCGGTCAACATGATGGCGTGTCCAGTCAGTGATGGACTGCTTGAATTTGTTCAGGAGCAGAGCAGTGATTTCAGGCTCCTGGGGCATATGGCATCAGCCGCTCGGATTGCTTTATATGAGACCGCTTAAGCACTGGCTGCATGGCCGGGTCCCTGAGATGGGCATGGCACACAGCAGGCGGCAATCACACCGGCCTATCGCCAGACTTTCAGGCTAGAGTTCCCCTAGAACAAGTGTCCAGGCATGTTGTTGTCTCAACAGATGCCTCCAACACGGGCTGGGGTGCTGTATGCAATGGACAGGACTAGTGATCGACCGATAATGATTTTTTTTAGAACCGATACCGATAATTTTTGTTTTTATGTGCCTGATGACCGATATACAGAACCGATATTTATTTACTGTTATTCTCCTGTTTTTGACACGATTACAACACCACTGAACTGAACAAACCATTTGATTTATAACAATCACTCCCAAAACAAATCTTATTTTACACCAATAAATAGAGGGATCTGCAAAAAATAAAAAAGTGCACTGTTGCTAAACTGTTTTTGTTAAAATAATAAAAGAAATCATAGGGGAACCTTTTTAGTGCTATATAGCACCACTTTTGCTGCTTCAGCGGTTCTTCACCGGTTCTTTGACTAAGGTGCTATATAGCACCTCTGAAGAACCACTGAAGCACCAAAATACCCCTTTTCCACCAAGGCAGTGCTAGAGCTAGATCGGAGCCAGAGCTAGTCCCAGTTCATAGTTGGTTCAACTGAGGAGCCTGCTAAGAACCGTTTGCGTTTCCACAGGCTAGTAGAGCCACAACAGAGCCAGGTCTTACGTCACTGTATACGTCTCATCTTTCTCAGCAACGCTAGCGGGAAACACACACACACCAGGCTTGTTTGAGATGCATCGGCGCTGCGCAGGCCGATCCACGTATAATATTTTAAAAAACGCATGAGTGAATCAAAAGCATAAGGAGTCATATGCTCTCGCTGGACTCGTTATCATACGGAGATCGGTCTCTGCACAGCACCGCTGCCAACAAGCCTTCCATCAACACTGCAAACGTTGCGTTACTATTGATTAACGTGGCTTTACGATCCTACATCGGCATTAAAACACAACGAAAACACAGCAAATCCAACGCATTCGTGCAGTTCGCCGTAATTAGCATAGACGGAGATTACAAACGAGCAGCAGCTGCTAGCTCCATTAGCTGCTATTTCAACAATGGCGGATCTCAAGTCTGTGTTCGTCTTGTTGACCCCGCCCCCAGTGCCTGACGTAATCGGTTCTTACTTCTAGCCCTGTTCTAGCCCAGCTATGTTTTGGTGCTACTTAAGAACCACTTTTCCTGGCTCGGAGCTGGAGCTTTGGGTGTGGAAACACAAAGAACCGATTTGGAACTAGGCTCTGGCTCCAATCTAGCTCTGGCTCTGCTTTGGTGGAAAAGGGGTAAAAGTGGTGCTATATAGCACTTAAAAAGGTTCCCCTATGATTACGAGCCAAAAACCATTTTTGGTGCCATATAGAACCTTTTTTTTTTAGAGTGTAGCTAATATTAATTTTATAATAAAAGTAGCGTAATCATAATAATAATTTAATATGCTTCCGTGCATGTCCGCTGCTCCTCTGTGAAGGGCTTCCACAGGCACGACATCAAAGCAATTAATGTTTAAAATATCCGACTGAACTTTAAACTTCCAGCGATGTCTGTGAAAAAGGGATGTGTGCTTGTGCGCTCAATCCATTATTTATTTTAAGCAATTCGTAATCTGGGGGGCCGGACATGTAAATGAGGGTCCTTGTGGCCCTGGTGTGAAATGCCTGCGAGTTACATTGTTTTTTCCGATCTCTTATATTTGTACTTTTTGCACATAAATTGGCTTATTCTTACTGTTGACATTGAAAATGATGTTTTTCTGTGGGTTTAGTCAATTAATTTCTTGATTGCCGTTTTGACAGTTTCCACCTGGGCATTTTTGTCATATTTGCTAATTCTCTTTAATGTATTTGACCTGTTTTGATCCAATTTCCTGAGATTTTTTTGTTTATTTGTCATCAACATTTTTTGGCGCTCTCCAACACACAATGGGCTTCCCCCGAACCCCCGTAGAGGGACAGATGTCCACCCAACAGAGCTTTACAAAATCCTGTGGGAAAAACGGATCATGGTGTTCCTCAAAGTCAGTAAAGTTGATAAAGCCAAATTAAAATGTCATTGAGCAAACTAGATTTGGGCTAAGCCCCGAATCTTTAAAATGTCTGGCTCCGCCCCTGGCAGATATTGACATTATTATACTGTTGTTTTTTCTTTTGTTTGCCAAATAACGTATTTTTTCACTCACCCAGCCCCCAACCCCACTGAAAAAAAAAAGTTCAGGTGCAGGATTTTGTTTTGCTTTAACCCCTGGTTACAACCGTCTAAAACATATTCCTATATAAACATTGTCAAATAAACATTGTCATTATTCATCAGCATTAGTTCATAAACAATGGTCTGGCATAAGTGTGTGTTATTGATTGAGCCGCTCTGGAGCGCTGGATTGGGGGTGTGTGAGCCTGTAGGCCGTGTGTTCTCCAGCGGTTAGATCAGCATCTGTGACACAGGACATCAGTTCTGACCCGATCTCTTCCCTAATCGTCCCTCCCTAACATTTTCATCTCGTTTTTATTTGTTGACGAAAATGACAGTTGATTTTCGTCATAGTTTTTGTCATCCAACACTAGTTTTTATTTAGTTACCGTCTCGTTTTCATCAGTGAAAAAAGGTTGTTGACGAAAATTATGACGAAAATAATTCGTCAACGAAATTAACACTGATGCAGTGGCATATCAGTTGCCTCATGTTGCTAGCAGAACTGCTTGCCCGGAGTCGGTTTCTACCATTGCTGCAGGACAAGCACATGCTGGTCCGGACGGACAATAAATCAACCATCAGGGTGGTCTACGCCCCCATCATATGTCGCATTTCACTCGCCAGCCCCTCTGGAGTCAGAAGCGACTCAAGTCACTTCCCCATGCCGGACGAGCTCCAATGCTCTCTCACGACATCGCACAGTCCCGGAGAGTGGAGACTCCACCCCCAGGTGGTCCAGCTGATCCGGAGACACTTCGGAGACTCTCCGGACTCATCCCACTGCCAGTTGTTTAATTCCCTGACCAAGGGGACTCTCAGCACTTGCACACTGGCACAAAGCTGGCCCCGGGGCCTAAGCAAGTATGAGCTCCCCCCAGTGAGACACTGTGCAAAGTCAGGGAGGACGAGGAGCAGGTCTTGATGGTTGTGCCCACCCAGTCCTGTTCTTTGAACCCGATGCTCCTCGCGACAGCCCATCCTTGGCGGATTCCCCTGAGGAAGGACCTACTTCCTCAGGAACGGGGCACTATATAATATGTTAGTAAATATGCATGTACATAATGAGACTCATATGTCGGTTCAAGTGTTTGCAATCTTATGACTAGTTGAGTTGGAGTTTGATTATCTCATGTCTCCTCCTGCCACATCATATAATGATTGTTCAACTCTTTCTCTCTGTTTTTCTCATTTAGAGTAACATCGTTCAAGCCCACTATCTGATTACTGAACAGATCTTATATGACCGAGTGTCATCAACTGAGGCTATTAGTGCATCTAAAAATGATCCCACCAAAAACAACAAATCCCCGAATGTGGAAGATCCAGAGAACAGGCAACATGAGGAAAACTACGTCAACAAGGTCTGTGTGATGCAGGTGATACAGTTGATAAAGAACTACATTTATTAACTTAACATTGGCAAACTTCATTCCTTAAATTTATGGTCAGTGTTAAATTTTGCTTATTAAAAGTTCCTGTACTGTTGTTCTCACAGGCAGACACAGAGGATGAGGAAGACTATGGCGAAGAAGATGAAGGCAACTACATGGGTTGTGTAATTGATAACAGCGGTCCGGAAACGAATAAAAGCAAAGAGAAGGCTGTAGTGTCAACTTCGCCTCTCCATAACAGTTCTGGGATCTGCCCTGCAAAGGAGGCAGCCGTAGAAGAAACCCACCATGATGAACTTGAGTGTGGAAATGAATTCATATCAGGAGTGTTTGAAGACCGAAGCAGACATCTTCCTCAATCAAAGGGGAAAGAAGATTCATCAGGGAACATCAACCTGCGTTCAGTCACGTTGAGGGCTCTGGGACCACAGGAGGATGAGGAAGAGGATGAGGAAGAGGTGTGTAAACCTCTGCTAGCCACATCAATCCTAGAGTTACCTACATCTGACATCTCTGCACCTGAGGAACAGACAGAAGAAGAGCTCCCACAGGAAGCAGAAGAGATGGACATACAGACAGAAATGAACTCTGATGTGGAAGAGGACACAACGTCGGGATATATGGTGACCCATACAGGAGACATGTATGAAGAAAACAAGTCCTTGTCGGATTGTGACACAGACTATATAACACGGTAAAGACGAGAATAATTACGTAAAGACTTGTCATTATTACTGTTGCATAATTTGGTGAAAGTGTGTCCAAATCATGGAAATGAAGACGCAGTGATAACACTGGTAATGAGGAGCAAGAAATAGAAAAGCATATGATTTCATTTTGTGAAGGGATATAGTTCTGATTGACCGCTCTCATTTTCGATATACTACTGTTGTGATAGAACGCAGTGTCTAATATCAAGTGTGTAGTTGAGTTATAAAGCTAAAGCCTGTTTGGAGTGAGCGATCGTCTGCTGCTGGCTCTGTAGGGGATAACCGTGAGAGATGATTTGTTTTGGGTGGATCTAATGGACAATCTTTGGTCTCATGAATCTAGAATTTGTTCCGAGCTAATCTTTTTGACTGAGGGAAAAGTGAAGTTTTACAATTGTATATATTTTTTAATTGAAATGCCATACTGTTGCGTTGCCTTTATAGTCTACTTTTAACAGAATTTTTTTAATTGTATATTTCCTATTACAAATGTCTTATACTTGTTTAATGCGTATTTTTGTACATTAAATATTACTGTTCAATTGCCTAAGTGCTTTGTGTGTTATTGTTGGGGATTTGTCAGCGACTTCAATGCAGGTTACATTGTCTTTATGAGTGAGTTAAATGCTGATTTATTCAGGAATGAAAATGAAACGTTGGATTTCTTCATCTAAATCAAAATTTGCTGCTCTTCAATAACTTTTTTTATACAATGCAGTTTCTGTAATTGTCCAAAATCATGTGACTATGATTGGTTGTTGGTTTCTAAGCATCTCATTTTAAAGCCTAAAGTACACCTTTTTTTACAACAACATGATTCCTGAGCACTCTCGCCACAATCTATAACCCATTTAATCTTTAATACTTTTGTTACGATGCTCTGTATATGTTTTGTGTGGGTTGTTTTTTTCTTCTTCGTATATGTGTGCAGGGATTGGCTGTCGCTGGAGGAGCCTGATTGGTGGATCTGCTGATGCGCTGCTTTCAAAGGGTGGCGCTAATGGAAGATGGCAAGCTCATTCTGGCGTTGGCTTTGTGGCGTTAAGAGCTCCGGATGCCTCCTCCCGTCAACAGATCCCAAATCCTTCAGTGACCATGTTCGTTTGATTAGGATGATTTAATTGGGTTCATTTTTACTTTATCTTAGTTTGTGATTTGTTTATTTGTAGGGAGATACAATCATTTTGTTTTGTCCCTGATTAGGTCATTTATACATGATTAATGCATTGTTTATGTCGGTCTTGGGGGCACCCTGAAGCCATTGCTCCTTTATTTAATTACTTTTTCCACCTTAAAGGAACACGCCACTATTTTTGAAAATGGGCTCATTTTCCAGTTGAGTTTGACCGTTTCCGAATCCATTCAGCCGATCTCCGGGTATGAAGCTAGCACTTTTAGCATAGATCATTGAATCTGATTAGACCGTTAGCATCTCGCTCAAAAATGATCAAACACTTTGAAAATGAGCCTATTTTCAAAAAAAGTAGACATATTAAAGGAAAGAGGCAAAGTACTCCAACATTTTAAATCATTTCTCATTTGTATTAATATCGGAGAGCTGTTTAAATGGGCAATTCCTGTAAGTCTTGTAGAGATAACCATGCCCAAGTATTTAAAATGATCTCTGACAGTTATCGAGGGTAAGGGCTGGGATGGAGGATTCCATGCATCACTGTTAATGGAAATATTGTTGATTCTGTCCAATTTATTAGCCTGGTTCGGTTGAAACACCCCATAATCACAGTCCAATGGAGCAGACTATTATGATATTGCAAAGATATTGTGAATAGAATCTGAGTATGATGACATCAGGCTACCAATTTATAGTATAATCGGAAATCTGAGAATACAATGATATAATCTTAGAAAGTTCTGTTAAAGAATTAGATGATCTTGAAGATACAACATGTCATCTGTGTACAAGTTGATTTTATGTTCCATGTTTCCTATAGATATGCCTCTTATATTTGCATTTTGGCGAACTGCTGCTGCCAATGGCTCAATGAAAATAGCAAATAACAAAGGAGATAGAGGACATCCTTGTCTTGAACCTCTTTGTAATGAAAAACTATATGATAAGATTCCATTAGTTATAACGGATGCCTTGGCTTCACTTTATCCACTGTATAAAACATTTCTCCAGGACTGCAAAAATACATTTTGGTTAGGTTACGATGTATAAATTCAATTAAGAAGTCTTCTTAAATTACTTGAAGAGTGATGACCTTTAATGAATAATTAAAAGGAAATGATTTCCCCCCTAATTACCGCTTTCCCATAATACGGATGCTGAAATATCAGGGGTGTCATTATCTATAAGACAATGGTCCCATTCTTCTCTAATAAAGATGTCAAAATTAGGATCCTCTAATAAAGAAATATTAAAACGGTAAAACTTTAACTGTAGTGATATAGGTGCATGATCGCTAATTATTATTAATTACCCTATTATTTTTTTCAACAAAAAATAAACATTGATATACTTTTTAATCTCAAATGCGTGACTTTCGGTGTTGTGATTCTTCATGACGCCATCACGTCGGAAAGGACACGTCGCGTAGGGTTGCCAACTTCTGGAAAAGAAAATAAGGGACACTCAAAATGTTTGTACAGTCTGTCCTTTCAGTGTGTGTATAAAAGGCTCTCAGACAAACACATTTGGGTCATTCCATGTCAAAATCAACCAAATTTCTGAAACTTTCCCAGCTAGTAATACATTTTTTGTTCTCATAGGCTTATACTGATTTCTAAGCCTTGGTTCTCACCTGATTCTTCATTGTCAGCAGTGGATGATTTCTCAGTATCGTTCAGTTCTGAGGATTCGCCTTCAAATGACTCAATGACATTTACAGGGCTGGAAGACGTGTGCCAAGAATTTGATAGTAAAGTCCACATTGGAAGATACCACATTACCAGGGCAGACAGACAACCTTGACAAATACAAACGGAAGTCTTACCTACATTTCTGACTGTAACTGGAATGGTTAAAATTATTTTATCAAGTACATGTTCCTGGATCAACATCTTTGTCCCTGATTGGTTGATTGGAATGTTGCTCCAGAATCAACAATTTTACAGTTTGTCAAGTTTAGGCTTTCAACCAGGGTTAGGTCCGTCTATATTAGAGTAATTCACCTATTTCCCCTCTGATTTCAGAGGGAACTCATGGATAGGGTTAAGTTTAGAAGTAGTAGATATTCACCTGCCTTAACCACAGCCTTTGCCACTAAACATTACTGGACTTCTGGCACTACTCCGGGCCTAGATAGGGTCTAGTACTAGGGCTTCTAAAACTACAAGCCGATAACTATTTAAAGGGGTCATGAACTGGCTTTTTTATACTGGTGTCTGAGGTCAACTTATGACGTTTGCGTAGTTTTTACATTCAAAAACATCACAATGAATAAGTAATAGGAAATTTTCTATTGTTTTGAGCCCCTCTCCTGGAACGCTCTGTTTTTATGGGCGTGCCGCACTGAAGACTTGGAAGTAAACGCCCACTGCTATGATTGGTTTTGCATTTTATAATGAGCTTCGGCTCCCCCATCAGTACACGTGGGGAATTGCTTTGAAAATGTCCAATGTGGAAACATGGCAACCGGAATTATTCGCCCATACATGTTCGACTCAGAGTCTGATCCTGAATCGCAGGACAATGAACCAACAACAACAATACAAAGGATACTCCAGCCTGTGACAGCGTGGTAAGTTATCCTTAATTAGGCTTATTTCTAATGTATCTTTTAGGTTTTTCTAATTTTATATTAAAGTGTAACTGAAGAGGTTAGCACAAGTTTTTAGTCCAAATTCAAATATTTACCAATAATGTTAAACAATTTTGCATTCTACATTATACGTCTTGGTTGTGACAAGTCAGATCTTTGTATTTGTACTTCCCATATTTGACATAAAGGTTAAATTACTGTTTCGTATTAATGAATGAACCATAGTTTGTCGAATGTTGAACCTTCATTTTCATTCAACATGGTCAGTGAGGTGTTCCTCAAACTTGGCCCTGGAGGGCCAATGTCCTGCAGAGTTTAGCTCCAACCCTGATCAAACACACCTGAGCAAGATAATCAAGGTATTCAGGATCTCTAGAAAATCACAGGAAGGTGTATTTTGATCAGAGTTGAACCTAAACTCTCCAGGACCGAGTTTAAGGAACCATGGTTTACGTTGTATTTTAAATAAAATAAAAAAACAATCACTTTTTATCAATAATCTGTAGGTGTAACTGTGCCGTTATGCCAACTGAAAGAGAAAATATATGTTGCTGGGAGATTCCTCAGGTAAGTACAATGGACAGAATGCTTTTGTTCACTTATATTTGTGTGTGTGTATATATATGTATATATGGAAAGAGATAAATAGAAGGAGAATTACAGTGTTCTTGTTTTGCAGATTGTTAGAAGGATTAACCAGGCACCAGACACACTTACATGCATGACCCATCACCCAGGCTTTGAACCTGTGTGCCTTAATGTGTATTCTCTGCACTCCATGTTTACAGGGATGATTATGGCCCCCTGAGAGGAATACAGTAAGAATTATGTTATGTCAGTGAAGTCTACATTATTCAGTTTGTAATAAAATAACTATTTTGTAAGGTAGACTTTATCAATGTCTTTCACATTAGGCACTACAGGCACTTGGCGTACAGGAGCTTTGTGAGCTGGTGCTGGGAATATCTGGGCAGGAAGATCAGGTTTGTGTGTTGTTCTGCGCATTCGCCAAGAGTTTCCTGATGCTGGAGGCAGCTACATAGGATTTAGACCTCCTCTTGACTGAACCGCGAGACATGCCTTGTGATGGCTTCTTCCATGGAGGGTCTGTCATACTGGGCAGAAAGTGTTTCAGGGACCTTGATTTTGTGGATCTCCTCCATGTAGGGAAGAGGGTCTGGGATTACCTTTTCCAAAAGCAATGTCATCAGCCTGTAAAAATGTTATTGCACATTAGATAGTATGCATGTTATTTATTGTTTTTGAATTTGTTACTTTATTGTGAATATAAATACATTTGTTTAACTTACAATATGTTGCGTGTGACTTTAACCCCTTACCAGCAAACACACCTGCAACAAAATACATCAACAAAGGTATTAAAGACATCTTCATAGGTTATAATCATTATATTACTTTCAAACACACCTGCACAACATTCTGAGGTAAGGATAAAACAAATTTTTTGGCGCATGAGTAAAATGACACTGTGCAAAGATTCTAAAAAAGGGGGGGGGGGGGATTTACACTTTTCTGTAGATTTAGAAATGTTAAGCAATGCATTTGGTACATTTGAAAAATTTAAAAACAAATAAATATAATGTGGACACCGTTGGTGACAACCATTTGCCGCGATCAGTCGATTCACGGATTTCATGGTCACACTGTGGGTATGATGGGATGTCATGTCCGTGAATGTCTTAAATATGCTTTACCATGGACTTCCACTTTGCTACTCGCTTCACATGTGTTTTTGAATTTCTTAGACAAGCCTGAATAAAATAATAATTACAATGTCATGGGTAGTCTGGAAATAATCACATCATTCAGCATAAGGGAATTACAAGTAAAAATACATACAAATTGAATCTACACTGCTAACTCAATTCTTCCTTTACCTGGTGAGTCCGCTCTCATATCACCCCCGCTATCACGTTGTCCCCGTGACTTGTTCTTTCTTCCACGTGTAGATTATTGCCGGTTCCAGATACATGCTGGCATGCTTTCTAAAAGTTCTGAGGGTAATCATCTTTACATGCATTGCGTTGAATACCTAAAAGCCAAATACAAAATATTGTTGTAATGAATCCTTTAATTATATTGTAGAATTTCAGTCATATGCTCATATGTTGTGTCCTGACTTTTAAAGACCTCAAAGGAAACACTTTTCTCCCCCTCCAGTTCTAGACAAGCTTTTTTTGCTGGCCTAAAATCCTTCAAAGGTGTTGAAGTCAAAGTTGACATCCTTCATAGTTGGACCCTTCTGTGACTGGTTAGACACGTACACATAATCAGTAGATATCAAACGATCTGTAACAATGCAATACTATCACATATAAAAACGTTTTACTCACATCAGTGTGTTGCAGCGTTCCTGTCGGATCCAGAAGCACAGCGTTGTGTTTTAATCTCAATCTGTCTGCAAATCCAGTCTCCACCTGTGTCTTGTTTACAAATGAATCCGCGGTGAAATGAAGCGAACAAACGCGCAATGTCTTACACACATGAGCTGGAACTTCATTATAAATAAAGTTCAACCACACATTCCTAATATTTGAATCCGAAGGAAGCTTATGCAACGACTGTGTTCTTCCACAACCAGGCACAGCGCAATATCTTGCCATCTTCGGCATGTTTATTGCTCGGCGTGATCCGTTTAGCTCTACGTAGGCCTATAATTGGTGGGCGGGTTTACAGAGTCAGGCGTTGTTCTTCTTCTGTCGAGATGGTGCTTCACCACACAACGTCAAGGGTCGACATATTTTGAGATCGAGCGCTTTTTGGGCCTGGTGTCAATAAAAAAAGCTTTTCTTTGACTAACAAGGACGTCTTCAGCTCTGAAACTTACAGGATATTCTTATATCACCATGAACTTTTATATATCAAAGGCTCAAGGTTAAGTTGATTTCTCAATTCATCACCCCTTTAACATCTGTTAGGTGGATATTAAAGGCACAGACTGAAATTAGGCTCTTATCTCCTTCATTTCTTTTAAGCTGCTGAAGTTCCTGCCACTTTCCCCCTAAACTCTTGTTTTCGCTGCTGGAAATCATGTGATCTGTAATCTGACTGTGACTCCTTCCCCACAGAAAAACAAGTTGTAGTAGATATTTCACCCTCCTCCAGGGTTAAGAACAAACATACATTACTAACTCATTGAAATGTAATTAAACTCACATTACTCCAACATGATCACTCGCTCCAATGAGGAACAATTCAGTGCCTTCAGTCCTTTTATTTGTAATTGTGTCTTTTCACAGCAAGACATAAGTTTATCTAACATTTGGATTCTGATTTTATTTTTCAAAGATTTGCTGGTGGCCGAGCCATTCAAATCTTTCCACACAAAAACAGCGACTCGCACCTGCATTACCTTTAAGGTGCATCTGCAAGTGTGATGGCAAAATATTTTTTTCCCAACACTAAACAAAATTAAATCACTTTCTCCCAGAGTGAATGGGCCAATGATTGGATATCAATCTCCTGATTAGAAAGTTTCTTTCCAGAGTGAGTGAGTAAATGCTGTTTCAAGTCTCTCTGATGTGTGAAACTTGCGTCCCACTGAAGACACGTGAACGTCTTCTCTCCAGTGTGATCTCTCATGTGATCCTCAAGTCTTGATTTGCTTATGCGAGTCGCTCCACAGTGAAGGCACATGAGAGGCTTCTCTTCGGGTGAGTTATTACATGATTCTTCAGGCGTTTACTGTCTGTGATGACATGTAAGACCTCATGTTTTAGGAGTTTCTTTCCATCTGAAACTCTTCCCACACTGATCACATGTGAACGGCTTCTCTCCGGTGTGAATTCTCATGCGAGTGTGTAGGTTTCCTTTCAGTGAGAAGCTCTTCCCACACTGATTGCAGGGGAAGGTTTTCTCCTGTGTGAACTCATGTGGATGTTAAGGTTGGATTTTCGACTGAAAATCTTCCCACATTGTTGGCAGGTGAAAGGCTTCTCTCCATTTGTGAACTTTCATGTGGGCATTAAGGCTTGATTTATGACAGTAGCTGTTCCCACACAGATTGCAGGTGAAAGGGGTTTCTCCAGTGTGAACTCTCATGTGAGCATTAAGGCCTGATTTTTGAGTGAAACTCTTTCCACACTGATGGCAGGTGAACGGCTTCTCTCCCGTGTGAACTCTCACGTGAACTTTAAGGTTTCGCTTTTGATTGAAGCTCTTCCCACACTGTTGGCAGGTGAACGGGTTTTCTCCCGTGTGAACTCTCATGTGGATTTTAAGGTTTGATTTATGACAGTAACTGTTCCCACACTGAGGGCAGGTGAACGGCTTCTCTCCCGTGTGAATTCTCATGTGGGCATTAAGGCTTGTTTTTCGAGAGAAGCTTTTTCCACATTGTTGGCAGTGAGAGGAAACCTTTTTTGTCATTGAGCAACTTAACGATTTTTCTCCAGTTATGAAATCATGATCTTTTTCTCCATTGTCCTCAAATTCTTGACTCTCCTCTTTCAGCTGCTTCCGGTCTAAAGCAAAACAAAAACAACACACACACAAAAAAAAGATTTTTTTTGTGATTTTAATATGCAAATGACATTTCTGAGCGTGACTTAAAGAGATTGACACATTTAATGGTTTAAAAATGATTTTATTTTAATTTATTTTTGAAACGCCTGGAACTCAAGGAAGAGTTGTTACGCATGACACAAAAATAAAGATTGACAGTAGGGGTGAAACGGAACACAAAACTGACGGTTCGGTACGTTCCTCGGTTTTGAAATCCCGGTTCGGTACAGCAGTTTTACAAAATTGCTTTTTATTTATTTTTTATATTTAACAGTGGTTTGCTGAAGAAGAAAAAAAGTGTCTGTCCTTGAATGAATTAAATTATATCTAAAAGTTTATTGAAGATATTGCTGTAAATGATACAGGGAGCCCTTACTTGCACATTAATATTAAAGGTTCACAACAGAGCCCAAACTATTAGCCTAAATTCAGCTGCTATTTATTTTTAGGTCTAATAATCAACACTCAAATAACACATTGTATGCAAACATGTAAACTTCACACAAGGTTTTTGCATGAACTTCTAAATCTAATTATAAAATAGTTTTTTTATCCAATTCGTTGTTGAAATATAATCATGTATACACAGGCTGTGATTTTCATGACAGGTTTATTTAAACATACATGAAATAATCAAGACGTCACTAACAGGTTCAGTAGAATATAATGAATATAACGGCTAATATAATGAATATAACGGCTAATATAATGAATATAACGGCTAATATAGTGCATATATTTAGTGGAAGAGCTGATTTCTCTAGTGAATAACATTCTGTGGACACTGAATGACTGCCTGAGGTAAATGTGATGCTAACGTTAGTTTACAGCAGTTATATTGAGGTCTTTCCGCCGTTGAAACACTGATTGAGCGATTACACCACATATATACATGACAGTGAGTTGTAATGTATCCTCAGCATACCTTCAGATGTTCATTCATGTTTATTCTTTAGGAAGAGATGATCGATCGCGTTCACAGATGATCGCGCCGCCCTGCCGCTTGAACTGTGATCAGTCACCCCACATAGAGCGTCAAAACAGCATTTATCGTTTGAATTTTGTGATAAAATGGACTGGATACTAAATATGTTCGTGTGGGAACTCAGATTGAAGTGTGTTACGTGCTTAAAACAAGCCGACTGTTAAAGATTGCACTCGGAAACTGTTCGGTAACACGCATGCTCCCAACCTTCCCCCCCCTTAAAAAGAAAAAAACTCTCCGGTTCTACGCGATTCACGTAAATGACCCAATTGACCAAGAAAACGGCGATTGTCGCCGAAAAGTGACAAGTTTGCAGGTGTGAATAATATACTTGTTACACTCATTTTAACCCAAAATTAAGTGGTGTTAAGTTGTTTTGTATATAATTCACCAACACTGTGAGAATCCAGCACCAGAGAAAAAATTCTGCGGGTAAAATAGTATGTCTATTTCCTGTTGCTGGAATCTGATGGTTGAGATGACTGCAAAGACGGATTCTACCTTTGTGAGACGGACATACTATCATTATTTTCACTTCATCAAAGAAAAATAATAAGAATGTAATTGTCAAGTCAAGTGCAATCTATGCGCGACATCATGTGTGTGTTCAACGCATGCCCGTAAGCAGTGATTTTAAATAACAACGGCCAATTCGAATCCGGACCTCTGTATTTTTTTACAGCACAGATCTTCATATCTAAAGCTGCCTGCGGCCTGTCACTGCTCGCAAAATATTTAAGACGACCAATCTAAACAAAGTAGGCGGGCTTTATGTTCACAGAAGCTGTTGAGTGTGAATTCCAGCACGACTCAACTCTTGTGTTAACGATCAGATAATTAGATATGGTAGCTAAGAGATAAGCAGCTACACTAAACATTTCATATTTGATTATGTTTTAGGATTGAAATGTTAAACGACTGACACAAATAATCAGGCAAACTAATAAACTTTTGTCTAATTTCGCCATTTTGAATTAACACATTAGCTAGTATTTAGTAAATTAACTCGTCTAAGAAAATGATTGATAAAAAAATATCAGTCGGCCCTATGTTTACTTTCTTCACTGACGCAGACGAAAATGAATAGACTATCAGTCAAAGCTCAGCTTTAGTTCAGATTCTTCAACTCGGGCGATTTGCGTGAATCACGCGTCATTCGAGCGAATCGCACCGCAGAATGTCTATTCGCGTCTTTGCATGGACGCTAACATGCAAATCATTCACGTCTGGTGTGAACGCACCATTAGAGGGGAAGACACTGAGTAAGGTCAGGAGAATGAGAGAAAAAGAAAGAGTGATGGAGATGAGGAGAGAACAGGAATTGACAATTGCCCTTGGTTTTAAAGCTTTTACTTATCTATTTTTTGGCCTTCAAATGTCTTAAAGTGCACAAATATACATCAGAGAAATCAATATTTTCTCGGGGGTGCATGCCCTCTAAACCCCCTGACTAGCTAGTGTGTGTGTGTGTGTGTGTGTGTGTGTGTGTGTGTGTCAAATAAATAAAGCAACTTTGCACTTTAAAAAAAATCTTAGTTTGTTGACCAATTATAAGTTAGTGATCCTACAAATCTTAATTTAATTGATATTAAATAAAAAAAGATTAAGATTTAATTAAGTGACTTCTTCACAACATGATACAAAAACACATTATCTTAATAGTTCTGTCACGTGGTTCTGTGGTTAACTTTGTGCGGAAGTTTTGGTTATCCATGGCAATTAATATTCAGATAATGAGACGGTTGAATGCACTCAACATAGTGTGTGTTTGGATGATCTTGGTAAGCAATTTGACAACATTGTAGTAAATAGTTTCGGGGCATTTTCTGTTGACAATAGCGTGGGCAAGACAAAGCAACAGAGATTAAGTGTCTCTCGGTCTGCCATGCCGCATGAACCCCAAGAAGAGAAGGGACTCGTGTCGTGTCCACCCAATGCATGGCAGGCTGTGAAACAAAAGGAAAAAGAGGTTGTGTGTCTTGCCATGTCATTAGATTATATGTTGTGGGCTCAGTTAATTATGGTAGAGATACCAAACACAACAAAGCGCCATGAGCCTTCCTACAGTCATTATGCTTTACCACATCGCCCTCCATAACGAGTACCTACAAACTACATTTGAGCATTATAGAATGCCTACTGATACGGTTTTGGTCAAGTAATTTAAAATAACGCAAAAGTAGTGTAACGTATTACAATTCAGAGACCGTGATATTTTAATGTAACTAATTACTTTATAACGACAGTAATGTAATACATTTTGGAAGTAATTTGCCCAGCTCTGGTTGTGTTAAATGTGAAGGCACTTTGTTTTCCCCTCTTGTTATAAAGGGCATTTATAAGCTGATGCTTCGTTCATTGTGAAGGTCAGATTCAGTCGGTTAGTTTGAATTATAGTTTGAATGTTGTTTGACCTTATTTTGTATTTTGACCTTTGTTGGTTTACTTTGTTGTAAGTTGAGTTAAGTTTTTTTTTAACTTGGGTTCAAATAAAGACCCATTTGTCAGCTAAGAGCTTGTGTTCCTTGTTTCTGACCATTCGGTCCCTCACAATTAGGGTTGCCAACCTTTCCGTATAATACGGAATCGTCCCGTATTTAAGGCATCAATAAAGTATATTCAGGCATACGCATAGACTGTAAAAAAATATGGGCGTAGTGTCCGTGACGTCACCCATAGGATTCTGAAGAGTAAAGTCGGGTCGAGCTGGCCGTTGCCATCTTGGCCACGCGTCACCTCCGGATAACAGAAAACGGGCAAAGAGGCGGGACGTGGGCGGAGCTGAGGTGACGTGATGACTAATAGACAGCAGATAAATGGCTATCCACCTGTCACTCAAAGTGGCCACGCCCTTAATTATGCAGAACTTTAAGGCTTTATATAATGTGAATGAATGAGTTATAAAAACATTCCCCCCCTCACAGTCGTCATGAAGGGCAACATTAGCCGTACAGACCAAAAGCACAGTTTGTCCCAGACTGTAAACATGTGTTCTTCTGCTGTAAAGCTGGGCATTTTAACATGAGCTCAGTGAGATTCTGCTCCTTCTGGAGTCTGTCTCTAGTGGCCAGTCCATGAACTGCAGTTTAACTCACTTCCATATCGGCTTCAGGAGAAACTGTGGGAGGAGCCGCTTGGGCATACACTCCAAATTGAGAATTAATCTTTGAGATAGAATCATTGCTTTATTTGCGAACATACGGGTAATATAATGAATATTACCTAACGGCAAATCCCTTCACTGCTCGCATTTTGATTTCGGCAAATCAGTTTGGGCGGATGCAAACAACCGGATTATTGTTCATGAGTCCAACATTCAGCCATGCAAGAAAACGCTCCCTGAGGGAAGACGGGATCAAAAAGGGAAGTTGTCTTTCACTATTATAAGCTAATGTTGTTAAATAGAGAAAAAAACATGTTATAATTAAGTAAAGTGTATATTACACTAAATAACCAATAAACTCTCAAGCACCAAAAACTTCATTAATCCTAAAGTTCTCTTTAATTGAAAAATATGCATTTTTATTTTATTCATACATGGTTGCCACAACATTTAGTTGTGCCAAAAGTGCCATTGTTTTAAAAAAAAATTTATTTGCCGAAATTTCAAAGAGGTTCAGTTATGCTTTCAAATGTGATGCCATCTATGTGTCTTCCTGACAAAAAAAAATCTTTTAAGTTTATCATTTTGATTAGAGGTTGATGAAATGTGATATTTTTATTTCATGTATTTTATGTTTATTTAAAATAAATATTCAATAATTTGAGCATAGAGCCACATTATATCTATGGGACTGAACCAAATATGGCCTTTAAAATTAAGGTTATCGCGTTCCCAATGTTGTTTAAGCGACATACACCAGTATAATCAAAATTCATATCATAACAAAATAAACACCGGCATTCGGTATGAACCGCCCAGCACTACTTTAAGTCAAACCACTTAAGAAGTTTCATGTAACCAGGCCTGGGGCTGGTTTGGGGTTTGGGGTTTTATGAAGCGGGAAATTACCGCTAACGTTTATTCTTAAATGAATCAACAAAGATTAATCACATCAAATCAGGCATTTGTTAACTATTTTGTAAGAAGTAATTTCAGCAATACTGCGCGTCTCCCTTCTCTAGCTCTCAAAATTAGAAAATTGCTTCTGGCTTTAAAAGACATCGTACCTACACTAAATCAATCTTCACTGTCGTCTCGGGAGTTTGACAAAATTATGTCAAAAATGTAAATCTTTAGCGAGTAGTCACATAAACACAGTCGGTTATGTCTTTCGCGAATGTAAATAGTGCAATAGTATGCGTGCAAATATTATGAAATCAAAACATCACTGGTTGAAACGAACGCTGGAGATTTCATGATATTTAAACAATACGATCTGATGTGCGTTGACGAGTGTTAAAAGAAAATAAACACATATTTGCAAAAAGAAAAGTGAAACAAGTTCTGCAATAATATTGGCATGTGATGCAATTCATCCTCATAAATCATATGGTAAACATGTGTCAATGTGTCCGTCTGGCGGAGCAGATATAGATGCAATTAGATAGACAGATAATTAGGAAGAAAGATGATAGATAGATAGATAGATAGATAGATAGATAGATAGATAGATAGATAGATAGATAGATAGATAGATAGATAGATAGATAGATAGATAGATAGATAGATAGATAGATAGATAGATAGATAGATAGATAGATAGATAGATAGATAGATAGATGTATTAATTGTCCACTGGGGAAAGTTGTTTTCATAGTAAAAATTTCTTCATCAGCTACGGAATCATGGTATTCATGCCTTTAGTTTTATTTTTGATAAAGGGCTGGTAAACCACGATTTCACTTTTCTAACTTTAGCTAGTGTGTAATGTTGCTGTTTGAGCATAAACAACATCTGCAAAGTTACAACGCTCAAAGTTTAAAGCAAAGGGAGATATTCGCTTTTAAAGAAATACATTTCTAAGGACTACAGCAAACGGCCGCTAGGGACTACAGACATTCCTCCAGGGTCTCTGACATCACCAGCCCCAATATTTACATAAACCCCTCCTCCGAGAATATTAAATAAGGGGGGCGAGGCCATTTTGTATCGCCATGGGGAAGCGTTGTTGTGGTATAGTTAGTAGGCTGGAGTGTTGTTGTGGTATAGTTAGTAGGCTGGAGCGTTGTTGTGGTATAGTTAGTAGGCTGGAGCGTTGTTGTGGTATAGTTAGTAGGCTGGAGTGTTGTTGTGGTATAGTTAGTAGGCTGGAGCGTTGTTGTGGTATAGTTAGTAGGCTGGAGCGTTGTTGTGGTATAGTTAGTAGGCTGGAGCGTTGTTGTGGTATAGTTAGTAGGCTGGAGCGTTGTTGTGGTATAGTTAGTAGGCTGGAGTGTTGTTGTGGTATAGTTAGTAGGCTGGAGTGTTGTTGTGGTATAGTTAGTAGGCTGGAGTGTTGTTGTGGTATAGTTAGTAGGCTGGAGTGTTGTTGTGGTATAGTTAGTAGGCTGGAGCGTTGTTGTGGTATAGTTAGTAGGCTGGAGTGTTGTTGTGGTATAGTTAGTATGCTGGAGTGTTGTTGCGGTATAGTTAGTAGGCTGGAGTGTTGTTGTGGTATAGTTAGTAGGCTGGAGTGTTGTTGTGGTATAGTTAGTAGGCTGGAGTGTTGTTGTGGTATAGTTAGTAGGCTGGAGTGTTGTTGTGGTATAGTTAGTAGGCTGGAGTGTTGTTGTGGTATAGTTAGTAGGCTGGAGTGTTGTTGTGGTATAGTTAGTAGGCTGGAGCGTTGTTGTGGTATAGTTAGTAGGCTGGAGTGTTGTTGTGGTATAGTTAGTAGGCTGGAGCGTTGTTGTGGTATAGTTAGTAGGCTGGAGTGTTGTTGTGGTATAGTTAGTAGGCTGGAGTGTTGTTGTGGTATAGTTAGTATGCTGGAGTGTTGTTGTGGTATAGTTAGTAGGCTGGAGCGTTGTTGTGGTATAGTTAGTAGGCTGGAGTGTTGTTGTGGTATAGTTAGGCTGGAGTGTTGTTGTGGTATAGTTAGGCTGGAGTGTTGTTGTGGTATAGTTAGGCTGGAGCGTTGTTGTGGTATAGTTAGTAGGCTGGAGCGTTGTTGTGGTATAGTTAGTAGGCTGGAGTGTTGTTGTGGTATAGTTAGGCTGGAGTGTTGTTGTGGTATAGTTAGGCTGGAGTGTTGTTGTGGTATAGTTAGTAGGCTGGAGTGTTGTTGTGGTATAGTTAGTAGGCTGGAGCGTTGTTGTGGTATAGTTAGTAGGCTGGAGCGTTGTTGTGGTATAGTTAGTAGGCTGGAGTGTTGTTGTGGTATAGTTAGTAGGCTGGAGCGTTGTTGTGGTATAGTTAGTAGGCTGGAGCGTTGTTGTGGTATAGTTAGTAGGCTGGAGCGTTGTTGTGGTATAGTTAGTAGGCTGGAGCGTTGTTGTGGTATAGTTAGTAGGCTGGAGTGTTGTTGCGGTATAGTTAGTAGGCTGGAGCGTTGTTGTGGTATAGTTAGTATGCTGGAGTGTTGTTGTGGTATAGTTAGTAGGCTGGAGCGTTGTTGTGGTATAGTTAGTAGGCTGGAGTGTTGTTGTGGTATAGTTAGTAGGCTGGAGTGTTGTTGTGGTATAGTTAGGCTGGAGTGTTGTTGTGGTATAGTTAGGCTGGAGTGTTGTTGTGGTATAGTTAGTAGGCTGGAGCGTTGTTGTGGTATAGTTAGTAGGCTGGAGCGTTGTTGTGGTATAGTTAGTAGGCTGGAGTGTTGTTGTGGTATAGTTAGTAGGCTGGAGCGTTGTTGTGGTATAGTTAGTAGGCTGGAGCGTTGTTGTGGTATAGTTAGTAGGCTGGAGTGTTGTTGTGGTATAGTTAGTATGCTGGAGTGTTGTTGTGGTATAGTTAGTAGGCTGGAGTGTTGTTGTGGTATAGTTAGTATGCTGGAGCGTTGTTGTGGTATAGTTAGTAGGCTGGAGTGTTGTTGTGGTATAGTTAGGCTGGAGCGTTGTTGTGGTATAGTTAGTAGGCTGGAGTGTTGTTGTGGTATAGTTAGTAGGCTGGAGTGTTGTTGTGGTATAGTTAGTAGGCTGGAGTGTTGTTGTGGTATAGTTAGTAGGCTGGAGCGTTGTTGTGGTATAGTTAGTAGGCTGGAGCGTTGTTGTGGTATAGTTAGTAGGCTGGAGCGTTGTTGTGGTATAGTTAGTAGGCTGGAGTGTTGTTGTGGTATAGTTAGTAGGCTGGAGCGTTGTTGTGGTATAGTTAGTAGGCTGGAGCGTTGTTGTGGTATAGTTAGTAGGCTGGAGCGTTGTTGTGGTATAGTTAGTAGGCTGGAGTGTTGTTGTGGTATAGTTAGTAGGCTGGAGCGTTGTTGTGGTATAGTTAGTAGGCTGGAGTGTTGTTGTGGTATAGTTAGTAGGCTGGAGCGTTGTTGTGGTATAGTTAGTAGGCTGGAGTGTTGTTGTGGTATAGTTAGTAGGCTGGAGCGTTGTTGTGGTATAGTTAGTAGGCTGGAGTGTTGTTGTGGTATAGTTAGTAGGCTGGAGCGTTGTTGTGGTATAGTTAGTAGGCTGGAGTGTTGTTGTGGTATAGTTAGTAGGCTGGAGCGTTGTTGTGGTATAGTTAGTAGGCTGGAGTGTTGTTGTGGTATAGTTAGTAGGCTGGAGCGTTGTTGTGGTATAGTTAGTAGGCTGGAGTGTTGTTGTGGTATAGTTAGTAGGCCGGAGTGTTGTTGTGGTATAGTTAGTAGGCCGGAGTGTTGTTGTGGTATAGTTAGTAGGCTGGAGTGTTGTTGTGGTATAGTTAGTAGGCTGGAGCGTTGTTGTGGTATAGTTAGTAGGCTGGAGTGTTGTTGCGGTATAGTTAGTGGGCTGGAGTGTTGTTGTGGTATAGTTAGTAGGCTGGAGCGTTGTTGTGGTATAGTTAGTAGGCTGGAGTGTTGTTGCGGTATAGTTAGTAGGCTGGAGTGTTGTTGTGGTATAGTTAGTAGGCTGGAGTGTTGTTGTGGTATAGTTAGTAGGCTGGAGCGTTGTTGTGGTATAGTTAGTAGGCTGGAGTGTTGTTGTGGTATAGTTAGTAGGCTGGAGTGTTGTTGTGGTATAGTTAGTAGGCTGGAGTGTTGTTGTGGTATAGTTAGTAGGCTGGAGTGTTGATGTGGTATAGTTAGTAGGCTGGAGCGTTGTTGTGGTATAGTTAGTAGGCTGGAGTGTTGTTGTGGTATAGTTAGTAGGCTGGAGTGTTGTTGTGGTGTAGTTAGTAGGCTGTAGGGATGAAACGGTATGGAAATTTAACATCACGATTATAGTGACCCAAATTATCACGGTTATCAATATTATCACGGTTTTGTTCAAACGAAATGAAAGTGTTCAAAAAGAACAGATGCACACACTTAAAACATTTCAACAAGTTTTATATTTGAAATTCAACAAACAACAAATAACTAAAGCAGCTCTAAGCACTTTTTTAAGCTAGATTCTGTGGGATTTCCTTCCTTAATGGCCGTCATCAATAGCAACGCATAAATAATAATCATTTGTCGTAAATATAATCTCTAATATTATCACTGTAAATATATTCCCAAGCAATATTCTCATCAGTGTTCTATCAGACACATTTAAATCTAGCATATTTTGTGTTAGAGCCCAAACAGTATCCTAGTGAAATAATGCATATCCATATTTCCATATGATTTGACAGTTTATTTTATTAAATATCAAAATGTGCGCATCATACCTGACACCTAGATGAACACTTTACAGTCTTTTTATGACTGTCATTCTCTTCAAATGCTATTGAAGTTTGAAACGTGTATAACGTTACCAATGCTGTATGTAACTTTACAGACGGTCCCTAAATTCGCCTGCGTTATGCCAGTCATATCAGATGCGCTGTGGTTCTGCTGTGTTTTTTTTAAACCATTTTCGCTGCTGAAATAGAACAAAAACAGTCAACCACTGTATGATGAGTGAATCTCCTGCGTGCATCGCACGTTTATCTCTGCTTCGAGTGCAGATTTCAGCGTGTGAGAGCGGCGTGCGCTCTGAACAAAACTCCGCTAATCTGAACGCCTCTGATTATGAGATATTGCATTCATAAACTCAATAGAAGCACGTGTAAGTGCTTATAATGCGCAACGCGATTATAACAGATGGCTTTTGAGAAGACTATTATAAGTTCAACAGCCAGAGTGGCTAGTGTGCAGCCGAAATAACGTTACACCCGCAAATGGCGGTTGTTAATGTCAAACCCTGATGATTATCCCTTAAATGTCACCCTAGTCTTGTCTGAATTTGTTCGTTCGCTTCACGTTATTATTTCCCAGACGTAGGTTTGGTATTGAGGTCAAAGTCCACTTGCCTTGCGTTCGCAGTTTTGAAGTGTTTTCCCTATTACAGCGACTTTCTTCTGGCATGTTCTGCAGACAGGGTGACCATCTTAGATTAAGTTTCCCTCAGGACTTTTGTAAAAGCCAAAATATGACCACACCTCAGATTTGGTCCTTTTAGAAGGCAGAACAATCCCCCGAGTGCTGTCACTGCTTTCTGCCATTTCTCCTCATTCAGAAAACAGCGGTGCGCCAGACTGACGCTGACTGGACAAGATTTACCGCGAGTTTTCACAACCGTGATAATCACACGCGGTTTTAATGATAATAAAATTTTATACGATATTACTAACCGTCACTAAATTTTATCGTGGTTTATCGTGAAACCGGTAATCGTTTCATCCCTAGTAGGCTGGAGTGTTGTTGCCAATGCCGATGAAACGCTGTTATTCTCATCCGGATTGCAGGTCCACTTTGTTCAGGCTTCCTAGGGTCGGGGGGTTGCAGTGCGTTTAACATACAACATGTTATATGCATGTGTGTATGAGACAGAGGGGAACAGGTCGCATTTGCAGCAGATATATGCTGCCCATCATAAATCACAGCACGAGACAGACAGGGGTCGGAGGAGAAGACCGGAAAATGTGACATAATGGACAATATTCGTCTGTATTTGCGACACACGAGCCGCGGTTCAGCTGCGCGAGACACACACTCCAGTGTGAAGCACAACGGGCGCGCGAGACACACACTGCAGTGTGAAGCACAACGGGCGCGCGGCTCATCTCACGGAGGAAAGCTTCCACAATCTGCACTAGTCCAATGCAGGATTCGCACAACGGCTTGTCCTGAAAGATGGATTTAAAAACAGAAGCTGTTTACGGGCCACAACCTGTAAGTGTGATTTATTTTTCGTCGATGTGTTTTCCTGTAATAGTTCGTGTTGTTAATTGTAGTCTATGTTGTAGCAAGGAAGTAAACATGACAACGCTCATTTGGCTCTGCAAACCAGTTTGTTAAATGCTCATTCATATTAACGTTATCCGACAAACACCTAACGTTACAAACTGTTTAAAATCTCAACAGCGAACTTGGCATTAGTGTAAATGATTCTTTGATTAGAGCTTATGTATTGTTTATCTACAGGCTGAACATGGTTCTGTGTTTGATTTGGATACTATAGTAAAGCCAATGTTTAGTGTTCGTTCTTGCGACAGATATTTGGCAAATCGTTCTAAAAATACTAAAGTAACAGTGCCATTCAGGAGCGATCACTATAGATCCGCAGTCTTTACTCTTGAGGACTGAACAGGTTCTGCTCGATCATCTTCACTAAAATTGTCTGGGTCTGATTCGGGCTCAAATTGGTATGGTTTTATTGACGCCATTGTACTACCCAAAGCACAGGCTACCGGTGAAGGGAAGGGGCGGGACGTGTCCGACAAACGTGCACTAGGCGGTTAGCCAATCACAACACACTGGGCCAGCTAACCAATCAGAGCCCATTGAGTATTTATGAGGGACCGGCTTCATACAACCCAGAAACCATCAGACCGTTTTTACAAGGAGGGACAGAGCAGTGTAGAATAAAGGTCAAATAAATGAACATTTTTTTAAAACGAAGCATGAACACATGTTACAGTGCAGCCCACAAACACAATCAAGCCTTCGAAAGAGTGTGTTTTACCACCCGTAAAATAATAACGTATGATGTCTGTCTCAACCATTCAGAGCTGCAACACATTACATTTGCACTGAACTATTTCCCATTTCCACGTCGATTATAACCGACATCTGTAGCTTGTCAGGTGCAATGAAATGGATGGAAATAAAATGCGTAATGACGCACAATGGCTGATCTTAGAAGATGTGGCAAATGGAAGGATTCGGAGTGAACGCATCTTCACACAGCAAGAAGACTTGCTGGCGAACGAGGACACACTCTGGCGATGGAGCGCTAGACACTTTCTTGCCTCGACTTTGATGTCCGACCGTTTCTTTTTTATTTGGGCCGCGGTCCGAGGTTGTGAGGCTACAGCATTTACGCCATCTGCAACCTTTTGCCACTCAAGTGCCCTTTTGGCATTAGTAATGCCCACACTGTGCCCTCCAAACAACACTTTTCTCCTCTTTTCCACCTCGCCAACGATAACTTCTACTTCACATTGAGTGAGTTACGTTTTTTTTATTTCCTCTCCGTGTTTGCCATGATTTCACAATCGATGAATATTAACTTGTGGGCGTTTCACGGACCATTTATGGGCAACTATGGGTGGACATGAAGCCGCAAAAGCTGCGCTACATTTAGAATCGATTGTGATTTATTAAGGGAAAACTGCGTAGGATGTGCGTGCGCACGGTTTTATAAATCCCAATATTTCTGTGCGTACGCACGTCCTGTGTTTCATCCGTACGCCACTTCTGACGCAAATCCAGATCCTGGAGGACCAGATCCTGTTCCCACAGTCGTACGCCGAAAAATCACAGAAAGAAGAGAATGAAACTGACCTGTTTGTTGCTCTTTATCTTCATGTCTCAAGCTGAAGACTTCTTCAATCTTTATGTCTTCACTCTCCTGTTTAATCAACGCCATCTCTCTCGTGTCCTGTGGATCTCAGAGGCGTCTCCAGGAGCTCTCCGGTGTGTTTGGAGGATTGAATCAATCCACAGTAAATCTCTGGGTGCACTTCAGTACTTCAGTCTCTGGTGAGAGAGACAGAGAGAGAGTTAATGGACTTAAAACACAGAGAACTACACACTGATAAAAGAGTACAATACTGACACCTGATTCATAGACTACACTAAAGATGCAGTCCATAACTTTTCTAGTACATCATGAATTGTCTGATCCTGAATCACCTATAATAAGTGTTTATATAGGGGCTATTTCCGTCCGGTTCGGGGCGAAACATAAAAGAGTAACAACAAAAAATGCTCCCACTATTTTAACATTTACTGCATTATTGCATATGCGTACAGTCAAAGCATGCACAGGCGTTCATCTGTGCTGTTCCTCTCCAGAAGTTATACGCCATAAACAATTATCTGGCGCATGTCCAGTACATGTGTACAATTCTGGTGCTGACTCACTCACACACACACACACACACACACACACTTTGAGCTCTATTTTTAGCCAATGCTGATTGCAATGTGCGAGGCTTCCAGTGTCAGTTGTGCAGAAATGGTCATGTTGCTTGAAATGTTTCATGTGTAAATTATTAACAGTTGATTAATGAAACAGAAATCAATTAAACATGTAAAATAATGCCTTTCTTTCCATCAAAACTTCATCAAATGAGGTTCAATGTATCAAGAGGCATTGTCAACGGTTATGTTTATGGCTAGGAGAAAATATAAGTTAAATTTGAACAATTAAAACAGTAAATCTTTAATTAAAACGAATAATACATACAGAATTGAGCAGTAAGTGCAATAAAACTGCAGCTTCTGGTGTTACTCGCGCTTTACTCACAGAAATAACGCTCATTAAAGTTAAAGCATTATAATATTATATACGGTATTCATATAATATTCCTAGTCTGAACGGACTACAGCTATTTGACACTTTAAATGTTTAAAAACTCAAACCTTTCTTCAGCTGATCACAACTGGCGCAGCGTAGCGCGGCGCGGTCGTATGACGTCACAACACCACACCAAAATAAAAGTCCCGGTCAAAGGCTCAAATTACTAGAGCATAGAAATGATAGGAGATTGATAATATCCCTACTCGTACCTTGACACACATCCTCTTTTACATGGATCATTTAGATTCGTCAGATAGAGTCAATATGATTATTCTTATGGGTAAATATCATAATCATTGTAGTAAGTGGAGATGTTCTAAGCCTTCCTTTATTTGGTTTATAAATTATTTTAAAATATATTTTACCTCACTGAAAAAGATGAAATCAACTAAAATTGCCATAAAAATGTGTAGTGACATATCTAGGAAATTATTGTTGTGAATAATCTCCCTTTGTGTGTGCCGCTCCAAATGTTAAAATTATTATATTTAGCCTTTTTGCCATGGACTTATGTTTTTAAATAGCCCCTTTTTTGTTTTGTTGTTGTTGTTTTCTGTTTAGTTATTCAATTTTGTTTTTGACAACATTTGTAATTACATGTATGTGTATATTCTCTTTCCCCTATGAGAGTTTTGTATTTTGCTGTTTTTTTGTCAATAAAAAAAAAAAAAAAAAAGAAATGTTACGATGTATGAAAATATCTAATTGCGATTATTCCGGTTAAAATTGCGATTTGCGATGTATGTACACACACACACACACATATATATAGTGCATATATTATGACTAATATATAATAATATTTTACAAAATAAGAAATATTACTATTACAATAACATCCAGTATTTAAGAATTAATATAACAATATAATAATAATGTTAATAATAATTATTATTATATTTTACAGAACTTATCTTACAAAAACACTGTAGTGTTACCTGTTAACATGCAGGCAGCCTATGACTAAAAATCACTAGAAATGTCTAAGGATTTATTGTAAAAAATTATATTAACATTATTATTATTATAAAAATCTGTGATATCAATTTCTTAATTTTTGTCAGGAGGTATGCAAAATCAAGAACGAGTCTATGTCTTTAATATGAAATATGAGCCTCTTATGCATAGGGTTTTATTACGATACCAGTGCCAAACCAATACATTTAAAATGGTACTGGTGTCTAATAAACGGTGCCTGAACCGATACTAACCAGAATTTTTTTTTAATAGATTTTATTTTAAAGTTTAAAGTATACTTAAATATATAAAAACTACAACAGGCCTAATTTAACACTAAATCACAGTTACAGTAATAACAGCAGTCGTCTGTATTTTTGGTATGCTACAAACCAGCTTCATGGTTCAGCTTTATTTAGCAGAAATATGACCATATTCTCTGGTTAAATACGCATCAAGCTTCTCACGTGACACAGAACTGCCACATAGTGCTGTATGACAGCTGTATCGCTTTTATTTAATTTTTTCTTTTTTCTTCAAAATGTGGAGGGCAGGAAGTGATTTTCTACAGAGGAATCACTATCACAAATTTAAAATGCCTATGTTTTGCGTCGTTTATGTTTGCTCAAATCGATCAAACCGAGAAACCACAAGGAGCTTTTATCATGTACCAAATGATGCTGTTCATAAGGGGGAAAATGCAAGAAAATGACTGAAAAATGCAGGAAAAAGTGGCTTGTAAACCTGTGTCTGCGGTCGGAAGGAGCCGAGTCAGACAAAGTCAAAAACCCGAGTCAGGTTTATTCAGCTGTGTGAGTCTTGTGTCTGTGCTTTCTAAATTTGAACAGCTAATTTAAGTTTTGCTGAGGTTGTTATATATGCATTCATAGGGTGTGAATTACACAGCGGCCTTCAGAGGTCAGAGAGTGGGCAAAAAACGGTAACACTTTACAATAAGGTTCATTAGTTAACATTAGTTAACTACATTAGTTAATATGAACTAATAATGAACTGCATTAATAAAGCATTTATTTTACCTTTGTTAATGTTAATTTCAACATTTACAAATGCATTATTAAAATCTTGTTAACATTAGTTAATGCACTGTGAACTAACATGAACAAACCATAAACAGCTGTATTTTTATTAACTAACATGAACAAAGATGAACTAATGCTGAACAGAGGTGTTGTTCATGGTTAGTTCATGTTAACTGATGCATTAACTAATGTAAACTAATACAACCTTATTGTAAAGTGTTACCAAAAAAAACAAAAAACTTTGGCCCCACTTTATATTAGGTGGCCTTAACTATTATGTACTTACATCAAAAAATAGGTACAATGTACTTACTGTGTTCATATTGTATTGCAAAACACCTTTGCTGATATTGAGGTGGGATACGGGTAGAGTTAGGGACAGGTGTGGTGGTGTGGGTAAGTTTAAGGGTAGGGTTAGGGACAGGTGTGGTGGTATGGGTAAGTTTAAGGGTAGAGTTAGGGACAGGTGTGGTGGTGTGGGTAAGTTTAAGGGTAGGGTTAGGGACAGGTGTGGTGGTGTGGGTAAGTTTAAGGGTAGGGTTAGGGACAGGTGTGGTGGTATGGGTAAGTTTAAGGGTAGAGTTAGGGACAGGTGTGGTGGTGTGGGTAAGTTTAAGGGTAGGGTTAGGGACAGGTGTGGTGGTGTGGGTAAGTTTAAAGGTAGGGTTAGGGACAGGTGTGGTGGTATGGGTAAGTTTAAGGGTAGAGTTAGGGACAGGTGTGGTGGTGTGGGTAAGTTTAAGGGTAGGGTTAGGGACAGGTGTGGTGGTGTGGGTAAGTTTAAGGGTAGAGTTAGGGACAGGTGTGGTGGTGTGGGTAAGTTTAAGGGTAGAGTTAGGGACAGGTGTGGTGGTATGGGTAAGTTTAAGGGTAGGGTTAGGGACAGGTGTGGTGGTGTGGGTAAGTTTAAGGGTAGGGTTAGGGACAGGTGTGGTGGTGTGGGTAAGTTTAAGGGTAGGGTTAGGGACAGGTGTGGTGGAGTGGGTAAGTTTAAGGGTAGGGTTAGGGACAGGTGTGGTGGTATGGGTAGGTTTAAGGGTAGGGTTAGGGACAGGTGTGGTGGTATGGATAAGTTTAAGGGTAGGGTTAGGAACAGGTGTGGTGGTGTGGGTAAGTTTAAGGGTAGAGTTAGGGACAGGTGTGGTGGTGTGGGTAGGTTTAAGGGTAGGGTTAGGGACAGGTGTGGTGGTGTGGGTAGGTTTAAGGGTAGGGTTAAGGACAGGTGTGGTGGTGTGGGTAAGTTTAAGGGTAGGGTTAGGGACAGGTGTGGTGGTGTGGGTAAGTTTAAGGGTAGGGTTAGGGACAGGTGTGGTGGTGTGGGTAAGTTTAAGGGTAGGGTTAGGGACAGGTGTGGTGGTGTGGGTAAGTTTAAGGGTAGGGTTAGGGACAGGTGTGGTGGTGTGGGTAAGTTTAAGGGTAGGGTTAGGGACAGGTGTGGTGGTATGGGTAAGTTTAAGGGTAGAGTTAGGGACAGGTGTGGTGGTGTGGGTAAGTTTAAGGGTAGGGTTAGGGACAGGTGTGGTGGTGTGGGTAAGTTTAAAGGTAGGGTTAGGGACAGGTGTGGTGGTATGGGTAAGTTTAAGGGTAGGGTTAGGGACAGGTGTGGATAAGTTTAAGGGTAGGGTTAGGGACAGGTGTGGGTAAGTTTAAGGGTAGGGTTAGGGACAGGTGTGGTGGGATGGGTAAGTTTAAGGGTAGGGTTAGAGACAGGTGTGGTGGTATGGGTAAGTTTAAGGGTAGGGTTAGGGACAGGTGTGGTGGTATGGGTAAGTTTAAGGGTAGAGTTAGGGACAGGTGTGGGTAAGTTTAAGGGTAGGGTTAGGGACAGGTGTGGTGGTGTGGGTAAGTTTAAGGGTAGGGTTAGGGACAGGTGTGGTGGTATGGGTAAGTTTAAAGGGTAGGGTTAGGGACAGGTGTGGTGGTATGGGTAAGTTTAAGGGTAGAGTTAGGGACAGGTGTGGTGGTGTGGGTAAGTTTAAGGGTAAAGTTAGGGACAGGTGTGGTGGTATGGGTAAGTTTAAGGGTAGAGTTAGGGACAGGTGTGGGTAAGTTTAAGGGTAGGGTTAGGGACAGGTGTGGTGGTGTGGGTAAGTTTAAGGGTAGGGTTAGGGACAGGTGTGGGTAAGTTTAAGGGTAGAGTTAGGGACAGGTGTGGGTAAGTTTAAGGGTAGGGTTAGGGACAGGTGTGGATAAGTTTAAGGGTAGGGTTAGGGACAGGTGTGGGTAAGTTTAAGGGTAGGGTTAGGGACAGGTGTGGTGGGATGGGTAAGTTTAAGGGTAGGGTTAGAGACAGGTGTGGTGGTATGGGTAAGTTTAAGGGTAGGGTTAGGGACAGGTGTGGTGGTATGGGTAAGTTTAAGGGTAGAGTTAGGGACAGGTGTGGGTAAGTTTAAGGGTAGGGTTAGGGACAGGTGTGGTGGTGTGGGTAAGTTTAAGGGTAGGGTTAGGGACAGGTGTGGGTAAGTTTAAGGGTAGAGTTAGGGACAGGTGTGGGTAAGTTTAAGGGTAGGGTTAGGGACAGGTGTGGATAAGTTTAAGGGTAGGGTTAGGGACAGGTGTGGGTAAGTTTAAGGGTAGAGTTAGGGACAGGTGTGGGTAAGTTTATGGGTAGAGTTAGGGACAGGTGTGGTGGTATGGGTAAGTTTAAGGGTAGGGTTAGGGACAGGTGTGGGTAAGTTTAAGGGTAGAGTTAGGGACAGGTGTGGGTAAGTTTAAGGGTAGGGTTAGGGACAGGTGTGGGTAAGTTTAAGGGTAGGGTTAGGGACAGGTGTGTTGGGATGGGTAAGTTTAAGGGTAGGGTTAGGGACAGGTGTGGTGGTGTGGGTAAGTTTAAGGGTAGGGTTAGGGACAGGTGTGGTGGTATGGGTAAGTTTAAGGGTAGAGTTAGGGACAGGTGTGGTGGTATGGGTAAGTTTAAGGGTAGAGTTAGGGACAGGTGTGGTGGTGTGGGTAAGTTTAAGGGTAGGGTTAGGGACAGGTGTGGTGGTATGGGTAGGTTTAAGGGTAGGGTTAGGGACAGGTGTGGTGGTGTGGGCAAGTTTAAGGGTAGAGTTAGGGACAGGTGTGGTGGTGTGGGTAAGTTTAAGGGTAGGGTTAGGGACAGGTGTGGTGGTATGGGTAAGTTTAAAGGGTAGGGTTAGGGACAGGTGTGGTGGTGTGGGTCAGTTTAAGGGTAGAGTTAGGGACAGGTGTGGTGGTGTGGGTAAGTTTAAGGGTAAAGTTAGGGACAGGTGTGGTGTGGGTAAGTTTAAGGGTAGGGTTAGGGACAGGTATGGTGGGATGGGTAAGTTTAAGGGTAGGGTTAGAGACAGGTGTGGTGGTATGGGTAAGTTTAAGGGTAGGGTTAGGGACAGGTGTGGTGGTATGGGTAAGTTTAAGGGTAGAGTTAGGGACAGGTGTGGGTAAGTTTAAGGGTAGGGTTAGGGACAGGTGTGGTGGTGTGGGTAAGTTTAAGGGTAGGGTTAGGGACAGGTGTGGGTAAGTTTAAGGGTAGAGTTAGGGACAGGTGTGGGTAAGTTTAAGGGTAGGGTTAGGGACAGGTGTGGATAAGTTTAAGGGTAGGGTTAGGGACAGGTGTGGGTAAGTTTAAGGGTAGAGTTAGGGACAGGTGTGGGTAAGATTATGGGTAGAGTTAGGGACAGGTGTGGGTAAGTTTAAGGGTAGAGTTAGGGACAGGTGTGGGTAAGTTTAAGGGTAGGGTTAGGGACAGGTGTGTTGGGATGGGTAAGTTTAAGGGTAGGGTTAGGGACAGGTGTGGTGGTGTGGGTAAGTTTAAGGGTAGGGTTAGGGACAGGTGTGGTGGTATGGGTAAGTTTAAGGGTAGAGTTAGGGACAGGTGTGGTGGTATGGGTAAGTTTAAGGGTAGAGTTAGGGACAGGTGTGGTGGTATGGGTAAGTTTAAGGGTAGGGTTAGGGACAGCTGTGGTGGTGTGGGTAAGTTTAAGGGTAGAGTTAGGGACAGGTGTGGTGGTGTGGGTAAGTTTAAGGGTAGGGTTAGGGACAGGTGTGGGTAAGTTTAAGGGTAGGGTTAGGGACAGGTGTGGTGGTGTGGGTAAGTTTAAGGGTAGGATTAGGGACAGGTGTGGTGGTGTGGGTAAGTTTAAGGGTAGGATTAGGGACAGGTGTGGTGGTGTGGGTAAGTTTAAGGGTAGAGTTAGGGACAGGTGTGGTAGTGTGGGTAAGTTTAAGGGTAGGGTTAGGGACAGGTGTGGTGGTGTGGGTAAGTTTAAGGGTAGAGTTAGGGACAGGTGTGGTGTATGGGTAAGTTTAAGGGTAGGGTTAGGGACAGGTGTGGTGGTGTGGGTAAGTTTAAAGGTAGAGTTAGGGACAGGTGTGGTGTATGGGTAAGTTTAAGGGTAGGGTTAGGGACAGATGTGGTGGTGTGGGTAAGTTTAAGGGTAGAGTTAGGGACAGGTGTGGTGGTGTGGGTAAGTTTAAGGGTAGGGTTAGGGACAGGTGTGGTGGTGTGGGTAAGTTTAAGGGTAGGGTTAGGGACAGGTGTGGTGGTATGGGTAAGTTTAAGGGTAGGGTTAGGGACAGGTGTGGTGGTGTGGGTAAGTTTAAGGGTAGGGTTAGGGACAGGTGTGGTAGTGCGGGTAAGTTTAAGGGTAGGGTTAGGGACATGTGTGGTGGTGTGGTGGTGTGGGTAAGTTTAAGGGTAGGATTAGGGACAGGTGTGGTGGTGTGGGTAAGTTTAAGGGTAGGGTTAGGGACAGGTGTGGTGGTGTGGGTAAGTTTAAGGGTAGGGTTAGGGACAGGTGTGGGTAAGTTTAAGAGTAGAGTTAGGGACAGGTGTGGGTAAGTTTAAGGGTAGGGTTATGGACAGGTGTGGGTAAGTTTAAGGGTAGGGTTAGGGACAGGTGTGTTGGGATGGGTAAGTTTAAGGGTGGGGTTAGGGACAGGTGTGGTGGTGTGGGTAAGTTTAAGGGTAGGGTTAGGGACAGGTGTGGTGGTATGGGTAAGTTTAAGGGTAGAGTTAGGGACAGGTGTGGTGGTATGGGTAAGTTTAAGGGTAGAGTTAGGGACAGGTGTGGTGGTATGGGTAAGTTTAAGGGTAGGGTTAGGGACAGCTGTGGTGGTGTGGGTAAGTTTAAGGGTAGAGTTAGGGACAGGTGTGGTGGTGTGGGTAAGTTTAAGGGTAGGGTTAGGGACAGGTGTGGTAGTGTGGGTAAGTTTAAGGGTAGGGTTAGGGACAGGTGTGGTGGGGTGGTTTGGGTAAGTTTAAGGGTAGGATTAGGGACAGATGTGGTGGTGTGGGTAAGTTTAAGGGTAGAGTTAGGGACAGGTGTGGTGGTGTGGGTAAGTTTAAGGGTAGGGTTAGGGACAGGTGTGGTGGTATGGGTAAGTTTAAGGGTAGAGTTAGGGACAGGTGTGGTGGTATGGGTAAGTTTAAGGGTAGAGTTAGGGACAGGTGTGGTGGTATGGGTAAGTTTAAGGGTAGGGTTAGGGACAGCTGTGGTGGTGTGGGTAAGTTTAAGGGTAGAGTTAGGGACAGGTGTGGTGGTGTGGGTAAGTTTAAGGGTTGGGTTAGGGACAGGTGTGGTAGTGTGGGTAAGTTTAAGGGTAGGGTTAGGGACAGGTGTGGTGGTGTGGTGGTGTGGGTAAGTTTAAGGGTAGGATTAGAGACAGGTGTGGTGGTGTGGGTAAGTTTAAGGGTAGGATTAGGGACAGGTGTGGTGGTGTGGGTAAGTTTAAGGGTAGAGTTAGGGACAGGTGTGGTAGTGTGGGTAAGTTTAAGGGTAGAGTTAGGGACAGGTGTGGTGTATGGGTAAGTTTAAGGGTAGGGTTAGGGACAGGTGTGGTGGTGTGGGTAAGTTTAAGGGTAGAGTTAGGGACAGGTGTGGTGGTGTGGGTAAGTTTAAGGGTAGGGTTAGGGACAGGTGTGGTGGTGTGGGTAAGTTTAAGGGTAGGGTTAGGGACAGGTGTGGTGGTATGGGTAAGTTTAAGGGTAGGGTTAGGGACAGGTGTGGTGGTGTGGGTAAGTTTAAGGGTAGAGTTAGGGACAGGTGTGGTGGTGTGGGTAAGTTTAAGGGTAGGGTTAGGGACAGGTGTGGTGGTGTGGGTAAGTTTAAGGGTAGGGTTAGGGACAGGTGTGGTGGTGTGGGTAAGTTTAAGGGTAGAGTTAGGGACAGGTGTGGTGGTGTGGGTAAGTTTATGGGTAGAGTTAGGGACAGGTGTGGTGGTGTGGGTAAGTTTAAGGGTAGGGTTAGGGACAGGTGTGGTGGTGTGGGTAAGTTTAAGGGTAGGGTTAGGGACAGGTGTGGTGGTATGGGTAAGTTTAAGGGTAGGATTAGGGACAGGTGTGGTGGTGTGGGTAAGTTTAAGGGTAGGGTTAGGGACAGGTGTGGTGGTATGGGTAAGTTTAAGGGTAGAGTTAGGGACAGGTGTGGGTAAGTTTAAGGGTAGGGTTAGGGACAGGTGTGGGTAAGTTTAAGGGTAGAGTTAGGGACAGGTGTGGGTAAGTTTAAGGGTAGGGTTAGGGACAGGTGTGGATAAGTTTAAGGGTAGGGTTAGGGACAGGTGTGGGTAAGTTTAAGGGTAGAGTTAGGGACAGGTGTGGGTAAGTTTATGGGTAGAGTTAGGGACAGGTGTGGTGGTATGGGTAAGTTTAAGGGTAGGGTTAGGGACAGGTGTGGGTAAGTTTAAGGGTAGAGTTAGGGACAGGTGTGGGTAAGTTTAAGGGTAGGGTTAGGGACAGGTGTGGGTAAGTTTAAGGGTAGGGTTAGGGACAGGTGTGTTGGGATGGGTAAGTTTAAGGGTAGGGTTAGGGACAGGTGTGGTGGTGTGGGTAAGTTTAAGGGTAGGGTTAGGGACAGGTGTGGTGGTATGGGTAAGTTTAAGGGTAGAGTTAGGGACAGGTGTGGTGGTATGGGTAAGTTTAAGGGTAGAGTTAGGGACAGGTGTGGTGGTGTGGGTAAGTTTAAGGGTAGGGTTAGGGACAGGTGTGGTGGTATGGGTAGGTTTAAGGGTAGGGTTAGGGACAGGTGTGGTGGTGTGGGCAAGTTTAAGGGTAGAGTTAGGGACAGGTGTGGTGGTGTGGGTAAGTTTAAGGGTAGGGTTAGGGACAGGTGTGGTGGTATGGGTAAGTTTAAAGGGTAGGGTTAGGGACAGGTGTGGTGGTGTGGGTCAGTTTAAGGGTAGAGTTAGGGACAGGTGTGGTGGTGTGGGTAAGTTTAAGGGTAAAGTTAGGGACAGGTGTGGTGTGGGTAAGTTTAAGGGTAGGGTTAGGGACAGGTGTGGCTGGATGGGTAAGTTTAAGGGTAGGGTTAGAGACAGGTGTGGTGGTATGGGTAAGTTTAAGGGTAGGGTTAGGGACAGGTGTGGTGGTATGGGTAAGTTTAAGGGTAGAGTTAGGGACAGGTGTGGGTAAGTTTAAGGGTAGGGTTAGGGACAGGTGTGGTGGTGTGGGTAAGTTTAAGGGTAGGGTTAGGGACAGGTGTGGGTAAGTTTAAGGGTAGAGTTAGGGACAGGTGTGGGTAAGTTTAAGGGTAGGGTTAGGGACAGGTGTGGATAAGTTTAAGGGTAGGGTTAGGGACAGGTGTGGGTAAGTTTAAGGGTAGAGTTAGGGACAGGTGTGGGTAAGTTTATGGGTAGAGTTAGGGACAGGTGTGGGTAAGTTTAAGGGTAGAGTTAGGGACAGGTGTGGGTAAGTTTAAGGGTAGGGTTAGGGACAGGTGTGTTGGGATGGGTAAGTTTAAGGGTAGGGTTAGGGACAGGTGTGGTGGTGTGGGTAAGTTTAAGGGTAGGGTTAGGGACAGGTGTGGTGGTATGGGTAAGTTTAAGGGTAGAGTTAGGGACAGGTGTGGTGGTATGGGTAAGTTTAAGGGTAGAGTTAGGGACAGGTGTGGTGGTATGGGTAAGTTTAAGGGTAGGGTTAGGGACAGCTGTGGTGGTGTGGGTAAGTTTAAGGGTAGAGTTAGGGACAGGTGTGGTGGTGTGGGTAAGTTTAAGGGTAGGGTTAGGGACAGGTGTGGGTAAGTTTAAGGGTAGGGTTAGGGACAGGTGTGGTGGTGTGGGTAAGTTTAAGGGTAGGATTAGGGACAGGTGTGGTGGTGTGGGTAAGTTTAAGGGTAGGATTAGGGACAGGTGTGGTGGTGTGGGTAAGTTTAAGGGTAGAGTTAGGGACAGGTGTGGTAGTGTGGGTAAGTTTAAGGGTAGGGTTAGGGACAGGTGTGGTGGTGTGGGTAAGTTTAAGGGTAGAGTTAGGGACAGGTGTGGTGTATGGGTAAGTTTAAGGGTAGGGTTAGGGACAGGTGTGGTGGTGTGGGTAAGTTTAAGGGTAGAGTTAGGGACAGGTGTGGTGTATGGGTAAGTTTAAGGGTAGGGTTAGGGACAGATGTGGTGGTGTGGGTAAGTTTAAGGGTAGAGTTAGGGACAGGTGTGGTGGTGTGGGTAAGTTTAAGGGTAGGGTTAGGGACAGGTGTGGTGGTGTGGGTAAGTTTAAGGGTAGGGTTAGGGACAGGTGTGGTGGTATGGGTAAGTTTAAGGGTAGGGTTAGGGACAGGTGTGGTGGTGTGGGTAAGTTTAAGGGTAGGGTTAGGGACAGGTGTGGTAGTGTGGGTAAGTTTAAGGGTAGGGTTAGGGACATGTGTGGTGGTGTGGTGGTGTGGGTAAGTTTAAGGGTAGGATTAGGGACAGGTGTGGTGGTGTGGGTAAGTTTAAGGGTAGGGTTAGGGACAGGTGTGGTGGTGTGGGTAAGTTTAAGGGTAGGGTTAGGGACAGGTGTGGGTAAGTTTAAGAGTAGAGTTAGGGACAGGTGTGGGTAAGTTTAAGGGTAGGGTTATGGACAGGTGTGGGTAAGTTTAAGGGTAGGGTTAGGGACAGGTGTGTTGGGATGGGTAAGTTTAAGGGTGGGGTTAGGGACAGGTGTGGTGGTGTGGGTAAGTTTAAGGGTAGGGTTAGGGACAGGTGTGGTGGTATGGGTAAGTTTAAGGGTAGGGTTAGGGACAGCTGTGGTGGTGTGGGTAAGTTTAAGGGTAGAGTTAGGGACAGGTGTGGTGGTGTGGGTAAGTTTAAGGGTAGGGTTAGGGACAGGTGTGGTAGTGTGGGTAAGTTTAAGGGTAGGGTTAGGGACAGGTGTGGTGGGGTGGTTTGGGTAAGTTTAAGGGTAGGATTAGGGACAGGTGTGGTGGTGTGGGTAAGTTTAAGGGTAGAGTTAGGGACAGGTGTGGTGGTGTGGGTAAGTTTAAGGGTAGGGTTAGGGACAGGTGTGGTGGTATGGGTAAGTTTAAGGGTAGAGTTAGGGACAGGTGTGGTGGTATGGGTAAGTTTAAGGGTAGAGTTAGGGACAGGTGTGGTGGTATGGGTAAGTTTAAGGGTAGGGTTAGGGACAGCTGTGGGGGTGTGGGTAAGTTTAAGGGTAGAGTTAGGGACAGGTGTGGTGGTGTGGGTAAGTTTAAGGGTTGGGTTAGGGACAGGTGTGGTAGTGTGGGTAAGTTTAAGGGTAGGGTTAGGGACAGGTGTGGTGGTGTGGTGGTGTGGGTAAGTTTAAGGGTAGGATTAGAGACAGGTGTGGTGGTGTGGGTAAGTTTAAGGGTAGGATTAGGGACAGGTGTGGTGGTGTGGGTAAGTTTAAGGGTAGAGTTAGGGACAGGTGTGGTAGTGTGGGTAAGTTTAAGGGTAGAGTTAGGGACAGGTGTGGTGTATGGGTAAGTTTAAGGGTAGGGTTAGGGACAGGTGTGGTGGTGTGGGTAAGTTTAAGGGTAGAGTTAGGGACAGGTGTGGTGGTGTGGGTAAGTTTAAGGGTAGGGTTAGGGACAGGTGTGGTGGTGTGGGTAAGTTTAAGGGTAGGGTTAGGGACAGGTGTGGTGGTATGGGTAAGTTTAAGGGTAGGGTTAGGGACAGGTGTGGTGGTGTGGGTAAGTTTAAGGGTAGAGTTAGGGACAGGTGTGGTGGTGTGGGTAAGTTTAAGGGTAGGGTTAGGGACAGGTGTGGTGGTGTGGGTAAGTTTAAGGGTAGGGTTAGGGACAGGTGTGGTGGTGTGGGTAAGTTTAAGGGTAGAGTTAGGGACAGGTGTGGTGGTGTGGGTAAGTTTATGGGTAGAGTTAGGGACAGGTGTGGTGGTGTGGGTAAGTTTAAGGGTAGGGTTAGGGACAGGTGTGGTGGTGTGGGTAAGTTTAAGGGTAGGGTTAGGGACAGGTGTGGTGGTATGGGTAAGTTTAAGGGTAGGATTAGGGACAGGTGTGGTGGTGTGGGTAAGTTTAAGGGTAGAGTTAGGGACAGGTGTGGTAGTGTGGGTAAGTTTAAGGGTAGGGTTAGGGACAGGTGTGGTGGTGTGGGTAAGTTTAAGGGTAGAGTTAGGGACAGGTGTGGTGTATGGGTAAGTTTAAGGGTAGGGTTAGGGACAGGTGTGGTGGTGTGGGTAAGTTTAAGGGTAGAGTTAGGGACAGGTGTGGTGTATGGGTAAGTTTAAGGGTAGGGTTAGGGACAGGTGTGGTGGTGTGGGTAAGTTTAAGCGTAGACTTAGGGACAGGTGTGGTGGTGTGGGTAAGTTTAAGGGTAGGGTTAGGGACAGGTGTGGTGGTGTGGGTAAGTTTAAGGGTAGGGTTAGGGACAGGTGTGGTGGTATGGGTAAGTTTAAGGGTAGGGTTAGGGACAGGTGTGGTGGTATGGGTAAGTTTAAGGGTAGGGTTAGGGACAGATGTGATGGTATGGGTAAGTTTAAGTGTAGGGTTCGGGTTAGGGACAGGTGTGGTGGTATGGGTAAGTTTAAGGGTAGGGTTAGGGACAGGTGTGGTGGTATGGGTAAGTTTAAGGGTAGGGTAAGGGACAGTAGTAGAAGGATGTCTGGGGTATAAGGTAGTTACTTACATCTTCCTCCTCAATAGCTGGCAAATCTTTCAATTCACTAGAAAAACTGCTCCTCCTTATAACATAAGGATCACGTCCAACATACAAAAGTATTGTGACTAGAGGATGGATACCCGACCCGAGCCCGATGGGACCCGTTGGTAACTGATGGGCCGGGCCGGGTTCGGACAGATGTTTATAAATAATGTTCGGGTTCGGGTCGGGCTCGGTCACGTCAGCGCGATAAGGCATTGAACATTTAAATCTAAAACAGCTTATTATGTAGGTAGCCAATGGGCCTGTTTAACTTCATGCAAAGGTATGTTTTTGTGATTAAAATAAATTAAAAATATTACCCTAACATCCGTCTTCCTGTGTGCGGAAATTTGTTTTTGTAGCTGTGACAATGCGCAACACGCGTGTGCATATTGCATATCACATGTGACTGCAGCGCAACTTCAGCGGCGGGACCATCGAGCAGAGGAGGACAGCCAGTTGATGCAATCCTTTTTCTGCATAAAAACCTGGATTAGCCTAAACTTTGATTGATGGATTGTGTAAATAGATCCCATGTTGCAGTTAAGTAGCCATACCTGTTTTCGAGAAAAATGGTAAGAGTGATTTTCATTTCAATAAGCTGCATTTGTGTTACGTTAATGTTTTGTTCTGTTAGCTTGGGCCATTTTTGGTAGACCTTTGTTTATTTAATTTCAATTGGCGATTTGATTTGGCCCTGTGTTAACGTGTGTATTTGTTTCCCCGTCTGCCCGCTGATGCGCTCATCTGTAATCATTTCAGAACGCCTTCCTACAGTTGCTTGATAAAAGTGGACTTTCCACACGAACAAACGTACATGTGTCATTAGTACGAGAAAAAAAATAGATTCGGGCTCGGACATAAATATCTTAATGCCTGTCGGGCTTGGGTCGGGTTTGGTTACTGCTTTGTCGGACGTGGGCCGGGCTCGGACAGAAAAATGCGGCCCGATCCACACTCTAATTGTGCCGCCCCTCCAAATCACTGAGTTCAGGTGTTCGGCCCCTTCCTGGCCACAGGTGTGTAACTCAAGCTCTAGGCCTGCAGACGCTTCTACACACATCAGTGAGAGAATGGGACGCTCTCAGGAGCTCAGAGAACTCAAGCTCTAGTCCTGCAGACGCTTCTACACACATCAGTGAGAGAATGGGCCGCTCTCAGGAGCTCAGAGAACTCAAGCTCTAGACCTGCAGACGCTTCTACACACATCAGTGAGAGAATGGGCCGCTCTCAGGAGCTCAGAGAACTCAAGCTCTAGGCCTGCAGACGCTTCTACACACATCAGTGAGAGAATGGGCCGCTCTCAGGAGCTCAGAGAACTCAAGCTCTAGACCTGCAGACGCTTCTACACACATCAGTGAGAGAATGGACCGCTCTCAGGAGCTCAGAGAACTCAAGCTCTAGACCTACAGACGCTTCTACACACATCAGTGAGAGAATGGACCGCTCTCAGGAGCTCAGAGAACTCAAGCTCTAGTCCTGCAGACGCTTCTACACACATCAGTGAGAGAATGGGCCGCTCTCAGGAGCTCAGAGAACTCAAGCTCTAGACCTGCAGACGCTTCTACACACATCAGTGAGAGAATGGGCCGCTCTCAGGAGCTCAGAGAACTCAAGCTCTAGACCTGCAGACGCTTCTACACACATCAGTGAGAGAATGGGCCGCTCTCAGGAGCTCAGAGAACTCAAGCTCTAGGCCTGCAGACGCTTCTACACACATCAGTGAGAGAATGGTCCGCTCTCAGGAGCTCAGAGAACTCAAGCTCTAGACCTGCAGACGCTTCTACACACATCAGTGAGAGAATGGGCCGCTCTCAGGAGCTCAGAGAACTCAAGCACTAGACCTGCAGACGCTTCTACACACATCAGTGAGAGAATTGGCCGCTCTCAGGAGCTCAGAGAACTCAAGCTCTAGACCTGCAGACGCTTCTACACACATCAGTGAGAGAATGGGCCGCTCTCAGGAGCTCAGAGAACTCAAGCTCTAGACCTGCAGACGCTTCTACACACATCAGTGAGAGAATGGGCCGCTCTCAGGAGCTCAGAGAACTCAAGCTCTAGTCCTGCAGACGCTTCTACACACATCAGTGAGAGAATGGGCCGCTCTCAGGAGCTCAGAGAACTCAAGCTCTAGACCTGCAGACGCTTCTACACACATCAGTGAGAGAATGGGCCGCTCTCAGGAGCTCAGAGAACTCAAGCTCTAGACCTGCAGACGCTTCTACACACATCAGTGAGAGAATGGACCGCTCTCAGGAGCTCAGAGAACTCAAGCTCTAGACCTGCAGACGCTTCTACACACATCAGTGAGAGAATGGACCGCTCTCAGGAGCTCAGAGAACTCAAGCTCTAGGCCTGCAGACGCTTCTACACACATCAGTGAGAGAATGGACCGCTCTCAGGAGCTCAGAGAACTCAAGCTCTAGTCCTGCAGACGCTTCTACACACATCAGTGAGAGAATGGACCGCTCTCAGGAGCTCAGAGAACTCAAGCTCTAGACCTGCAGACACTTCTACACACATCAGTGAGAGAATGGACCGCTCTCAGGAGCTCAGAGAACTCAAGCTCTAGTCCTGCAGACGCTTCTACACACATCAGTGAGAGAATGGACCGCTCTCAGGAGCTCAGAGAACTCAAGCTCTAGACCTGCAGACGCTTCTACACACATCAGTGAGAGAATGGACCGCTCTCAGGAGCTCAGAGAACTCAAGCTCTAGGCCTGCAGACGCTTCTACACACATCAGTGAGAGAATGGACCGCTCTCAGGAGCTCAGAGAACTCAAGCTCTAGTCCTGCAGACGCTTCTACACACATCAGTGAGAGAATGGGCCGCTCTCAGGAGCTCAGAGAACTCAAGCTCTAGTCCTGCAGACGCTTCTACACACATCAGTGAGAGAATGGACCGCTCTCAGGAGCTCAGAGAACTCAAGCTCTAGTCCTGCAGACGCTTCTACACACATCAGTGAGAGAATGGACCGCTCTCAGGAGCTCAGAGAACTCAAGCTCTAGACCTACAGACGCTTCTACACACATCAGTGAGAGAATGGGCCGCTCTCAGGAGCTCAGAGAACTCAAGCTCTAGACCTGCAGACGCTTCTACACACATCAGTGAGAGAATGGGCCGCTCTCAGGAGCTCAGAGAACTCAAGCTCTAGACCTACAGACGCTTCTACACACATCAGTGAGAGAATGGGCCGCTCTCAGGAGCTCAGAGAACTCAAGCTCTAGACCTACAGACGCTTCTACACACATCAGTGAGAGAATGGGCTGCTCTCAGGAGCTCAGAGAACTCAAGCTCTAGACCTGCAGACGCTTCTACACACATCAGTGAGAGAATGAGCCGCTCTCAGGAGCTCAGAGAACTCAAGCTCTAGACCTGCAGACGCTTCTACACACATCAGTGAGAGAATGGGCCGCTCTCAGGAGCTCAGAGAACTCAAGCTCTAGGCCTGCAGACGCTTCTACACACATCAGTGAGAGAATGGTCCGCTCTCAGGAGCTCAGAGAACTCAAGCTCTAGACCTGCAGACGCTTCTACACACATCAGTGAGAGAATGGGCCGCTCTCAGGAGCTCAGAGAACTCAAGCACTAGACCTGCAGACGCTTCTACACACATCAGTGAGAGAATTGGCCGCTCTCAGGAGCTCAGAGAACTCAAGCTCTAGACCTGCAGACGCTTCTACACACATCAGTGAGAGAATGGGCCGCTCTCAGGAGCTCAGAGAACTCAAGCTCTAGACCTGCAGACGCTTCTACACACATCAGTGAGAGAATGGGCCGCTCTCAGGAGCTCAGAGAACTCAAGCTCTAGTCCTGCAGACGCTTCTACACACATCAGTGAGAGAATGGGCCGCTCTCAGGAGCTCAGAGAACTCAAGCTCTAGACCTGCAGACGCTTCTACACACATCAGTGAGAGAATGGGCCGCTCTCAGGAGCTCAGAGAACTCAAGCTCTAGACCTGCAGACGCTTCTACACACATCAGTGAGAGAATGGACCGCTCTCAGGAGCTCAGAGAACTCAAGCTCTAGACCTGCAGACGCTTCTACACACATCAGTGAGAGAATGGACCGCTCTCAGGAGCTCAGAGAACTCAAGCTCTAGGCCTGCAGACGCTTCTACACACATCAGTGAGAGAATGGACCGCTCTCAGGAGCTCAGAGAACTCAAGCTCTAGTCCTGCAGACGCTTCTACACACATCAGTGAGAGAATGGACCGCTCTCAGGAGCTCAGAGAACTCAAGCTCTAGACCTGCAGACACTTCTACACACATCAGTGAGAGAATGGACCGCTCTCAGGAGCTCAGAGAACTCAAGCTCTAGTCCTGCAGACGCTTCTACACACATCAGTGAGAGAATGGACCGCTCTCAGGAGCTCAGAGAACTCAAGCTCTAGACCTGCAGACGCTTCTACACACATCAGTGAGAGAATGGACCGCTCTCAGGAGCTCAGAGAACTCAAGCTCTAGGCCTGCAGACGCTTCTACACACATCAGTGAGAGAATGGACCGCTCTCAGGAGCTCAGAGAACTCAAGCTCTAGTCCTGCAGACGCTTCTACACACATCAGTGAGAGAATGGACCGCTCTCAGGAGCTCAGAGAACTCAAGCTCTAGTCCTGCAGACGCTTCTACACACATCAGTGAGAGAATGGACCGCTCTCAGGAGCTCAGAGAACTCAAGCTCTAGACCTACAGACGCTTCTACACACATCAGTGAGAGAATGGGCCGCTCTCAGGAGCTCAGAGAACTCAAGCTCTAGACCTGCAGACGCTTCTACACACATCAGTGAGAGAATGGGCCGCTCTCAGGAGCTCAGAGAACTCAAGCTCTAGACCTACAGACGCTTCTACACACATCAGTGAGAGAATGGGCCGCTCTCAGGAGCTCAGAGAACTCAAGCTCTAGACCTACAGACGCTTCTACACACATCAGTGAGAGAATGGGCTGCTCTCAGGAGCTCAGAGAACTCAAGCTCTAGACCTACAGACGCTTCTACACACATCAGTGAGAGAATGGGCCGCTCTCAGGAGCTCAGAGAACTCAAGCTCTAGACCTACAGACGCTTCTACACACATCAGTGAGAGAATGGGCCGCTCTCAGGAGCTCAGAGAACTCAAGCTCTAGACCTACAGACGCTTCTACACACATCAGTGAGAGAATGGGCCGCTCTCAGGAGCTCAGAGAACTCAAGCTCTAGACCTACAGACGCTTCTACACACATCAGTGAGAGAATGGGCTGCTCTCAGGAGCTCAGAGAACTCAAGCTCTAGACCTGCAGACGCTTCTACACACATCAGTGAGAGAATGGGCCGCTCTCAGGAGCTCAGAGAACTCAAGCTCTAGACCTACAGACGCTTCTACACACATCAGTGAGAGAATGGGCCGCTCTCAGGAGCTCAGAGAACTCAAGCTCTAGACCTGCAGACGCTTCTACACACATCAGTGAGAGAATGGGCCGCTCTCAGGAGCTCAGAGAACTCAAGCTCTAGGCCTGCAGACGCTTCTACACACATCAGTGAGAGAATGGACCGCTCTCAGGAGCTCAGAGAACTCAAGCTCTAGGCCTGCAGACGCTTCTACACACATCAGTGAGAGAATGGGCCGCTCTCAGGAGCTCAGAGAACTCAAGCTCTAGACCTGCAGACGCTTCTACACACATCAGTGAGAGAATGGGCCGCTCTCAGGAGCTCAGAGAACTCAAGCCCTAGACCTGCAGACGCTTCTACACACATCAGTGAGAGAATGGGCCGCTCTCAGGAGCTCAGAGAACTCAAGCTCTAGTCCTGCAGACGCTTCTACACACATCAGTGAGAGAATGGGACGCTCTCAGGAGCTCAGAGAACTCAAGCCCTAGACCTGCAGACGCTTCTACACACATCAGTGAGAGAATGGGCCGCTCTCAGGAGCTCAGAGAACTCAAGCTCTAGGCCTGCAGACGCTTCTACACACATCAGAGAGAGAATGGGCCGCTCTCAGGAGCTCAGAGAACTCAAGCTCTAGACCTGCAGACGCTTCTACACACATCAGTGAGAGAATGGGCCGCTCTCAGGAGCTCAGAGAACTCAAGCGTGGGGCCGTGAACGCTGGACACCTGTGCAATAAGTCCATTCGGGACATTTCCTCACGACTAAATATTCCACGCTCAACTGTTAGTGGGTTTAGAACAAAGTGGAAGCGATTGGGAACAACAGCAACTCAGCCACGAAGTGAAATCACAGAGCGGGGTCAGCGCATGCTGAGGGTCATAAAATAAAATAATAACAAATAAAATGTATTTATCAATAAACAGATAAAAACAGTTATAAATGTTTAAATTGCCCAGCAAAGCAATTTTACATCAACTTTTTAGTATAATTATGTTGTTGCAATTTGAGCATTTAAATGGTTTCTGTGATAAAACTAGTTTTCATGAAAATAATTATTAAAACATTAAACAACAGCGACATCACAGACAGGTAAAGTAAAAATATAATGAAATGTAATCTAGAGTACAGTCATGCTCAAAAGTTTACACACCCCTGTAATGTGACTCCCTGTTGTTATCACTCTTACAAGCATATGGTTGTAGAGCCATACATAATGGCCCTGTCCCAAATGGCACACTTCATGTGCACTTTCGGTCTTGTGGACTTACAATGGCCGCTGCGTGCGTGTGTCCGTTAAGTCCACGAGACCGCAGGGTGTCCCATTTGTCATTTTAGGTCTCAGAAGGGTGCTCGCGAGTGCCCCCTTTGAGGTTGATATGCGCCCTCGATGCGCACTTCAGCCGAGCCCGCACTGGTGCGGGTCACACAGTGGACTTCTTCCCAGCAGTCAAAGCGGCATCACGTCGTGAAAGTGCGGACTCAGAGGAAGACCGTGAGGGTTTAGGGTGCCATTTGGGACAGGGCCAATGATGCCAGTAGACGTTGATATCGAATAACTTATTTCAGTACAACTCAAACAGGCTCCAAAAAACAACAACAAAGTGCTCTGTAAGACACAGCAAGGACTTAGTCTGTTATAATAACAAGATATTAGAAACTTAACCCTAGAAAACGTTATTCTTGAGTGACATGAACACCTTACGTTAATGAATCTGAACCAGTTTAAACAGCCTGTCGAAGTGTTCAGCTACACTATGTGGTCCATTTAAGCCGCGTTTCCACCGCAGGAACTTTCCCCAGGAACTAGGATCTTTGGGCTGGTACTCGGTGTGTTTCGATCGCAGGGTCTAAATGAAGTTCAGGGTAAATATTTCCCCCTCCGAACTGCCCTGCTCGCGAGGTAGTACTTTTTCAAAGTTCAGGAACTTTCGGGGGTGGGACTTGGGCGCTGAACATGCTGATTGGTTGAGCTCACACAGCATTTTATTTCAACCGGCATTTTTAAAAGTCTTGCGAGGTTCGTTCTGCGTTCAGTAAATATCAGTCTTGCTCTTTCTGTCCCATGGCGCGTGTTCGTCTCAGCAATCTCACGCTCAATGTCCATAATAGCTGATAATAACATGCGTTATCTTATTTTAAATCTAGCTTTACGGGCTTTCAGATACGCTTTAGTATCAGTGCTCGTCTCTTTTCCTCCGTTTTGTTTACATCTTTAGTAAACTAAAGAAAGCAGAGAGAGCAACCATTGACTACCATAGTATTTTTCCCCCTACTATGGTAGTCAATGGTTTCTTGGATCTGCTTGGTTATGAACATTCTTCCAAATATCTTCTTTTGTGTTGAGCAGAATAAAGAAACTCATACAGGTTTAGAACAACTTGAGGATGAGTAAATGATGACAGAATGTTCATTTTTTGGGTGAACTATCCCTTTAAACTGCCCAATGTTTTTCAACCCTTAACACTGAATCAACTAATAAAGGTTATCCAGTTACTATTGTAGACTCTGAGCTCAGCAGGAATGAGGCTTTATGACGCTTTATAGACTTGCAGATAAACCTGCACACTCACTCAAACACAGAACTAGGAAGAAGGAAACTCTGAAGTGTAGTCGAGCTGGTGTGTGTTTGTGTCTCTGTGTTCATTCAGTAAAATGGCAGAAGCCAGATTTGCTCAGGATGAGTTGATGTGTTCAGTGTGTCTGGGTCTCCTGAAGGATCCAGTGACCATCTCGTGTGGACACAGTTACTGTAAGAGCTGTATTACAGGCTTCTGGGATCAGGAGGATCAGATGAGAGTCTACAGCTGCCCTCAGTGCAGACAGACCTTCAGTCCAAGACCTGCTTTAGCTAAAAACACCATGATCTCTAAACTGGTGGAGAAACTGAAGAAGACTAAACTTCCTGCTGACTGTTACGCTGGAGCTGGAGATGTGCAGTGTGACGTCTGTACTGGAAGATAACACAAAGCCGTCAAGTCCTGTCTGATGTGTCTGAACTCTTACTGTCAGATTCACCTTCAACAACATGAGAGTTTGTTTAAAGGAAAGAGACACAATCTGACCGATGCCACTGGACGACTGCAGGAGATGATCTGCCAAACTCATGATAAACTCCTCGAGGTTTTCTGCCGCACTGACCAGAAGTTTATATGTGTGCTGTGTACGATGGACGAACATAAAAACCACGACACTGTATCAGCCGCAGCACAGAGGACAGAGAAACAGGTATGAAATCACACACTGATCAAATAATGATGACACTATTTATACTGACACCATATGATCAGGAAACATCATTCACACTGCAGACGCCAGCAGAAGTCAACAGGAGCTGAAGTGGACTTTCACCGCTGAGCGTACAGATGTTAAGAGAAGACTTTGTGTCACTTTAAGCAGTAAAAGACTCATAAGATGTAGTTTGAGACTGTGCAGATCTGAAGGAAACAATGTCAAGATATGAGACTTGAGAAAGTGAAAGATATGAAACTATGGGATATACTATAATCTATTATAACTTAAGTGGATAAAATCATCTTCATTGTGTGTCATAAATCATCATAATCTTAATAGTTATAACCACACATAGGTAAGTATTATTACTGTTGTTCTGATTATTCATGAGATGACACAACACATCATAAGGTTGTTTATAAGGCATTATGCATGTGTTATAATGCACTAAGAATATCCTTATAATGGATTATAAACACAGGCTTCATAGAAAGTGTTCCCAAACAAAAGCTCCCATGATGCTCTAGTGTGCGCAGTATAAAGTGGCGTCTCTGTCATTGGTTTGTGCTGCAGAAGCGGCTGAAGGAGACGCAGAGGTCGTTCCAGCAGAGAATCCAGCAGAGAGAGAAAGATCTTCAGCAGCTGAGAGAGGCTGTGGAGGCTCATAAGGTGAGTCTGGAGAAGAAGAGAAGTTTGAGAAGTCTCAGTCAGGACTCACTGAAGCCACTGTGTGATTGTGATGTGTGTCCTAACAGCGCTCTGCACAGACAGCAGTGGAGGACAGTGAGAGGATCTTCACTGAGCTCATCCGCTCCATTGAGAGAAGCCGCTCTGAGGCCACACAGCGGATCAGAGATCAGGAAAAGACTGCAGTGAGTCGAGCTGAAGGACGACTGGAGCGACTGGAGCAGGAGATCAATGATCTGAGGAGGAGAGACGCTGAGCTGGAGCAGCTTTCACACACACAGGATCACGTCCATTTCCTGCAGGTAACAGAGATCTAGAAGAACAAGAGACTCACAGAGAAACATTTCATGAGAGCAGAATGAGCCGTTGATCTGTGTGTTGGGTTATTATAGAATCATCAGTCAGACGCTCATCTGATCGTCTTCTTCTGAAAGAGACGCACTTACAGATGCAGTTCAGCTCTGGAAATCTCTGAACCGCTGAACTGTCACACCCTTCTTGAGAATAGACGTCAAAATGCACCATCCAAACTTCAACGGTTGTAATTCACTTCAAAAAATGAGAGTATGAAAAAGTTGAATTTGACTGTAAATGAAATATACTGTACTAATGATATTTTATAAAAAAATATATATTTTATAAAATCATTTTTACTCCAAATTGTTAAAAATCGAAGCCTTATGAGTTGTTCCAAATTTGAAGTTGGTATCACAGAAATGTGACCCAGATAGCAGACCAACACTGAATCATCGCTGAATCAATGTTAATGCATCAACTAAAATATCATTGAATCAATGTTGAAATTTAACATTGATTTTTCGTCAGGTTTGCACCCTGAAATAATGTTATTTCAACGATGAAAAATAGATCAAGATGGCCATAAAATCTATATTTTTTTCAACTTTAATTAAATCACTTATTTAACACTGAATCAACACAGAAACACTATAAAATCAATCTTGCTTTATGTACAGCAGGATTCTATGCCAGTTCATTTTCATGTTCGGCTGGAATTGATATGATTTTGTATCAAAAAGTCACTCAAAGTAAACAACATCCTTCAGTTTACATGCAAATGTATTTATTTATGCCCCCACAGTTTCAACAGGAAATCTCACATTGACTTAAAACAATTACATCAGAATTTATAACACAAGTGAAAAACATGACAACCTGCATCTGCAAAATGGAAGTAAATACAAATGGAAACTTGTCAATAAAGACAGAAATGAGACAGTAGTACTGAAAGAAAAAAGGTAGAAGAAAGAATGAAATACTCTAAACTCAGGGGTTTCCACCACGAGCAGTGCCCCCAAGCCTTTCAGGGGCGGAACGGAGCCATTTTTACACCGTCCCAGCAAAGATACACTCTGATGCCTCCTTTTTATCAGCAGTAATCAGTGTTAGGCACGTTACTTTAAAAAGTAATTAGTTATAGTTACTAGTTACTTCTTACAATTAGTAATAGTAATAGTTAGTAACTGAGTTACATCATTATAAAAGTAACTAATTACCAGGGAAAGTAATTACTGCGTTACTTCTTTTTTTTTTCTCAAATCTATTAAATATGTTAAATGAAGGAATTGGACACTAAATAGAATAAATTATTATTATAAAACATTGTACATTAATGTAGGCTACTCTATTGCTGTGGGACAATGTGAGAGACACCTATCAAATTCAATACATTATTGTAAATATTATCAGTTGACCTACTATAGTGTAAATATTGTGTAAATATTATCAGTGCTACTCCTTTGGTAGTGGAGCTCACGTTATCCTCTGGGTTATTAGCCATTCATCTTGTGGCGGCATGTGATGATGTGAGGCTTCATTAGATTAGATTTACTGGCCACAGACGTGGAGAGACTCTTTCTTCCTGGGCATAAGTTGCACGTTACATAAACATTCTGACCTTTCACCTCAACGAGGGAAAAGTAGCGCTTATACTTCCAGTTTGTGAAAGCTACCGTTGAAGTCGTTGGACTTGCCATCGCTCTGACTCCTCCTGGTCGTGTGTGACTTTGCATATGCGTGTGTGTGCGAGTGTGTGTGTGAACTCAACCTATCAACCTCAACCTTGTCTCCCAACCACCAATCATCATCAGTTATGTGTACCATAACACGCATGGCAATTTGGAAATGTGACTAATTATACATCACAAATGTACTACAAAATTAAGTGAAACTTGAAATGTGATCAAAATATTTACATTCCAGTTAAAACACGCTGAATTTAAATTCAAGACTATTTAATGAATTTGACTTTCCCCTTTAGCACCTGCAGACACAGGAGGAATGAATGGAAAAGCAAGGGGAAAATATCTTCAAATATCTATCTTGTTTTATCTAATATTAATACTGTATTTAAGAGTAAATAAACACATAAAGTGTGGAAGTGAAACAAGTAAATGAATAATCCAGTAGCTAAATGAATAAAAGTGGAGCTGAACAGCGGTTTGGAAGAGATTATCCATTTTACAACACAAACTGGAGGCGCAGCAGTTCCCTTTCGTTCAGTCACCACGACGTATGTTAGTGACTAACGAATGGGGGTTTCGCTTAGAAGCCAATTACCTCCGAGAATTCAACAGCGCCCAATGGCAGTGCCAATGCCATGGGCATGTGGAATTTGCATGCGTAACTCCGCCCCACCTCGTGGGTATATAAGGAAGTATGCTGGCAACATCGCATTATGTTTCTGCTTTGGAGCCAAGAGGATCTCTTCACTCCTTCAAGCCTGATCTGAGTCTTCGACAAGCCTTCGAGACGAGCAGCTTTCCAGAGGCGTTGGTGTTACGGCGCGTTCCAGTGATGGCTTACTGCCTGCCTGCTGATCTGCGCAGTGGTCCGCTAGACAGCTGGTGTGTGGTCCCTGGGGGCTTCGGCGTTCTCTGCGAAGCTTCCTCTCCTAAAAGAGCTTACACGTAACGCGTCCTTTTCAGGATGTCTCGTCCATGTACTTCTGGGTGTGGCCGGTCGTTATCTTCTTTTGATGGGCACAAACACTGTCTGGTATGTTTGGGCTTTCAGCATGCCCAGGCAGCGTTTGTGGATGCGTCATGTTCCCACTGCGGAAACATGACCATCGCAGTGTTGCGGTCAAGACTCGATGAACTTCGTAATGAAGTGAGAGTCCCCTCTACCACACCCCGATCTACTGAGCCCCAGAGGCCCAGTACTTCGGCTGGTGGTCAGGGTGACCTGAGGGTTACGGTGTGGAACAAAGCCCCGACGCTCATGCCTCGGGCCACAACCCCCTCTAGCATACTGCAACCCGCGAGTGCTCAGGCGCAGATCGCGGGGCCTGCTTCGGCCCCTCCGCGTATCTCGTTTGGCGCTCTAGAGGAGGATGCGATGTCGGTCACCGCATCACAAGGTGGGCTCGAGTCCTCTGAGGATGATGACTCGACTGTGCTGCCGCCCTCGGGCGTTCCAGCATTGCCGAGTTGGACCCAGAGCTGACAGCCATGTTGTCTCGGGCAGCCGCGAGCCTCGGGATAGAGTGGAACCCTTTGCCCTGTCCCGAGCGCTCCTGGCTCGATGATTGGTTTTTGGGAGCGCATGCTGACAACCGTCAGTCCCCGCCCCCAATACCTTTCTTTCCTGAGCTGCATGAGGAACTCGCGCGGTCCTGGAAGTCCCCGTTGTCTTCCCGTGACCGTTCGGCGACTTCCTCCGCCTTCTCTACCCTTGATGGTACACTGGGGTCCCCACTGTTGAACGGTCTGTTGCGATGCAACTGTGTCCACAGAGCGCTTCAACTTGGCGTGGTGATCCTAAGCACCCCTCCAAAGCCTGTCGATTCACATCAACCTTGGTGGCCAAATCGCACAGAGCCGCGGGGCAGGTTGCCGCCTCTTTGCATGCCATTGCGATCCTCCAGGTCTACCAGGCCAGGATCCTCAAGGACATGCACGAGGGTGGAGTTGATCCGGGGCTCCTAAACGAGCACCGCGCCACCACCGACCTCGCTCTCCGGGCGACGAAGGTGACCGCACGCTCCCTGGGTCAAGTGATGTCCACAAACGTGGTCCAGGAGAGACACCTGTGGCTGAACCTGGCTGATATGCGGGACACCGAGCGAACCCGGTTCCTCGATGCCCCCATATCCCAGGCCGGCCTCTTCGGCAGGGCGGTTGAAGACTTCACCCAACAGTTTTCAATCGCCCAGAAGCAGACTGAGGCTATCAAACACGTACTGCCCCGGCGGCCAGCTGCTGCCTCCACCCAGCCGCCGGCACAGTCGCCTCAGTCTGCTCCACGCCGAGGACGCCCTCCTAAGGCTCCCGCCCCTTCCGCCCGGCCCAAGCAGCAGCCTTCACCCGGGCCGGGTGGCAGAGGACGCCGTAGGAAGGCGTCACAATCCGCTCAGCCCGCCCTGCGCCCCGCTAAACACCAGGCCAAGCGGCGCTCCTGAGACGGACGGCTCAGGGATGGGAAATTCTTTCCAGGAGATGGTAGCAGGACCACTCCTTCCCCCGGTGGAGGGCCGGGGGAGAATCCTTTGTTCAGCTGCTGGCCCCCGGGTCAGCAGCACCCTATTTTGGTCAAAGAAAGAATTAACACTCCCATCCCTGAGCCCCCAGAGATCAGTGATGACGGTGCTCGCCACCCTCGGGTCCCGCCACTTGCATCCCTCTCTGTCACCAGCCTCCTGGCAGAGCAGACCCCAGTGGAACGTGCGTCCTTTCCTGGTCTCCTCTGTCAGGACGCAGCAGTTAACCGTGCCCCCGCACCGGGACGCCCAACAGCCTCCCATGTCCGGGCCGGTAACGCTGCCTCGCTGCCCCACACCGGGTACGTCTGTGGTCCGAATGACCCCGCTGGTGCAGTTCCTGGGAGTCTGGCTTCAGCTTCCAGGGCTGTCCCGCTGGGTCGCGAGGACCGTCAGGCATGGCTACGCGATTCAGTTCGTGCAGGTTCCTCACTGCTTCCGGGGAGTCCGTTCCACCGTGATCGGGGCCAATGCCCCCGTCATGCGAGCGGAGATTGCAACCCTACTGGCGAAGGGTGCGATCGAACCTGTCCCTCGAGCCGAGATGAACTACGGGTTCTACAGCCCGTACTTCATTGTACCCAAAAACACCGGTGGGTTACGACCAATCCTGGACCTGCGCATCTTGAACCGTTACCTTCACCGGTTTCCGTTCAAGATGTTGACAGCGAAACGCCTTTTCGAATGCGTTCGTCCGGACGATTGGTTTGCAGCGATCGACCTGAAGGACGCCTACTTCCATGTCTCCATTCTACCTCGACACAGACCGTTCCTACGGTTTGCTTTCGAGGGGCGGGCATATCAGTACGCGGTCCTCCCATTCGGGCTATCTCTGTCCCCTCGCGTCTTTACGAAGATTGCCGAGGCAGCCCGGGGTTCGCATCCTGAATTACCTCGACGACTGGCTCATACTGGGCCACTCTTGAGAGCAGGTTTGCGGACACAGAGATCGGGTGCTCCATCACCTAGCCCGTCTGGGCCTTCGGGTCAACTGGGAGAAGAGCAAACTTTGCCCCGCGCAGAGGATCTCTTTTCTCGGTATGGATATCGAATTGGTCGCCATGTGCGCGCAGCTTTCGAGCGAGCGCGCGCAGTCTCTGCTGACTTCCCTTCGTCAACTCGAGGGCAAGAGTGCGGTTCCACTGAAACTATTTCAGAGGGTCCTGGGGCATATGGCATCTGCAGCCGCGGTAACGCCGCTCGGATTGCTACATATGAGACCACTTCAGCACTGGCTACACGATCGAGTCCCGAGATGGGCATGGCGGTCTGGCACGCTCCGGGTACAAGTGACTCGGGCCTGCTTACAGACTCTCACCCCGTGGTCGAACCTCAAGTTTCTACGGGCAGGTGTGTCCTTAGAACGAGTTTCCAGGCATCTTTTTGTATCAACAGATGCATCATCCACGGGCTGGGGTGCCATGTGCAATGGACAAGCAGCCACGGGCTCCTGGACAGGACCCCAGCGCCTTCTGCATGTCAATTGCCTCGAGTTACTGGCAGTACGGTTCGCCCTGCACTGCTTCCGAGCGTTGCTTAGGGGTCAACATGTATGTAACGATGATCGTGTGTGTGGGTGAAGGAAGGAAGAAGACGGGGTCGGCTTGACTGGGACTGTGCTCTTTAATACTCAAAACTTGTGGAAATAACAACATAAACGGCGCACGGGGGCGCAAAGACACAACAGCGTGTACTCAGAACTTTCTGTTAGACGATCTCTCAGCTTCAATGACGATTGCTCAGGCAAGCAGTGTGCACCGTGTCCCAGTCCAACTCTCTCTCCTCTCTCTCTCCCAACCACGGGTTTTATGGTCTCTCCACGCCAATTACTGGAACAAGAGACAGGTGTAAGTGATCTGCACTTGACCTACTTACTCACCGCTCGTCTCCGCAGTCTCTCTCTCCCGCTAAAGACTTCGCAGAACCACGCCCCCTTCGCCACATACCCCCACCGCCCGCACCAGGCCGGGGAGCCATCCGGCCTGCAGCCCCCCCCCCCCCCCCCTCCTGGAGAGGAAGTCAGCCACAGCCATCTGTGCACCCGGCCTGTGGATCACCTTGAATTTAAAAGGCTGTAAAGCTAGATACCAACGGGTGATCCGGGCGTTGGTATCCTTCATGCGGTGGAGCCACTGCAAAGGGGCGTGGTCCGAACAGAGGGTGAACTCCCGGCCCAGGAGGTAGTAGCGGAGGGTGAGGACGGCCCACCTGATAGCCAGGCATTCTTTTTCTATGGTGCTGTACATCGTCTCTCTCTTAGAGAGCTTGCGACTGATGTACAGCACCGGCCGTTCCTCGCCCTCCACCTCCTGGGAGAGGACTGCGCCCAGCCCCCTGTCCGAGGCGTCCGTCTGCAGGGAAAAAGGGAGAGAGAAATTAGGAGCTTGTAAGAGCGGCCCACCACACAGAGCAGCCTTTATTTGGGTAAAAGCCTGCTGACACCGCTCCGTCCACTGAACTGTATCCGGCACCTCCTTTTTAGTCAGATCAGTCAGCGGGCTAGCGAGGTCCGAATAATTGGGTACAAACCTCCTATAATATCCCGCTAGCCCCAGGAACTGTCTAACCTCCTTTTTGGACTTGGGCCTTGGGCAGGTAGCAATAGCTGCAGTTTTGTCAATTTGGGGCCGCACCTGTCCATGACCTAAGTGGAAGCCCAGATATCTTACTTCCACCCGCCCAATCGCACACTTCTTTGGGTTGGCCGTGAGCCCCGCTCTCCTCAGCGACTTTAGGACAGCGCGCAGATGCTGCATATGCCGCTGCCAGTCCGCACTATAGATGATGATATCATCCAAGTACGCAGCAGCATATGCAGCATGCGGCCGGAGAATCCTGTCCATTAGACGCTGGAAGGTCGCGGGAGCCCCGAACAACCCGAAAGGAAGGGTGACAAATTGGTGTAACCCAAACGGCGTGGTGAAAGCTGACTTTTCTTTGGACATTGGCGACAAGGGGATCTGCCAATATCCCTTAGTTAAGTCCAGTGTCGAATAAAAGCGAGCGGTCCCAAGCCGATCAAGCAACTCGTCCACCCTTGGCATTGGGTACGCATCAAACTTCGACACCGCGTTCACTTTTCTGTAGTCCACACAGAATCGCACTGCGCCGTCAGGTTTTGGTACCAAAACTATCGGGCTCGCCCAATCGCTGCTGGACTCTTCTATTACCCCCATATCCAACATAGCCTCTAACTCAGCCTGAACCACCTTTTTTTTGTGTTCGGGTAAACGGTACGGCCGGCTGCGAACTACCACGCCCGGCTCCGTCTCAACATGGTGTTGAATGAGGTCTGTGCGACCAGGGAGGGGCGAGAACACGTCAGCAAATTCTGCCTGCAACGATTTAACGTCAGTGAGCTGCGACGGCGAGAGATGATCCCCCCCCGGGGCCAGGGCGAGTGATTGCGGTTTTTGTATCGCCTCTGGCCCGAGATCATCTTCCGCCGTCACGACCGTCGCAAGCAACACTGACTCTGCCTCTAACCACTTTTTAAGGAGGTTGAGGTGGTAAATTTGACGTGCTCCCTCCCTATCTGAGCGCACCACCTCATAGTTGAGCTCCCCAACTCGCCGTGTGACTACAAAGGGTCCTTGCCACTTTGCGAGTAATTTAGAAGTGGAAGTAGGGAGCAATACAAGTACCTTATCTCCCGGTGCAAATTGACGGAGTCTAGCCCCCCTGTCGTACAGCTGTCTTTGTCTGTCCTGGGCCTGTAACAAATTCTCCATTGACAGCCGCCCCAGAGTGTGGAGTTTTGTTCTCAGGTCCAGGACATACTGAATTTCGTTTTTACTCGCGGAAGGCCCCTCATCCCAAGTCTCCCTAAGGACATCCAGCACCCCCCGAGGCTGGCGCCCATAGAGAAGCTCGAAGGGGGAAAACCCTGTGGAGGCTTGCGGGACCTCGCGGACAGCAAACATCAGAGGCTCTAGCCATTTATCCCAATTTCTGGCGTCCTCGTGAACGAACTTACGAATCATGGATTTTAACGTGCGGTTAAACCGTTCGACCAAGCCATCCGTTTGTGGGTGATAGACGCTTGTGCGAACCGATTTAACGCCCAACAATTCATACAGTTCGCGAATAGTTCGTGACATGAACGCCGTGCCTTGATCGGTGAGAATCTCTTTCGGGATTCCCACCCGGGAGATTAAAGAAAACAGTGCGCTCGCAACACTTTTCGCCGAAATTGTGCGGAGCGGGACTGCTTCCGGGTATCGCGTTGCATAGTCTACCATAACTAATGCAAAGCGATGCCCGCGTGCTGATCGCTCTAATGGCCCGATGAGGTCCATACCAATTCTCTCGAAGGGGGCCTGCACTAATGGGAGAGGGCACAATGGTGCTTTTGGGGTGGCCGGTGGATTCACCAACTGACATTCGCGACAAGACGCACACCACCTGCGTACATTCTCGTGAATGCCCGGCCAGAAGAACCGGGCCATTAGACGGTTGAGTGTAGCCGTTTGTCCTAAATGCCCGGCCATAGGATTAGTATGATGTTCTATGGATGTTGGATGTTAGCCCCTCTGTCGTACAGCTGTCTTTGTCTGTCCTGGGCCTGTAACAAATTCTCCATTGACAGCCGCCCCAGAGTGTGGAGTTTTGTTCTCAGGTCCAGGACATACTGAATTTCGTTTTTACTCGCGGAAGGCCCCTCCTCCCAAGTCTCCCTAAGGAAATTGGCTGGTCAGGGTGGAGGAGGTGTCCGTCGATGGAACGGACCTGGCCAAACGCGTTTTTCAGTGACTCATCCTAAGACTGTTCCAGGGGAAAATCATCGCGGTCTGTGAAGCGAGGCAAACACAGACCGCTCTGTTCCCCCGGAAGAGCCCCCAGGGCCACCGAATCCACCTCCCCCAACTGAGCAACCATCTCCTTCCGGCCTGCCTGTTTCCCCCAGGAAGCATCCGCACATAAATGCCCCAATAACACACGAAACGCTGGCCAATCGGTCCCTAAAATTAGTGGATGCCTGAGGTGCGGGTTAACTGCTACCTCAATATTATGCTTTTGTCCCCGAAATAGAACATCCACGGGCAACAACGGATAGTTCACCACTTCCCCGTGCACACACCTCACCGTAACCGTGCGGCCAGTACCCAATGCCACAGGGTGAATCAGGCGTTGGTGGATAGAGGTCTGGTTACAACCCGAATCCACCAAAGCCTGATAAGTACCCCCCTTGATACTCACAGGAACCAGGTACAATCCGGCTTGATCGGGGGCGGCTTGTGGAGCGTCGGGGACCCGGACCAGCGTCCCGACCTCCATGACGGGACAGCGGTCGATGAAATGACCCGGATCCCCGCAGCGCCAGCAAGCCGGCCCAGACTTCCCCGCCGCCCTAGTGGCCGGAAGTAGGTCTGGCGATTGGCGTGGAGAGAGCACTGGAAAGGAGGTGGAGGGATAGGGATCCTGGCCGGCCGCCGCTCCCCTCTGGACCAGACGGGGAGGGCCCGGCGAATCAGCAGCCCCGCTCGTTCTCCACCGTGGGGCTGGCCTAGGTGGCCACACCCCCCGCGACCTGGGAAGGGGAACAGGTTTGGGGAGAGAAGGGGCAGAGACAGCAGCAGGGCGAGAGAGAGAGAGAGAGAGAGAAGCCGATGGTAAGGGCTCGCCGACCCCGGGGCACGCCACCATGTGGTCCTCCGCCAACTGGATGGCCTGGGTCAGCGACGTCGGGCGGTGGCACTGGACCCACTGCGCGGTCTTCTGGGGAAGCCGCGCGACGAACTGCTCCAGTACCACCCGGTCAATGACTCCCTCGACGTCGCCTCCGCCGGCCATCAGCCACCTGCGGCATGAGTCCCGGAGCTGGTGAGCGAAGACGAAGGGCCGGCCAGAGTCGCTGAGGGTCAGGGTCCGGAAGCGTTGTCGTTGTTGCTCCGGACTCCGGCCGACCCACTGCAAGATGGCGCGTTGCAGATCTTCGTAGTCCAGGAGGTTCTGGACTGGCAGTTGGTGGGCGGCTACCTGCGCTTCCCTTGACAAGAGCGGCAGTAGCCGCATTGGCCAGTCGGACCTGGGCCACCCCCGGGACTCAGCGGACCTTTCGAAGAGGTCGAGGAATGCCTCCGGATCATCCTCCGGACCCATCTTCGAGAGGCTGATGGTAGCCGCCGAGTCGGTGTTAGACGGGGGAGTGGCCGGAACCTCCCGGACCATCCAGCTCCGGAACAGCTCGCGGTCTTCGTGTTGGGCCCGGATGAGGGCCTCGAACCGTTTGTCCTGCTCCACCCGGACAGCCAGCAGGTCCTCGTGAGTCTGCTGGTGAAGACCAGCGAGCGACTGGACTAGGTCCGCAAGCGGCGTTTTTGGCGGGGTATCCATAGCGGCGGCACTCTTCTTCCTTCCCGGGTTTCGGCACCAGTGTAACGATGATCGTGTGTGTGGGTGAAGGAAGGAAGAAGACGGGGTCGGCTTGACTGGGACTGTGCTCTTTAATACTCAAAACTTGTGGAAATAACAACATAAACGGCGCACGGGGGCGCAAAGACACAACAGCGTGTACTCAGAACTTTCTGTTAGACGATCTCTCAGCTTCAATGACGATTGCTCAGGCAAGCAGTGTGCACCGTGTCCCAGTCCAACTCTCTCTCCTCTCTCTCTCCCAACCACGGGTTTTATGGTCTCTCCACGCCAATTACTGGAACAAGAGACAGGTGTAAGTGATCTGCACTTGACCTACTTACTCACCGCTCGTCTCCGCAGTCTCTCTCTCCCGCTACAGACTTCGCAGAACCACGCCCCCTTCGCCACAATGTACTAGTCAAGACAGACAACATGGCCGTAGTAGCGTACATCAACCACCAGGGCGGTCTACGCTCCCGCCGTATGTCTCAACTCGCCCGCCATCTCATTCTATGGAGTCAGAAGCACCTGAGGTCCCTTCGTGCTGTCCACATCCCGGGAGACCTGAACCGTGCAGCCGACGAGCTCTCACGGATTCAGCCTCTCCCTGGAGAGTGGAGACTCCATCCCCAGACGGTCCAGCTGATATGGGAACGGTTCTGCGACGCGCAGGTAGATCTGTTTGCCTCCCAGGACTCTTCCCATTGCTCCCTGTTTTATTCTCTGACCAAGGGCACCCTCGGCACGGATGCACTGCCGCATAGCTGGCCGTCGGGGCTACGCAAGTATGCGTTTCCCCCAGTGAGCCTACTTGGACGGGTACTGTGCAAGATCAGGGAGGACGAGGAGCAGGTCATGTTGGTCGCCCCGTATTGGCACGGCCAGACCTGGTTCTCAGAACTACTAATCCTTGCGACAGCCCCTCCCTGGCCTATTCCTCTGAGACCGGACCTCCTCACTCAGAGACGGGGCACCCTTTGGCACCCGCGTCCGGCGTTCTGGAAGCTCCACGTGTGGCTTCTGGACGGGACGCGGCAGGTTTGAGTAGCCTTCCACCTGCGGTGGTCGCTACCATCACTTCCGCTAGGGCAGAGTCTACACGACACCTCTATGCGTTGAAGTGGAACCTCTTCGTCACATGGTGTTCTTCCCGCCAAGAAGACCCCTGGAAATGCCCGATCGGGTCCGTGCTATCGTTTCTCCAGGAGGGGGTGGAACGAAGGCTGTCTCCTTCCACCCTTAAAGTGTACGTGGCCGCAATATCTGCCTACCACGATCTCCTGGGAGACAAAAAGGTAAGTCAGCACGAGCTGATAATCAGGCTGAGGGGGGCGAGGAGACTGAATCCTCCTCGCTCTCCTCTCGTTCCCTCTTGGGACCTCGCAGTAGTCCTAAGTGCTCTGCAGAGGCCTCCCTTTGAGCCTTTGCGGTCGGTTGAGATTAAATTCTTGTCTATGAAGATGGCTCTTCCGCATTGGCCTCTCTTAAGAGGGTTGGGGACCTGCAGGCATTTTCGGTTGACGAAGCGTGCCTGGAGTTCGGGCCGGCTAACTCTCACGTGATCCTGAGACCCCGGCCCGGATATGTGCCCAAGGTTCCCATCACTCCGTTCCGAGACCAGGTGGTGAACCTGCAAGCGCTGCCTTTGGAAGAGGCAGACCCAGCCTTGGCATTGCTCTGTCCAGTACGCGCTCTCCGCGCCTATGTAGACAGCACGCAATGTTTCAGGACCTCAGACCAGCTCTTTGTCTGTTATGGTGGAGAGCGGAAGGGAAGAGCTCTCTCTTCTCTTGTTTTGGCTTACCAGCAGCAAGGTCAACCATGTCCCCTTGGGGGACCCCCCGGAGTGTGGCCTCCTCTTGGGCTTTAGCGCATGGCGCCTCGCTAACAGACATCTGCAGAGCTGCAGGCTGGGCGACACCTAACACATTCGCCAGATTTTACAATCTCCGAGTAGAGCCAGTGTCCGACTATGTACTCGCCCCTACGGGTGGCCGGTAATGGACCAGGCTCAGGTGTCTTCGCTTGCTCGCCATTCCACTCCACGGACTGGATACATGCGATATTTTCCTCAGGTGAGCTCCCCGAGAGCCCTGAGCTCCTCCAGCACTGCTGACGCCGACATCAGTTCAGTCTGCCCTTTCGAGCCCAGATCCTCATGTCCGGCCAGGTGCTCCGTGTGCATGGTTCCCCTCCGGCGACCCCCACACGAGTATTTCCACCGTAAGCCTCCTCAGCGAGCAGGTGTCTTTCCCTTGGCAAGTCCCTGCCGCCCCTGGGGTTAAAAATCCACCTTCGGCTGGTACCCTAGAGTTCTTCCATATGCAGCCCTTAGCGGGTCATATGTGTATTCTCTAAGTCCTCCCCACGGGTAGGCATCTTGGCATTCCCTCACTGGGATATGCTTCCCAGTGTACCTTGGTATTCCTGTGATAAGTGGGAGTCCTTCGTCCGTATTAGTCTTACGACAGGGTACTCACACTTACGCAGGGCACTGGAAGACAGCTGAGTGGCGTTGTTGTATTGGAACCCCCATTCGTTAGTCACTAACGTACGTCGTAGTGACTGAACTAAAGGGAACGTCTCGGTTACGTATGTAACCCTCGTTCCCTGAGGAGGGAACGGAGACGTACGTTTCCTCTGCCACGTCAGCTGTGCTTCCTGGAACGCGGAGTTCAGTCTTGGCTCCTGCAGCAGTAACATAATGTGATGTTGCCAGCGTACTTCCTTATATACCCACGAGGTGGGGCGGAGTTACGCATGCAAATTCCGCATGCCCATGGCATTGGCACTGCCATTGGGCGCTGTTGAATTCTCGAAGGTAATTGGCTTCTAAGCGAAACCCCCATTCATTAGTCACTAACGTACGTCTCCGTTCCCTCCTCAGGGAACGAGGGTTACATACGTAACCGAGACGTTTTCTACATTTCTGCAGTTTGATATAACATTAGCTGCCTACAGAACTTAAATATCTCACTCTTCTTTCTTGCTGCATTAAAGATTCAATTGTAATTGTGTAATTGTGGTCGGCCTGTGTGAGCTAATCGCACAGCTGAAGCAGAGCTACCAACTGACCGTCCCATTTCCCCGCACACGCCAACAGGGCAATCAGCTCATAGCTCTGCTTCAGCTGTGCCATAGCAGAAATTCATCCGACCGCCTCTCGTTTCTCCCTGTACACTGGACAAATATGGGATGACTTTACTATCAAACTGATTAATAAATAAACACACAATTATCCATGAACTTGATACATTTTGTAGATATTTTCACTGTCCACAAACAAATGCCTTTCAACTTGTGTGTGCTAAATACAGAATTACATGAATGTGCAGCATTTTGTACAAATAGAGACATAATTGTGAATTAAAAACTTCGATTTTGTATTAATGTTGGTCAGTATCTGTCCGTACAACGAGAAAGATGTGCATTTGTGGATCTGGTGCCACGCATGCATTCATTGACTCGTTTGTGAGTCGATCCTATTGTCTCAAAATACAGGATCAACTCACAAACGAGGCGATGAATGCAATGCATGCGCAGCACCGGATCCACAAATGCACATCTTACTCGCTGCACGCACAGATGAATCATTTTGACTCTAAAATCATGCGAACACCTCACAACAAACGACACGACAAAGATGAAAATCGGCCCGACCCAAATAAGAGTTGCACGAGTCAGAATTCAGCTCGAAATCGGACGGAAATCCCACTGTGTATGCCCAGCTTAAGAAATAAAGATTACTAAAAAGATATGATAGGGTTTGGTGAAAAACAAACTGAAATTCAATGAATGAAAGAATATCCTGGCCGCTGGTTGTGTACGGAGGACGTTCACGTGACTTTATTAACATCGCAGTTCACTCTGACTCGCTCAGGAGAAGCACACAAGTTGTAAGAAAGAAAGATAAATAAAAACACGTAATGAAAATTGAGATGAATTGTATTAATCTTTTTGTAGTTAGCTATAAAAACGCTGCTTCTGTCCTGTCTCTGTGTTTGTCGCTCTTGAAGTCTGTTAAGCCGCTTTGATCTGAAGGCGCATTACCGCCACACACTGGATTGGATTGTGACGCATTCGATCGGTAGGGAAAAATATTCTACATTCTTTATTAACCCTGTATTCTTTAGATAAATAATTAAATGTATGTAAATTATACAATATTTTTTAAATAATAATAATAGCCTACATTTTATAAATGTAAAACAGGCTATGATTTATATTACTGGATGAGCACAAGAATGAAGGACTCTGTGACAGTCATTATATTTCTCTCTGCATGTGCTGGAGCTGAAAACACTAGAGGATTGGAGATGTTTTCCATGATGGAGGAGATTTTAAAACAATAATTAAAATATTAATATTAACAAAATGCCTAATAATAATCAACTGGTTTGTCCCAATGAGTTTGAATTATCAACATTGGTTCAATATTACCTAGCATTAACATTTCAACCACAACCAAACTGATGATTCTGATAGAGTTTCAACATTGACTCAATGTCACAATGCTATCTGGGAAGCTCCCATGAGATAATATATTAATAATTTTTACTCCAAAATTGTTAAAAATCGAAGCCTTATGAGTTGTTCCAAATTTGAAGTTGGTATCACAAAAATTGAAGCTCCCATGAGATTTTGTTTAGGCGTTGTACCAGAAATAGCCACCGGGTGTCGTCCACATTCTCCTGTAACAAATTAATACATTTCTGTCCAAATATCACTTCTATCACAAAACAGTCACCAAATATGAACCTTTGTGACTCAGACCTTTCCGACGACATGTGTTTGGTCAAGATTAGAAAAAGGTTTTGATTTAAAAATTGTGTAATATGAAACCTGATACCGCCCACTAGGGGAGGAGCCTAGAAGAATTTAAAGTACCGTTTCCTTGGTAACAACATCCAATTTCACAGGATGAATTTTGAGTTTGTAAGCTTTGAAATTATACATTTATGATCATTACTAAGATATGTAATATGAAAAAAAGGCTAGCGGCAATCAAGGGGTTGAGAAAACATGTTCAGCACTCTTTCTTCTGGACTCTTTTCTCCCTGCTCGCGAGGTAGTACTTTTTCAAAGTTCAGGAACTTTTGTGGGCGGGACTTGGCCGCTGAACATGCTGATTGGTTGAGCTCACACAGCATTTCATTTCATTTTTAAAAGTCTTTTGCGAGGTTGGCGTTCGTTCTGCGTTCAGTAAATATCAGTCTTGCTCTTTCTGTCTGATGGCACGCGTTTGTCTCAGCATCTCATGCTCAATGTCCGTAATAGCTGATAATAACATGCGTTGTCTTATTTTAAATCTAGCTTTACAAGCTTTCAGATACGCTTTAGTATCAGTGCTCGTCTCTTTTCCGCCGTTTTGTTAATGACCTCTTTAGTAAACCAATACTAAAGGTTTATTTTGAAGGCCTAGTCTCTATTTTAACCTGAAATACTGCAATAATTAAAATAAAATAACAAAAAGAATATTGTGTATAATCTTCAATGGCAAAAATAGAGCATAATTATTGCATAAATATTACAAAATACCATCAAATCATCTCAAAATACAAAATTAAAAAGAACAAATATTATTGAAGAAATATAAATTGCACTGGTTTTACTGGGGTGGAGGAAGTTGAATTTTTAGGTGTCCAGTCACTTCTGAGCGGGAAGACGACCAATGCAAGCCCTAAACAAAGAGCAACAGAGGGTTAAATAATGACAATCTCTAGACACGCCACGCATTCAACCAACAATACATGGACAATGATTACAATAACATGAGAAATGTTATAATATTTCCTTTAATAATACAGCAGTATTGCTCCTTCACTTTCAATAATGCAACAGTAGCTGATTATTATTAATAAACTTACAGTGCTTTATTAAAAGTTAAAGATGAGAAGAATGAAGCTGATGCTGTGAAAGTGCTGGATTGAGGAGAGTCACTAAAGATCAACAAGAGCCCTCAAATCTGACAGTAGTGCAGGTTATTGGCTGAAGTGTGGAGGTGATGAGCTTTGATTTCTGTTTTCTGTAGAGTTTCCAGTCTCTCTCAGCTCCTCCTGAATCTACAGACGTCAATGACAATCCCTTCAGTTCTCTCTCCTCTTTTGATGGCGTGAGAGAATCTGTCCGTCAGCTGAAGGACAAACTGGAGGATTTCTGCAAAGAGGAGCTGAAGAAGAAGATCTCTGACAGAGGTAAAGTCCTGGAGATTCATCTGCTCTCAGAAATCATCCTCCATCATCTCATATCATGTAGAAGATCATATTAGAAATGTCTTAGGAACGGATGCAGGGATCATTTTCTCTTGACATGATAATCACACTCTTCATGTCTGTTGATTTCCACAGTCATTGTTCCCAGGACCAGGAACGACTTCCTACAATGTAAGTCACTGAGAAAACAAGCAGAAAAACTCCCTGAGTGTGTTCATGTTCTTCCTGGAGAAGGAGAAAGTGCTCGGTTACTAGTGTAACCTTGGTTCTCTCTAGATGAGGGAACGAGTATTGCGTAAGTTGCTTACGCTACGGGAAAGTATTCTTTCTTCGAGATCTGAAGCCACAAAATTATCCTAATTTTGCATTTATTGTCAACGCAGTGCGGCAGCCAGCAGACCATAGCAGGCTGTATCAGCGCTTCGCGCCCTCTGCGCCCTATTTACCTACAGGTAGGGCGTGGCCAGTGTGTATATAAGCAGGGCTCACAGGCTGGAAATCTGGTTTTAGTAGTCTGAAGCGCCAAAGCCCGTGGCGCGCACGGCCGGTTACGCATTACTCGTTCCCTCATCTAAAGAGAACAGAGGTTACGCTAGTAACCGAGCATGTTCTCTTACGAGAGGTTCTCTCGTATTGCGTAAGTTGCTTACGCTACGGGAACCCTTTGTCAACGCCGTGCGCGCCGAGCATACAGCATATGTAACCCAGGGAGACCGGGGAAAACATAAGGCTGGAAACAGCTGGCCAGTAGAGAAAAACGGGCCAACACATGTACAAGCACTTCACTATGCGAATAGGTGAACAAAGCACCTCATCTTGTGAATAGGTGGAGCGGCACTGCCGGTCTCGTTCATATCCACGTAAGCAGTGCGGGCGGCGAAGCGGGCCCACACAATAGATACACCAGAAATTCAACCAATGTGCGAGCGTTGTCTGCGCATAGATAACTGGGCAGAGCCAACAGCCCACTCAAACTGATAACACTTTAGCCTGCAAAGCAGGGACTTCCATGTTATAGAATCTCACGAAAGTAGACGGGGAGGCCCAGCCTGCCGCCATACAAATATCGTGAATAGAAATTCCGCTAGACCAGGCCCACGAAGAGGCCATGCCTCTGGTGGAATGAGCTCTGACACCCAGCGGGCACTGCAGGTGTTTGGAGGCATAAGCAGCAGCAATCGCGTCCACTATCCACCTGGACAGACTCTGTTTCGAGGCGGCGAGACCTTTAGTGCGCCCACCAAACGAAACGAAGAGTTGCTCCGAACGCCTGAAAGCGGCAGAGCGCGTGACGTAAACCCTCAAAGCCCTGACAAGGCACAGTAGGTTAACGCTGTCTCCGTCATCGGATGCTGGCAGAGCCGATAGGGAGATAATTTGCGCCCTAAAGGGGGTCCCGATCGCTTTTGTGAAATAACCGTGCCTCGGTCTGAGGATGACCTTAGAGTCATTTGGACCGAACTCAAGATATGCCGGGCTCACAGAGAGCGCGTGCAGATCCCCCACACGTTTTACTGAAGACAGAGCTATCAGAAAAACGGTTTTGAGCGAAAGGTACTTGGACTCCACGGATTCGAGTGGTTCAAAGGGAAAAGCCTTCAGGGCCTCCAAGACCAAGGACAGATCCCAGATAGGAACCGAGGGGGGTCGCGGGGGATTCATCCGCCTGGCTCCTCTGAGGAAGCGGATAATAAGCTCGTTCCTTCCTAACGCGTTGCCAAGCGTCGTCTGAGCGAACGCTGCGATAGCCACCACGTACACTTTGAGCGTGGAAGGGGACCTGCCCAAGTCCAACAGCTCCTGAAGGAAGGAGAGCACCCGCTGGACCCCACATTCCTGTGGATCCAAGCTCTTAGTAGCACACCACTTAGTGAACACAGACCACTTAGACACATATAGCCGCCTCGTAGAGGGAGCTCTAGACTACGCGATCGTGTTCACGACACCTTCCAGCAGGTCAACGGGTATTCGTTGATCACCCATGCATGCAGAGACCAGCGCTCCGGATGGGGATGCCAGATCGATCCTACGGCTTGAGAGAGGAGATCTCTTCTCAGCGGGACTGGCCAGGGGGGTGAGTGTGATAGTTCCACCAGCTCTGGGTACCATATTTGGTTCTCCCAGCGCGGTGCTATCAGAAGCACCGGGCGGTATGTTTCCCTGATTCTCGCTATGACCTGTGGGAGATCGGCGGGAAAGCATAAAGCGGGAGGCTGGGCCAGGGCTGGGACAGCGCATCCTCGCTTTTTGATAGAAATCTCGGGCAGTGAGCATTGTCTTTCGTCGCAAAGAGGTCGACTTCCGCTCTGCCGAATAGGCGCCACAGGCCCTGGACTGTCTGAGGATGCAGGGACCACTCCCCTGGGGGAATGGTGTCCCTGGACAGTCTGTCCGGGCCGACGTTCAGGTGGCCCGGCACGTGCGTGGCCCTCAGGGAGCGCAACGAGCGGTGCGCCCACACGAGAAGGCGTTCTGTCAGTTTGCCCAGACTCGTGGACTTGACCCCACCTTGTCTGTTCACATAAGACACCACGGACATGTTGTCCGAGCGGACTAGCACGTGGTGGCCCCGTATGAATGGGAGGAAGTGTCTGAGCGCGTTCTCGACCGCAATCATCTCCAAACAGTTTATGTGGAGGCATTTCTCCCGGTCTGACCAGAGGCCAAAAGCCGGTCTGCCCTCGAAAAGAGCACCCCAGCCTGAGGTGGAAGCGTCTGTCGAGATAACCTTGCAGTGTGAGATGGCTCCCATCGTCACCCCCCGCTGGTACCAGTCGGCTGCTAACCAGGGGCTCAGTGCTGAAACGGAACCCTGAGTCACTCTGATTCGAATGCAGCCGGAAGCCCAGGCTCTGTGAGGCACTCGGGCATTCAACCAGCGTTGTAGCGGGCGCATACGTAATAGACCCAGCTGGAGCACTGCTGCAGCTGAAGCCATACATCCCAGCATCCTCTGAAAAGCTTTGAGAGGTGCGGTGCTGCCCGGCTGGAAGGACGCGGCCAAGCATCGAATGCGGCGCCCGCGCAGCGGTGACAGGCGGGCCGTCATTGCCACAGTGTCCAGATCCAAACCCAGAAATGAGGTTGATTGTCTGAGCACTAATGAGCTCTTGGTCCAGTTGACCGTGAGCCCCAGGCTGTCCAAGTGGCTGAGAAGCACTGCCCTGTGGGCGAGGAGCTCGGCGGCCTCTGACTGTGCTAGAATGACCCATTCGTCCAGATAGTTCAAAATCCGCATCCCCTGCCCTCTCAGGAGAGTGAGAGCCGCGTCCATGCACTTCGTAAATGTACGGGGTGCTAGAGACAAGCCGAACGGTAGGACGGTGTACTGATATACCTGACTGTCGAAGGCGAATCTCAAGAATGGCCTGTGACGGGGTATTATCTGAATCTGAAAGTATGCATCTTTCAGATCGAGGGAGATAAACCAGTCTCTCGGGCGAATTTACGCGAGGATCTGTTTGGTCGTGATCATCTTGAACGGTCTTCTCATAAGAGCTTTGTTCAAGTGTCTCAGATCCAGAATCGGTCTGAGAGCTCCATCCCTCTTGGGAACGAGGAAATAACGGCTGTAAAAGCCAGACTCGCTCATAGAAAGGGGAACCGGTTCTATAGCCCCTTTGCACAGAAGTGTCGCTATTTCTGCACGAAGTAGATGCGCTACCTTCTCGTTCACTCTCGTCTCGGTACGCGCGTGAAAGCGCGGAGGGCGACGAGCGAACTGCAGAGTATAGCCCAGCTTTACTGTGCTCAGCACCCATTCTGACGCGCCTGGGATAGCTTCCCACGCTTTTGCGTGTGCTGCCAGGGGCAGAATGGCCTCCATGCTCTGATCGCCGCGCTTCGCGGGCTCGAGAGCTTGAAAGGGAGGGGCGGGGGCGGGCGCGGTGCGAGAGCAGCGTCGGGGGCGGAATGTTCGTGAGAATGTGTAGCGTGGGGGAGCGGGCACAACACTCGTGTTTAGAACGTGACCGGTTGTTAGGGGCCGTGTGACAGCACGTGCAGTGAGTAGGTGTGGGCGCTGTGAAGCGGACACGTGACCTCTCTTTAACACTCGAGCGGCCGGTGGCCGCTTTATGAGAGTGGGAGACACGGGGCTTATAGTGCTTAGGTGCAGGGGTGAACACAGAAAAGTGGGCACATTTACTGCATTTGAAACACGTGCAGCGTAAGCCGTGTAACCAGACATAATGCACTTTTGGTGATTTTTCTGGTTCGCCGTAAAAACGGCGGTTGTAAGCAGGCGAGAGGGCAAGTTTGCCGGCTAATTGGTTGCGTGTAACACATCTGCAGTAGCTACAGCGGTGGGGACAGGATTCTTAGTTTTAACTGTGGTCCGGCCGCAGCGGGACGCAGCCGTCGTTTCTCCCCTCTGGCTAGGAAGATTTCGCAGACTCAGGCTTCAACACGATCCTCGGCCGGGGTCCCCGGAGAGGAGGCGGTTTGCTCCGGCTGGAAGAGCGCGATCTAGGGCGGCCGCCCTGTCGTCGCTGCGAGGACGGAGGCCGGGCTGAACACTGGTCGGGAACCTGCGCAGGCTGGTCACGAGGACGGCGTGCGGTAGGGCCGGAACCAGAGCCGGAGCGTCGAGGCAGGAAAAGGTTCATAGCCTGCGTCGTTTTCTGCACCTCCGAGAAGCGCTCGACGATCCCGTTGACCGCTGGGCCGAAGAGGCCGGAAGGGGAGAGAGGGGCGTTGAGAAACGCCGAGCGCTCCGCTTCTCTCATGTCGGCGAGCGTGAGCCAGAGATGCCTTTCTGTGACTGTCAGCGAGGCCATACACCGTCCGATGGCCTGAGCAGCGGATTTTGTGGCGCGAAGGGAAAGGTCCGTCGCGCTCCTTAAATCCGTGATCGAATCAGGATCCCTGCCCTTCTCATCCAGATCGCGGAGGAGGTTGGCTTGGAGGATCTGCAGCACGGCTATCGAGTGGAGAGCAGAGGCGGCCTGTCCGGCGGCGGAGAAAGCGCAGCCGACCAAGGCTGACGTGGTTCTGCAGGCCTTAGACGGGAGAGCAGCCTTTGAGCACCAACAAGAGGGCGGGCAAAGGTGCGCTGTGACCGCCTCTTCCACAGGAGGAATGGCATAATAACCCTTCTCAGCAGCGCCGTCAACTTGTGAGAGCGCTGAGGAAACGTGCGAGGCGACCCTCGCGGAGAACGGCGCATTCCATGACTTAGATAGCTCATTGTGGAGCTCGGGCAGGAAGGGTGCGGTCCTCGTGGTAGGCACTCGGCGGCGGTTGGGGAAACAGCCGTCGAGCCTGTTTGGCGCTGACTCCCTTGGAGGAGACCATTCGAGGCCTAGCTGGTCGACAGCCCGGGTGAGGAGGCGTAAGAGCTCCGCGTCCTCGCCCGCTCGAGTACGGCCAGAAACTCGGACTGAAGAGGATGCCGAAGACCAATCCTCGCTGTCCGAGGCCAGTATAGAGCAACTGTCAGTGGCGCGTTCCTCAGCCTCGTCCGCCTCGTCCCCCGAGGCGCGGCAGACATGGCGGCCGGGAAGGGGGGCGGGGAAGGCGAGAGAGACGCTGGAGGGAGGGGCTCCGGGGAGCTTCTCGGCGCTGGCTCAGTCTCCGGTGGTCGCTGCGAGCGGCGCTTCTTTTTACGCGGCCCGGCAGGGACGAGCGGAGTGATGACATCATTGAACTGCTCGAGTCGAACCCGCAGGGTCGACATAGAGAGTTCCTCGCACTCGGGGCATCCGCCCGCGAGGAGTGCAGTGGCGGCGTGGTCGCGGCCCAGGCAGAGAGCGCAGATGAGATGGCGGTCTCCGTTCCTGAGCGGGGCGCTGCACGAGCCACAGGAGGAACAAGGCATTTTGACAAAAACGCCTCGTGCTCTTTTATGAAAGTGTGTCGCGAGGCGAGCACACGTGCAATAAAGGATATGGTCGCCGGATAGCGTAGCAGGCATGGATGGCTGAAGGCGGCGAAGGCGGCCGGCTTCCTCAGGCGCTGTCCTAAGCGTGCAGGTCGCTGGTTTCGACGGCGGCGGCTCCCAGATCCAGCGATGCGAAGGGCTTCGCTGAAGACAAGAAAATCAGATTTCCAGCCTGTGAACCCTGCTTATATACACACTGGCCACGGCCTACCTGTAGGTAAATAGGGCGCGGAGGGCGCAAAGCGCCCTCATTGGCCGTGACGTCACACGGGGCTCACCGATAGGCTGCAGCAGTTGCCAACCACGCAGCCAATGGGCACGCTGATACAGCCTGCTATGGTCTGCTGGCTTCCGCACTGCGTTGACAATAAATGCAAAATTAGGATAATTTTGTGGCTTCAGATCTCAAAGAAAGAATACTTTCCCGTAGCGTAAGCAACTTACGCAATACGAGAGAACCTCTCGTAAGAAAACATGACAGAAGAGTTTTAGAGTTGATCATGGGATCTCTGGTAAACTGTACTGAGACACTGCTGATATATTGAACATGAAGAGTTCAGCTCCATTAAAAGATCAGACAGATTCATCATCCCTGATTCTGATGTGTTTTATCTCCGTCAGATTCCCGTCCGCTGACTCTGGATATGAACACAGTGAATAAATACATCCGTCTGTCTGAGAGGAACAGAGAGATTACTATCACTGACACAGTCCAGCCGTATCCTGATCATCCAGACAGATTTGATTATTATTGGCAGGTGTTGTGTAGAGAGAGTGTGTGTGGACGCTGTTACTGGGAGATTGAGTGGAGTGGTGATGGTGTGTATCTATCAGTGTCATATAAGAGCATCAGCAGGAAGGGACAGGGTAATGAGTGTCTGTTTGGATCTAATGATCAGTCCTGGAGTTTGTTCTGCTCTTCCTCCAGTTACTCATTCAGACACAATAACACACAGACTGAACTCCCTGTAAAGCCCATCAGTGGTAGAATAGGAGTGTATGTGGATCACAGTGCAGGAACTCTGTCCTTCTACAGCGTCTCTGACACAATGAGCCTCATACACACAGTCCAGACCACATTCACACACACACTCTATCCTGGGTTTTGGGTTTCTATTGGATCATCAGTGAAACTGTGTTGATGAATCAGAATCGACTGTAGAGAGATTCTACCCATAATGCTTTGAGCTGCATTATAAATCATAAACACTGAGATGTCTCTCACTTTCTCTTCATGACATTAATTGTTGGTCTGATCGCTTCTATGGCTCTGCTCATCTGTGAGTCACTTTGGATAAAAGTGTCTGCTAAATGATTAAACATAAATGTTAGAATAATGCAAAGATATATTATTAATTCAAATGAACACAAGCACTTTCACACATCAGTTACTATAGACTAGGGGTGGAACGATTCACTCGTTTTCTCGATGCATCGATTACAAATTCTGACGATGCATATGCATCGATCTTGAAACGTGCATTTTGAATCGTGAATTGTTTTGATGATTGTTTTCTTCCTTTTGTTTTTATACCTCCATTTTGAGAAGAACTTTTGTTGGAGTTTTTGTCATCATCTTTTGTTCATTAAACCACCTTACCTGAGACCTCGTATTCTGACCTGTGTTTCAATTGGCTCCTACCCCTGCTTGCTGGTGGCTCAGTGGTATTACCGCCTAGTTCTTACACCAGAGACCCAGGTTCTAGGCCAGGTCCTGACAGAAAGACCAAGTCAACAACATGGATCCAGAAACACTCACCTATAAGGACCTGGGGCCCGTTCTTCATACCTCACTAACTCAGTTAGCCGGATTTGATTGTTGACGATTTGGCGTGATCTTGGATTGTTTGGTTCTTCGACGCTCATCCTGGACTTGCTGTCATAGCAACAGGTCCGTTAGCTTAAACCTGCTCGCGAGCAGGCTTATTTCATGTAAACAGGATTAGATCGCATCTTGAGATGATACTTAAAATCTGTCCCAGCCACTGCTACTTTATTACAAGAGTTCATTACTGAACCAGGGGCAATAATAATCATTTTAAATAATAATAATATACAAATTTTAAATTGTATATGTATATGAGAATGAATATAATATTATAATGTTGTGTATAATACTATAGACACAGCCACTTGATTGAGCGATTTATTTTTGATGGAATAATTACTTTATAATTTTATTGGAGGTTTGCACACATGTTGTACAGTTAATCTGAGCCGTGCATTAATTTAAGTGATGACGGATATTATGGGATGCTTGATGCAGCGCAGGAGATGCAGAGAATTTGATCTTGAATATTAAGAAACTTTAATACTGTCACGTTACAAATCTGCTTCAAATTGAAATAAAAATGTAAAGGGTGTACAAATACTGTATAAAATCGTGAATATAAATAATCGGTAATCATGTAAAAAACACATTTATCATTGATCTATTATAACTTTTATGTTGGTTTGGTCGTTTAGCTGTTTCCTTATAAATGTCCAGATATTCGTGGGGGTTTTTTGTTGTGTAATTTGTCGAGTTTTTTGCCAGGTGGCTTTTTTAATTATATGATGTCATTACGTTGCTCTCTTGACGCCAGCCAATCGCTGCATTGCTGATCATGGTTTCGAGTATCGATACATCTGCCCTCTTCAGGGAAAACAAGAACGCGCACTGATCTCAGATCATTTAATCCAGATATTTAAATCCAATCCGCACATTCGTTTGAAGAACCAAATTAGCCAGACATCAGTTATCAGGATTAACAGATCTGGGATCTGTCAGATCATCTCAGATGTATTAAGCGAGGTACGAAGAACGGGCCCCTGGTGGCAGTGATGGCTCAGCATGAGGTAGTGTATCAACGCCATGAAGCAGTTCTCACCCGTCAGGAGGAACTGATGGCCAAGCACTCTGACCTTCTCGCTGATGTGATGAAATCCATTGGCCAGCTCTTTCAACTGATTCCAGGGAGTTCACCTTCTCCAGCACCACCTCCGCCTCCCATTGGTGTGCCCCAAGTGGTCGCTGAGCCTCGGCTTCCACCTCCTAAGCCCTTTTCAGGGAATGCCAATTCATGTGGGGGATTCCTGACACAGTGTTCCTTGACATTTGAACTCCAGCCTTCAAGCTCCCCTTCTGACCGCTCTAAGATCGCCTACATCATCACTCTCCTAGCAGATAAGGCACTTTCCTGGGCCTCTGCGGTGTGGGAATCTTAAGATGTCTGTTGTGGAACATACGCTCTCTTTGTGGAGGAGTTCAAGCGGGTATTCGACCATCCAGTGAGTGGTCAGGACTCTTCTAGGCAACTACTCACCCTTAAGTAGGGATCACGTAGCACTGCAGACTTCGCTATAGAGTTCCGGACCATTGCGTCCAGTAGTGGATGGAACGACAAAGCTCTAATGGCCTGCTTCCAGGGAGGATTGTCCGGACCCATTCTGGACGAGCTAGTTACTCGCAAACTCACAACTGTTCTCGAGTCCTTGATCACCATGGCTATCCGTCTGGACAATCGGCTAAGAGAGAGAGCATCAACCCGTCGCAAGACGTCTCCGCCCCGATTTTCTGGAAACAGGCAACCCTATCCTGCACACATTTCCTCACTCAGTTCTGAGAAACTCGAGCCCCCGGAGGACATGCAGTTGGGGCGTTCCAGACTTTCCCCTGCCGAGAGGGATCGCCGCATGAGGGAGAATCGCTGCCTATACTGCGGTGCATCTGGGCATTTCCGTCTCCTCTGTCCTGAGCTCCCGGGAAACGACCGTCCCCGCCCAGTTACAGGAGGGCTGTGATGGGGAAGATTAGTGCTCCTCCTCCCAATGTAGTGCTTTCTGTTCCTGTAACTCTTTCCTGGGAGGGCCATCAACATCAGGTCAGAGCCATGATCGACTCCGGGGCTGCTGGCGACTTCCTGGACCGTTCTCTGGTCAAGAGGCTTGGTATACCCACCCAATTACTTCCTCGACCCCAAACCTTTACTGCCCTAGACGGCAGACCCTTGGAACCGGGCTGCATTACGGAGACCACTTACCCTCTTCGTCTCACTGTTCTCCAATATCAACATATGGAAGAGTTTTTTCTGATTGACTCTCCCGAGTTCCCTGTGATCTTGGGTTATCCCTGGCTGCACCAACACAACCCTTGTATCGACTGGCTAGCTGGAACCATCCTGAGTTGGGGTACTGCATGCCAGGTTACCTGTCCCCTCTCCAGTCTCCCAGCCCAGAGTCCCGAGTCTCAAGAACCCATCAACCTGTCTCGAGTCCCTAGTGTCTACCACCGTTTCCAGGCTGTTTTAGTAAGTCCCGAGCCACTTCCCTACCACCACACCGTTCCTATGATTGCTCCATCGACCTTCTCCCTGGCACCAGCCCAACTAGAGGTCGGATTTTCTCCCTGTCTCCTCCCGAGCACATCGCTATGGACGCGTACATCAAGGAGTCCTTAGTGGCTGGGGCCATCCTTTCTCAGAGAGGGGAGGACTGTAGGATGCACCCTTGCGCCTTCATGTCTCGTCGCCTGTCGGAAGCGGAACGCAACTACCACATCGGGGATCAGGAACTTCTTGCGGTGAAGCTCGCCTTGGAAGAGTGGCGCCAGTGGCTTGAGGGGGCTCAACACCCTTTCCAGGTTCTCACAGACCACAGGAACCTGGAGTACCTGCACCAGGCTAAGCGACTCAATCCTCGCCAAGCTCGATGGTCCTTATTTTTTAATCGTTTTCAGTTCCTTCTGCCCTACAGGCCTGGCACTAAAGTGACCTGTGTTTCAATTGGATCCTACCCCTGCTTGCTGGTGGCTCAGTGGTATTACCGCCTAGTTCTTACACCAGAGACCCAGGTTCTAGGCCGGGTCCTGACACTTTATAAGTGCAGTTCATTATTAGTTAACTAATGTAGTTACAGGAACTACAGGAACTAATGTAGTTAACTAATGAACTACAGGAACTAATGTAGTTAACTAATGAACCTTATTGTAAAGTGTTACCATTTGTTTTGAAAATATCAAAACAATATCACTGAAAATATGTTTAAAGGTCCCACTTCATGAGGTTTTTTAACATTAATATGAGTTCCCCTAGCCTGTATATGGTCCCCCAGTGGCTAGAAATGGCGATAGGTGTAAAGCGAGTTCTGGGTGTCCTACTCTGCTTTTGAGAAAATGAGAGCTCAGACGAGCCGATCTGGAATCTTCCCTGTATGTCGTCATACGGGGAACGGTCACCTCCCCTTCCTCTGCTTTGCCCACCCAGAGAATTTGGAGAGAATGGATTCAGTTTATCAGTCGCGACGTCAGCACAGGCTTTACAAACAGACTTTACCATATGGATTCGACAGCACCGCCACAAACAGTGAGTAACAGTGTTCATTAATGCCTGATCTGGGATCAGTGATTTCTGACGTGTAGCTAATCATTCAAGTTCCCTCAGACTTTCTTTCTAAATCGTTTAATGATGTTCATGCATCAGTGAATCAAGCCAGTGACTAGGGTTGGGTATCGTTTGTTTGTTTTTTCGATACCGGTGCCAAACCGATACTTTTAAAACGGTATCGGTGCCTAAACGGTGCCTGAACCCATACTTTAAAAAAAAGAGCCACAAAACGAGGTGGATGAGATTAAAGAATGGCTATTTATAGATTTTTTTTTCATTATTTAAATTGAACAATTTATTACAAGTTTAAAGTATACTTAAATATATAAATATAACGATATTTAGAGGGGTTCCACATGTAATATGCATTTCAAATGCAAAGATGTCTGCAGCAGTGAGCGTTTACACTGGAGTCTCACAGCAGCCAATCACAGCAGTGAGCGTTTACACTGAAGTCTCACAGCAGCCAATCACAGCAGTGGGCGTTTACACTGAAGTCTCACAGCAGCCAATCACAGCAGTGAGCGTTTACACTGAAGTCTCACAGCAGCCAATCACAGCAGTGGGCGTTTACACTGAAGTCTCACAGCAGCCAATCACAGCAGTGGGCGTTTACACTGGAGTCTCACAGCAGCCAATCACAGCAGTGGGCGTTTACACTGAAGTCTCACAGCAGCCAATCACAGCAGTGGGCGCTTACACTGAAGTCTCACAGCAGCCAATCACAGCAGTGGGCGCTTACACTGAAGTCTCACAGCAGCCAATCACAGCAGTGAGCGTTTACACTGAAGTCTCACAGCAGCCAATCACAGCAGTGGGCGTTTACACTGAAGTCTCTCAGCAGCCAATCACTGAGGCTGGACCAAATTAATTCCGTAAATAAATACTTAGAAGTTAATTCATGCCATGTTAAAAACTCTACATTCTGAATATATATTTTTTAATGTTAGCTAAACATATTTAAGGACTTTTCTTGAAAGCTGTCCAACATGATCATGAACCCATTTGAGTGAAGGTGCTCACAGTTTCTGTAAAAAATGAATAAAAGCAGTGCGATTGTATCACACACACCTAATTACACCTATTTGCGTTTGACTTTTAATTGACCAATTACTGCTTTTTTCTATTTCTCAACTGATTCATTGAAGAACGAAGCATTTGACTGCATCATTCACCGTCGCGTGTTGCTCAAAGACGCAAACAGTGCTGGGATCTGTGTGTGGAACTACTTTTGTTGGCGAAATAGAGCAAAAACAGGCCATACTGTATGGTGTCTAAAAAGTAAGTATCTTAATATTATCTTGTTTATTTTATAAAATGTAAAATGAATATTATTTGTAATTCTACTGATATTTGGCACTATTTGTGTGATATTGGTTAACTATATTAAAGAATATAAATATAAAACAAACATTCAAAAATAAACCCTCATTCACTATTCCCTACTTTAGTCCACTAATACACTTCACTTGAAGGAGTGAATGAAAACGAATGAGCAAATTCGGACAGCCATTGAGTGTACATCGGTTGTACACGCATTATTGCAGTGCATTGTGGGATATAATGAGTGCACTCGATAACGTCCACTATGGTTTCGGACACCACTACAAATGGATGTCCCCTCAATAGTGATCTGTTTGAGAGTATAGGGGGCGATTTCGGATTCAGCCGTAGTGTGCTGAGGTGACTGGTCTGGTGACTGAGGATTGTGACACACACACTATTATGTACAAGATTTTTTGCTACTCATCCATGCAAAATACTCTACAGTGTAGGCCACAGTTAAAATAACTCCACATAGTTACTTCATTGGAGTCAATTTGCATAAACAATCTGGCTTGCATGGAAGGCTAGCGTGATGTCTTTCATCTATCATGTGATGAATTTTCATCTAGCTAGAGTTTGTGTGAAAGCTTATCAAAAATATATATAATCACAAGCAATCCAGCATTCATGTTATTTCCCACGAATGAAGCATCACAGGTGTGACCCTGCCGAAGCGTGAAATGATGCCAGCATGCAGGTGTGCAAAACAAAAAAAATGCCCATCAGTGACATACCCGCGTTACCCTCGGTTTCAGGTTTTATTTTGTAGAAACCATGAAAACACCAAAGACGCTTTAATATTGTAATGGAAGTCCACTGGAGGCAAGTGCAGATGAACCCAAGGGCAGTTTTATTGCATCCTAACATGAACAGAAATCCTATAAACACAGACTTGACTTGACTCAGCATAAACAAGAGACATGGAACTCACCAACAATGGTACAGAGGATAATACTCGATCAACTGACAAGGCAAACATGAGGACTATATATACAGAGACTAGGGCAGGGCTAGTCAACTGGCGGCCCGCCAGTCATATTTATCCGGCCCTCCTAAACATATTTGTAAAAAAAAAAAAAAAAAAAAAAATTTTTTTATTGTAACCACTTACAAACAGATCAACAAACAAGATACAGAATAAAATCACTGAATAAAACATATGATCCCTAAACATTTCAAATCAGCGTGGTTACTTTAAGATCGAGCCGCCACGCATTCGTGTTCAGCCAATCTGATTTGTTCCCTGCCGGAAGACGTTTAAAAATTACAACAACCAATTTACAATCATCGTCAGCGTTTTTTTTTTGCCAGATGAATGAGAAAAAATCAAGACGGAAAAAATGTCGCTCTCTACCTTGAAGAAAAGAAAAATTGACAGTGCAAACAGACAGTTTTGTGGAGAATGGACAGAAAAATACCTGTTTCTACCTGTTTTACCAAAACCCGTATGTTTGATATGCAGTGAGTGTATCGCTGTTACAAAGGAGTACAACTTGAGAAGACACTTCAAAACCAAACATGCAAACTTTGACACTCAATATCCGTCTGGCTCTGATGCTCGTCGATGAAAAGTGAGATGGTGGTCCAGTGGGTTAAACCATGGAACTGATATGCAGAAGGTTGCTGGTTCGATCCCAGCGGTCTCCACCAGTGTGTCCTTGAGCAAGGCACTTCACTTCAAGACACTACTCCATGTTGCTCCAGGGGGATTGTCCCTGTAATAAGGGCACTGTAAGTCGCTTTGGATAAAAGCGTCTGGCAAATGCAAAAAAAAAAAAAAAACGTGTGAAGTCTTACTGCTGACTATGAGCAAAGACGAACCCTCATGTTTCGATCCACCTCACCACATACCCCCACCGCTCGACTCAGGCCGGGGAGCCATTCCCCCCCCTCCATTCCTGGAGAGGAATTCGGCCACAGCCATCTGAGCACCCGGCCTGTGGACCACCTGAAACTTAAAGGGCTGGAGAGCCAGATACCAAAGGGTGATCCGCGCGTTGGTATCTTTCATGGGGTGGAGCCACTGCAAGGGGGTGTGGTCCAAACAGAGGGTGAACTCCCGTCCCAGGAGGTAGTAGCGGAGGGTAAGAACGGCCCACCTGATGGCCAAACACTTCTTCTCTATGGTGCTGTACATCGTCTCTCTCTTAGAGAGCTTCCGACTGATGTAAAGCACCGGCCACTCTTCACCCTCCACCTCCTGAGACAGGACAGCGCCCAGCCCTCGGTCCGATGCGTCAGTCTGCAGGACAAAAGGGAGAGAAAAGTCAGGAGCCGTTAGGAGCGGTCCACCACACAAAGCAGCCTTTATTCTGGTGAAAGCCCGCTGGCACTGCTCCGTCCACTGAACCGTATCTGGCACTTCCTTTTTCGTCAGATCAGTCAGCGGGCTGGCGAGGTCCTAATAGTTAGGTACAAACCTCTTGTAATATCCCGCCAGCCCCAGGAACTGTCTAACTTCCTTTTTGGTCTTGGGCCTCGGACAGGTCGCAATTGCTGCTGTCTTATCAATTTGGGGACGCACCTGCCCGTGACCCAAGTGGAAGCCCAGATACCTTACCTCCACCCGCCCAATCGCACACTTCTTCGGGTTGGCCATGAGCCCAGCCCTTCTCAGCGACTTCAGGGCAGCCTGCAAATGCTGCATATGACGCTGCCAATCCCCACTGTAAATGATAATATCATCCAGGTAGGCAGCGGCATATGCAGCGTGCGGCCGGAGAATTCTGTCCATCAGAATTCCGGCTTGTGGCTCGTCGGGGACCCGGATCAGTGTCCCCACCTCCATTACCGGACACCGATCCACAAAGTGACTGGGGTCCCCGCAGCGCCAGCAAGCCGGCCCAGACCTCACCGCCGCCCTGGTGGCAGGAAGCGGCTCAAATAATTGGCGTGGAGAGGGCGGGGAAGAAGCAGCCGCGAGGGAGCCGGTGGGGATGCCCATCCCCCTAGGCGGTGCCCGTGGCGTCATCTGTGGCTCGGCTGGGGGTCCCGTCCTCCACCTGGGTGCCTCCTCGCGACCTGGGTAGAGGGACAGGCTTAGAGGGAGAAGGGGAAATAAAAGGAAGAGAGAGAGAGGAGAGAGAGGCAGATGGAAGGGGTTCGCCGACCCCCGGGCACGCCACCATTTGGTCCTCCGCCAGCTGGATGGCCTGGTCTAGCGACGTCGGGCGGTGGCACTGGACCCACTGCACAGTTGTCTTCGGCAGCCGAGCGACAAATTGTTCCAGTACCACACGATCAATTATTCCCTCAACGTCACACCCATCGGCCATCAGCCATTTGTGGCAGGAGTCCCGGAGCTATTGGGCGAAGACGACGGGCCGGCTGGACTCTTCGAGGCCCAGGGTCCTGAACCTCTGGCGATATTGTTCTGGGGTCCGGCCGACCCGCTGAAGGATGGCCCTCTTCAGGTCCTGATAGACCAGGAGGTTCTGGACTGGCAGTTGGTGAGCGGCTACTTGTGCCTCTCGGGACAGCAAGGGAAGTAGGCCACCCCCGGACCTCGGCGGACTTCTCGAACAGTTCCAGGAACGCCTCGGGGTCGTCCTGGGGACCCATTTTATTGAGCGGCACGGAAGCCGCCGAGTCAGAGGGTGTGGGGGGGGGGGGGGGGGCTTTACCCTCCCGGTCTATCCAGCTCCGGAACAGCTGGCGGTCTTCATACTGAGCCTGGAGGAGCACTTCGAATTTCTTGTCCTGCTCCTCCCTCATGGCCAGTAGCTGCTGGTGTTGTTCTTGATGAAGACTGGCCAGCGACTGGATGATCTCCGCAAACGGCGTACATTACATACATACATTGTAGCATTTTTACAGTGTCAATTTTTTATTTATTTTTTGTTAACCTTGGGGAGTGAAAAGAAAACACATACTGCGTTAATTGTTAATTATTTTTAATGTGTTAAACAAAATATTTTTATCAGCCCTTTTATTAATGGTCTTTAATGGTCGTCATATTGTTATGTCTATAATAAATAACGTGTGCAATATACTGAGCAGTTTTAGGTTTGCTCTTAAATTAACTTGCACAGTAGTGTAGTGCAAATTACGTTCCCCTACTTATGGGTCTGGTAGTGACGAAGGGAGCAAACCCTAGTTTTGGCACAAAGCCTAAGGTTACACAACCAAATGGCCCCATTAGAGTTAATCTGGGCAAATCTTACCAGATATATTTTTGAGTGCAGTTTTCCCAAAACTGTCAATATCTTATATACACTAAAAACATTAAATATATAGCACAGAGGAAACAGGTTACTTGGTCATCAAGGTCTTTAGAGGAAAAAATGTAATTAACACTGGACATTTGTTTCCCTCTGTTAATAGGTTGTTTGCCCGTGACGTCACTGCTGAGGTGCGAAAAGCAGATGGAGGGCAGGAAGCGATTTTCTACCTAGGAATCACTAACACAAACTCAAAATGCCAATGTTTTGCGTGGTTTATTGTTGCTCAGACCGAAAAAGCCACAAAGAGCTTTTGTAGTTTACGTAACTTATCACTTTTTTACTTTAAAACAGAGGTCTTCAACTCTGCTCCTGGGGACCCACTGTCCTGCAAAGTTTATTTCCAACCTGTTTATGTCACACCTGCCTGTATATTTTCAACAAGTGATCCTGAAGAGCTTGATTAGCTTCACCTGTCTGTAATTAGGGTTGGAGGTAAACTCTGCAGGAGGGTCCCCAGGGGTGCTTCTCAATATCCCTACTCGTTTCCTCGCTCCTCTGTCCTCCAAACCCACCGAGCTCAGCCATCTTGTAGGACATCTCAACTCTCTAATTGCACCGCGAGGAGGAGTCATAAGGAATCAGTGACATTATTACTAGATTTGCTATCCAGCGTCTTACCATCAACTCCCCAACCTGTATAAAACAGGGTTTTACACGTAGAAAAGCGGAAAAGTACATTGTCCAGTTTTCCACTTCTGTTTATAGCTTTCTAAATCAGCACAGTAGCCTACGGACTTTACTCCATCTCGTCCATTATGTTTTTCAATTCCTGCCATCCATCTGAATTTTGTGCGTCATCAGAACCACGTGATTGCAATGCACAAGCTAATATACAAAATTGACAGGATTTTTGTTACATTTTAGATTTCCTCCCTGGCAACTATTGGGGGTCATGACACAAAACGTGTCACATGGAACGTCCTTTCCCGCATGTTCCATGATGATGTTGGGAGGAGAATCAACTGGAAGGGCATGAATGGGAAAAAGCCATTTCACCAGATGGAGTCAAAGAACGGGTTGGGTTATTGGGTTGGGTTAGGGGTCGGTGTAGGGAGGGCTTTTATTGTCCCACTAAGATGGCATCCATTTAATAATTTAAATACAATAATTTACACTCTGTTATTATTGCACCCTGTTAACAATACTGAGGTGCAAATAGTATGTATCTGTCTAAATAAAATACAAATAGCAGGTAATTACTATTTACACATATAGCAAATAACTGCAACTTTTATATGGTGTAAATATCATCTATTACCTAGAAAATGTTATTTTCACTTGGTGTAAATAGCCGCTGCCTTAAGAAACTGGCACAACTCCAATGTGATTTCATGAAATGTAATGAAAATCTGCTTGTGTATTACAGGTGCTGAGAGAGAGCCATGTATCCCGTGCCGCCACTGATGAGGAAATGACTAAACACACAATACGCTGGTTCAGCCTGGCAGCAGATAGAAGCTCAAGGAGCCGTCCCACTGTCCGCACCCAACAGCAGCGTCTCACTGTTAACTACATTAAGTTGTGAAGTGTTCATTTAAAATAACAGTTAAAATAAAATCAAGGTTTTAAATAAATTATGTTGTATGTATTTTTATTTTGTTCTGTTTCTCCATTCATTAATCTAAAAAAAAAAAAAAAAATCCTGTTTCTACAAAAACAATTTTAACAGTGCAACTGTTTACTACATTAATAAGAGTAAATGTTTCTTGAGCAACACTAAAAATAAAAACGTTCTTTTTCATTATATATTATTTAAAAAAAAAAAATCTTGGTACAACTTATGGTTGCACTTCATTTTCTGTAATACTATTCGCTGTTTACATGAATAATAAAACTATAAAAATAGGTAACTACAGACTGTTTTTACATTTACAGTCTAATTGCCTATTTTTGTGTAGTTTTATTGTTACTGGCTAAATAGGATTAATTTAGCTTTTCAAGTTTTGAATGATTTAATCATGTTTTATTATTCATAAAAGCAGACATTAAATATTCAAGCTTTTATAGAGCAATCCAGTCTATCTAATGTTGGTCCATTATATATTTAAAATATTTCTATGTAGCTAGTTTTTACCAGAATACTTTTGAATGAGGGATCTGAAAGATATCCAGACCGAATGACCCACTTAATGAACGGGTCCAGATCGGATCCACGGCGGATCAGCTGCTTTATCAGCGGGTACGGGGCGGATCTGCCCTGGATCTGGTCTGGATCCGCAATCCTTATCTGTTCCGGCCCCGCTGCGCTGTGCAAGTGGACTCCGTTTTGCGGATCCGTTCCGGAGCTTTTGATACCTCCGGGACGGATCCGTTCCAGAGTCAGTTTGCTATCTGGGAAGCTTCTGCAAGAGCCCATGAGGTTTGTTCAACAGAGTTTAGTTCCAGCTGTAACTGAACACCTCAATCAACTAATAAAGGGTTTTACTATTGTAGACTCTGAGCTCAGCAGGAATGAGGCTTTATGACGCTTTATAGACTTGCAGATAAACCGGTTCTGCACACGACACTCAAACACAGAACCAGGAAGCAGAAATCACATGACTTCAGGGAAAGAGAGACTGAAGTGTAGTCGAGCTGGTGTGTGTTTGTGTCTCTGTGTTCATTCAGTAAAATGGCAGAAGCCAGATTTGCTCAGGATGAGTTGATGTGTTCAGTGTGTCTGGATCTCCTGAAGGATCCAGTGACCATCTCGTGTGGACACAGTTACTGTAAGAGCTGTATTACAGGCTGCTGGGATCAGGAGGATCAGATGAGAGTCTACAGCTGCCCTCAGTGCAGACAGACCTTCAGTCCAAGACCTGCTTTAGCTAAAAACACCATGATGGCTGAACTGGTGGAGAAACTGAAGAAGACTAAACTTCCTGCTGACTGTTACGCTGGAGCTGGAGATGTGCAGTGTGACGTCTGTACTGGAAGAAAACACAAAGCCGTCAAGTCCTGTCTGGTGTGTCTGAACTCTTACTGTCAGATTCACCTTCAACAACATGAGAGTTTCTTTAAAGGAAAGAGACACAATCTGACCGATGCCACTGGACGACTGCAGGAGATGATCTGCCAAACTCATGATAAACTCCTCGAGGTTTTCTGCCGCACTGACCAGAAGTTTATATGTGTGCTGTGTACGATGGACGAACATAAAAACCACGACACTGTATCAGCCGCAGCACAGAGGACAGAGAAACAGGTATGAAATCACACACTGATCAAATAATGATGACACTATTTATACTGGCACATGGGCGTCGGAAGCAAAAAAAATGTGGGTGGGTCCTCAGAATTTTTTTACTGGAGTAGATGCCATTAAGCACAAATATACCACTTTGCTTGCTAAGCGTATAGTTCGGAAAGACAAAATTACGGGAATCGCCATATCATTGAGAGTGGCAGTAGTGTAGGGGTAAAACACACGGCATCTAGTTTTGACACAAATCGACCCGCGGTTCGAGTCCGCCTTTCGCAGAGCTCAATCTTTTCCCTTTTCCCATCACATATCAGATCGGAAAGGCATTTATTTTCAATAAAAATGACGAAAATATTAGAAAAGTGGAAATAAAGCGTCTAACATGTGTTTAATAATAAGTGTTTATCGATTAGGGTTAGGTAAACAGACGTGCTGAATGTTAGAGACGATAAAAGTGAGGGGGTCCAATATCACTGATCGTAAAAAGTGGGTGGGTCTTGTCCCGCATACAATGGTTCCGACGCCCATGTACTGGCACCATATGATCAGGAAACATCATTCACACTGCAGACGCCAGCAGAAGTCAACAGGAGCTGAAGTGGACTTTCACCGCTGAGCGTACAGATGTTAAGAGAAGACTTTGTGTCACTTTAAGCAGTAAAAGACTCATAAGATGTAGTTTGAGACTGTGCAGATCTGAAGGAAACAATGTCAAGATATGAGACTTGAGAAAGTTAAAGATATGAAACTATGGGATATATAATCTATTATAACTTAAGTGGATAAAATCATCTTCATTGTGTGTCATAAATCATCATAATCTTAATAGTTATAACCACACATAGGTAAGTATTATTACTGATGTTCTGATTATTCATGAGATGACACAACACATCATAAGGTTGTTTATAAGGCATTATGCATGTGTTATAATGCACTAAGAATATCCTTATAATGGATTATAAACACAGGCTTCATAGAAAGTGTTCCCAAACAAAAGCTCCCATGATGCTCTAGTGTGCGCAGTATAAAGTGGCGTCTCTGTCATTGGTTTGTGCTGCAGAAGCGGCTGAAGGAGACGCAGAGGTCGTTCCAGCAGAGAATCCAGCAGAGAGAGAAAGATCTTCAGCAGCTGAGAGAGGCTGTGGAGGCTCATAAGGTGAGTCTGGAGAAGAAGAGAAGTTTGAGAAGTCTCAGTCAGGACTCACTGAAGCCACTGTGTGATTGTGATGTGTGTCCTAACAGCGCTCTGCACAGACAGCAGTGGAGGACAGTGAGAGGATCTTCACTGAGCTCATCCGCTCCATTGAGAGAAGCCGCTCTGAGGCCACACAGCGGATCAGAGATCAGGAAAAGACTGCAGTGAGTCGAGCTGAAGGACGACTGGAGCGACTGGAGCAGGAGATCAATGATCTGAGGAGGAGAGACGCTGAGCTGGAGCAGCTTTCACACACACAGGATCACGTCCATTTCCTGCAGGTAACAGAGATCTAGAAGAACAAGAGACTCACAGAGAAACATTTCATGAGAGCAGAATGAGCCGTTGATCTGTGTGTTGGGTTATTATAGAATCATCAGTCCGACGCTCATCTGATCGTCTTCTTTTTTTTCTACAATTCCAACTTGATAGCAAACTTAACTTTGCTCAGGAAAAAACAAAACTAAAAAAAATAAATAAAAAAATACATTGAACACACAGTCATGGCCATCAATCAAAGAGAATTAAAGGATTAGTTCACCCCAAAATGAAAATTACCTGATCATTTACTCACCCCCATCTCATCCAAGATGTTCATGTCTTTCTTTCTTTAGTCGAAAAGAAATTAAGTTTTCGGAAGAAAACATTGCTGGATTTTTCATCATATAATGGTTTTCAGTTGCAACCAAAATGCTGAAAGTCCAAATCAATGCAGTTTCAAAGCGCTTCGATGGGCTCCAGAGGCTCTGTGTGATCCCAGACGAGGAATAGGGTCTTATCTAGCGAAACAATCAGTCATTTAAAAAAAAAAAAGAATACATTTTTTAACCTAAATTTCTCATCTTGCGCAGGTGCTAAGGATGACGAAATCACGTGGGAACGGTCACGCCCGTTTACAAAGCGCTCGTGTGAAGACTAATACTAGGGATGCCACTTTTTTTCAGACCAAGTACAAGTACTTACATTTGAGTACTTACCGATACCGAGTACTGATACGAGTACTTAATAATACCATCACAGTTCTTCTAACAATGTTTTATTTTCATCAGATGTTTTTCACTTTCTGACTGTAACAAAGCAAATACACAAATTGATGCTGTTGCTGACATTTTAATATTCAACTTCCTAAACCAACATGGCACTGCTGCCCATTCCAGTACCACACAACATCAGTGTTGGGCACGTTACTTTAAAAAAGTAATTAGTTATAGTTACTAGTTACTTCTTACAAATAGTAACTGAGTTAGTAACTGAGTTACATCATTATAAAAGTAACTAATTACCAGGGAAAGTAACTACTGTGTTACTTTTTGTTTTTGTCAAAAGTTCAAATATGTCAAATAACTTGGATGCCCCCAATTTAAATATGTTAAATGAAGGAATTAGACAGTAAATAGAATAAATTATTATTATAAAACATTGTACATTAATGTACACTATTGTAATGTTGCTGTGGGACAATGTGAGAGACAACTATCAGATTCAATACATTATTGTAAATATTATCAGTAGACCTACTATAGTGTAAATATTGTGTAAATATTATCAGTTGACCTACTATAGTGTAAATATTGTGTAAATATTATCAGTTGACCTACTATAGTGTAAATATTGTGTAAATATTATCAGTTGACCTACTATAGTGTAAATATTGTGTAAATATTATCAGTTGACCTACTATAGTGTAAATATTGTGTAAATATTATCAGTTGACCTACTATAGTGTAAATATTGTGTAAATATTATCAGTAGACCTACTATAGTGTAAATATTGTGTAAATATTATCAGTGCTACTCCTTTGGTAGTGGAGCTCACGTTATCCTCTGGGTTTTTAGCCACTCATGTTGTGGCTGTGATGATGTGAGGCTTCATTAGATTAGATTTACTGGCCACAGACGTGGAGAGACTCTTTCTTCCTGGGCGTAAGCTGCACGTCACATAAATATTCTGACCTTTCACCTCAACGAGGGAAGAGTAGCGCTTATACTTCCAGTTTGCGAAAGCTACCTTTGAAGTCGTTGGACTTGCCATCGCTGACTGTGCATATGCGTGTGTGTGTGTGTGTGTGTGTGTGTGTGTGTGTGTGTGTGTGTGTGTGTGTGTGTGTGTGTGTGTGTGTGTGTGTGTGTGTGTGTGTGTGTGTGAACTCAACCTATCAACCTCAACCTTGTCTCCCACCCACCAATCATCATCAGTTATGTGTACCGCGCGCGCGCACACACACACACACACACACACACACACACACGCACGTTGCAGGTCCGACTGACAGAGAGCCTGTTCAGATGAAAACTGCTTCAGTGAGCTCAATTATAGTAACGCCACATTTTTTTTCTCAGTAACGCTAACGGCGTTGTAACGGGAGAAACAGTAATTCGTTTGATTACTCGTTACTGAAAAAAATAATTCGGTTAGTAACGCCGTTTATCTATAACGCCGTTATTCCCATCACTGCACAACATAGTAGCAGAACAACTGAATTAAATTACTATATGTTATCATACCCATACAGCCCTTTTCGGAAAAATGAGTGGCAGGTTCTTTTTGATGAAAAGAAGCTTCTCTGCATTATCAGCTGTGAGCCGGTTTCTGTTTTCATCTACAATGTGTGACACTGAGCTAGGGATGTGCGAGACTAGTCGATTAAACGTTAGTGCTGCTGCAAGACCACTTGGAAAATACTAGTCGCTTACATTTTTTTGGCACATTGCTTTAAATATATATATATTTTTAAAAAGTTTTTTTATATTTATATATTAAATATATATATTTTATATAAATTATATAAATATATATACAGTATAAACATGCAAATATTTCTTAAATATATACATTAGTGTGAGTGTGTATTTATATATACATAATAATTATACACAATACACACATGGAGCCCTTATACAAACACACACACACACACACACACACACACACACACACACACGTATGAATGCATATTTGTCATTTTAACTGAACTTAGGACTGGTGGTGGTGCTGAAGATATTGTTGGTCATTCAGTGTTTCTGTAAAGAAAATGATAATAGTGATAGAACATATTAATTATTAATAAGATAATACCACTACTACTAATTCTAGCATTAATATTAATGAGATTAATATTCACCTTCATCTTTATTCATCTTTAGTGCATTGTATATTGTTATTAATCGTGTCAGCGTTGCTCAAACTGATTTGCTGAAATCAAAGCGGTAAAGGAAATAGATGAGCGCCAGCCAATGAGATTGCTGTTTGCAGATTAGTCCCGCCCACTACCGGAGAAACCTTCTGTTTGTTCTTAAAAGCTGAATAATTACAAATATTTTGACAGGAAAACAACAAAGAATATGGTTTACATGTAGCGTGTTGATTCTGCGTGGTGTGTAAAACTCTCTCTCTTTGCGCATGTGTGTTTGTGTGCGCGCATGCGTGTGTGTGATACAGGCACTCGACTCCTCAACTCCATTTACTTTACATCAACACAGGGTCAGAAATAAGACAACATTGCAGTTGTTACACACTTAGATTATTCTCCCCTGACACAAAGCCTTAAAATCCCCTTATTAAAACACACTTTTAGTGTGACCGTCCAAATGAGTCCAATTTAGCGATGACCTGATGAGTGGCTCAACGTTTCTCCCTAGCCATTGCTGATACCTAATTTTACAGAGGAAAAGTCACAAAAAACGTCTCGGTTACGGATGTAACCCTCGTTCCCTGCGGAGGGAACGGAGACGTACGTTAGTGACTAATGAATGGGGGTTTCGCTTAGAAGCCTATCATCTTCGAGCATATAGAAAACGCCTAATGGCGTGCCAATGCCATGGGGCATGCGAATTTTGCATACGTAACTCCGCCTCACCGCATGAGTATAAAAGGAAGTATGTGGAAATATCGCATTATGTTACCTGCTGAGGAGCCAAGACTGAACTCCCGCGTTCCAGGTAGCACAGCTGATGTGGCTCAGGGAACGAGGGTTACATCTGAAACCGAGACGTTCCCTTTTGTTCAGTCACTACGACGTACATTAGTGACTAACGAATGGGGGTTCCAATATAATCCCGCCACTCAGCTGTCTTCCAGTGCCCTGCATAAGTGTGAGTTCCCTGACGTAAGACTAATACGGACGAAGGACTCCCACTTATCACAGGAATACCAAGGTACACTGGGAAGCATTTCCCAGTGAGGGAATGCCAAGATGCCTGCCCGTAGGGAGGACTTAAGAGTACACATATGACCCGCTAAGGGCTGCATATGGAAAAAACTCTAGGGTACCAGCCGCAGGTGGAATTTTTAACCATAGGGGTGGCAGGGACTTGCCAAGGGAAAGACACCTGCTCGCTAAGGAGGCTTACGGTGGAAATACACGTGTGGGGGTCGCCGGAGGGGAACCATGCACACGGGGCACCCGGCCGGACACGAGGGTCTGGGCTCGTGAGAGGGCAGACACACAGGTATCGGCGTAAGCAGTGCTGGAGGAGCTCAGGGCTCTCGGGGAAGCTCACCTGAGGGAAAATATCGCACGTATCCAGTCCATGGAGTGGAATGGCGAGCAAGCGAAGACACCTGAGCCTGGCCCATTACCGGCCCCTCGGGGGGGGCGAGTACATAGTCGGACACTGGCTCCACTCGGAGATTGTAGAATCTGGCGAATGTGTTCGGTGTCGCCCAGCCTGCAGCTCTGCAGATGTCTATTAGCGAGGCGCCATGCGCTAAAGCCTAACCCCAAGGGGACATGGTCGACCTTGCTGCTGGTAAGCCAAAACAATGGTGTCCACTAACCAGTCCTTTGCTTTGAGAGAGCTCTTCCCTTCCGCTCTCCACCATAACAGACAAAGAGCTGGTCTGAGGTCCTGAAACACTGCGTTCTGTCTACGTAAGCGCGAAGGGCGCATACTGGACAGAGCAATGCCAAGGCTGGGTCTGCCTCCTCCAAAGGCAGCGCTTGCAGGTTCACCACCTAGCTTCTTTAAACGGAGTGGTGGGAACCTTGGGCACATATCCAGGCCTCAGGATCATGTGAGAGTTAGCCGGCCCGAATTCCAGGCACGCTTCGTCAACCGAAAATGCCTGCAGGTCCCTGACCCTCTTAAGAGAGGCCAATGCGGTCAGCAGAGCCGTCTTCATCGACAGAAACTTAATATCAACCGACCGCAAAGGCTCAAGGGGAGGCCTCTGCAGAGCACTTAGAACTACTGCGAGGTCCCAAGAGGGTACGAGAGGAGAGCGAGGAGGATTCAGTCTCCTCACCCCCCTCAGGAACCTTATGATCAGGTCGTGCTGACTTACCTTTTCGTCCCCCAAGAGATCATGGTAGGCAGATATTGCGGCCACATAAACTTTAAGGTGGAGGGAGACAGCCTTCGCTCCAACCCCTCTTGGAGGAACGATAGCACGGACCCGATCGGGCATTTCCAGGGGTCTTCTTGGCGGGAAGAGCACCAGGTGACGAAGAGGTTCCACCTCAACGCATAGGCATGTCGAGTGGACTCTGCCCTAGCGGAAGTGATGATGGCGACCACCGGAGGTGGCAGGCCACTCAAACCTGCCGTGTCCCATCCAGGAGCCACACGTGGAGGTTCCAAAGATCTGGACTCGGGTGCCATAGGGTGCCCCGTCTCTGAGTGTCTCAGAGGAATAGGCCAGGGAGGGGCTGTCGCAAGGAGCAAGAGTTCGGGGAACCAGGTCCGGCCGTGCCAGTACGGGGCGACCAGAAGGACCTGCTCTTTGTCCTCCCTGATCTTGCACAGGAGCTGTCCGAGTAGGCTCACTGGGGGGGAACGCATATTTGCGTCGGCCCTGTGGCCAGCTGTGCGCCAGTGCATCCGTGCCGGGTGTGCCCTTGGACGAGGGAATAGAACAGGCAGCAGTGGGAAGAGTCGTGGGAGGCAAACAGATCTACCTGTGCGTCCCCGAACTGTTCCCAAATCAGCTGGGCCGCCCGGAAGCGGTGCAGGGCGAACCGTACTGCCAGTAACTCGAGGCAATTGACATGCAGAAGGCGCTGGGGTCCTGTCCAGGAGCCCGCGGCTGCTTGTCCATTGCACATGGCACCCCAACACGTGGCAGAGGCATCCGTCGACACGACAACATGCCTGGAAACTCGTTCTAAGGGCACACCGGCCCGTAGAAACTGAGGTTCGACCACGGGGTGAGTGTCTGAAGGCAGGCCCGAGTCACTTGTACCCGGAGCGTGCCAGACTGCCATGCCCACCTCGGGACTCGATTGCGAAGCCAGTGCTGAAGGATCACTACCGACATCCTGAACGGAAGCCTGTGAAGGGATCGGTTCAGGACAGGCAGGTCCAGGACTGTCCGTATCCCACCGGCTTCCTAGGGTAAAATTAAGTAAGGGCTAAGGAAGCCCGACTTCATTTCGGCTGGAGGGACAGGCTCGATCGCACCCTTCGCCAGTAGGGTGGCAACCTCTGCACGCATGACGAGGGCGTTGGCCCCGATCTCAGTATAGCGAACTCCCCAGAGCGGGGAGGAGCCTGCGCGAACTGAATCGCATAGCCGAGCCTGATGGCCTTTGCGACCCAGCGGACAGCCCCTGAAGCTGAAGCCAGGCTCCAGAAACTGACCAACGGGGTCCCTCGAACCACAGACATACCCAGGGTGGGGCAGCGAGGCAGCGTTACCGGCCCGGACAAGGGAGGCGTAGCGTCCCGGCGTGGGGGCACGGTTAACGGCTGCGTCCTGACAGAGGAGACCAGGGAAGGACGCACGTTCCACTGGGGTCTGCTCTGAGAGGCGTTTTAACCAGGCTGGGGAGCGGACTGGGCGACATCCTGCAACAACCTCCACGGCGCGGGCCGGAGAAGGCTGCTGCTGGGGCCGGACGGGAGGAGGGAGGGCACCCTTGGCAGCAAGCGGACTGAGGCGACTGAGCCGGCGGCTGGGTGCAGCAGCTAGCCGCCGGGGCAGTACGTGTTACAGCCTCAGTCTGCTCTGGGGCGGCCGAGAACCGTTGGGCGCAGTTCTCAGCCGTGCCGCCGAAGAGGCCAGCCTGGGATATGGGCGAGTTGAGGAGGCGGGCTCAGTCAACCTCCCCATATCCCCAGGTAAGGCCAGGAAATTCTCCCGGACCACAGCTGTGGACATCGCCCGACCGAGGGAGCGTGTGGCCACCTTCACCACCCAGAGGGCGGGATCAGTGGCGGCACGCAGCTCATAAAAGAGCCCTGGGTCAGCTCCACCCTTGTGCATGAGCAAAGGGGCAGCGGCCTACCCCATAGCACTGCAGGACCACGCCACCGAAGTAGACGAGCCCACAGGCTTAGGGAGGGTGCTTAGGACAGCCACACCACGTCAAAGCTCTCTGTGGACACCGTAGTGCGCAACAAAGTGTTCAACAGTGGGGGGGGGGGGGGGGGCCCAGTGTACCCTAGGCTGCGGCCCCATCAAGGGCAGAGAAGGCGGAGGAGGCTACCAAACGGTCACGGGAAGCACAGGGACTTCCCGGACCACGTTATCTCCTCATGCACCTCGGGAGCGAAAGGCATTGGGGGCGGGGCCCAACAGCTGTCGGGGGCCGCCCACGAGCACTCGCGACAGGGCGGAGTTCCACACCAGCGCGAGGCTCGCGGCTGCCCAAGATAACATGGCTGTCAACTCTAGGTCAGATCAGGCAGCGCTGACACACCCGGAGGCGGAGCACAACCTAATCGTCATCCCCAAAGGACTCTAGCCCACCTTGAGATGCGGCGATCGACATCTCGCTGCTATCTGGAGTGTGAACGAAACGAACGAGGCGTCAGAGACGGGCCGCTGTTTCTGTCCAGCACTCGCGGGAAGCGATGTGCAAGAGGGGGGCGTGGCCCGAGGAACGTATCGTCGGGGTTCTTAATACCACGGCACCGCCCTCAGGTCACCCTGGCCACCAGCCAAAGTACCACCTCTCTCAGAGACGGTAGATTGGGGTGTGGCAGAGGGGACTCTCTCTCCTCGCGGAGATCATTGAGTCTCGACGGCGACATCGCGATGGTCACGTTCCCGCAGCGAGAACATGACACATCCACAAACACTGCCTGAACGTGCTGAAGCCCAAACACGTCGAGCAGTGAATGTGCCCATAGACAGCAACAGAGATCGATCACACCCGGAAGTGCACGGGCGAACCGTCTTGAAAAAGACGGGCCACGCGCAAGCTCTTTTTGTGAGAGGAAACCTCGCAGTTGATGCCGAAGAGCCCAGGGAAACACACACCAGCTATCTAACAGACCACTGTGCAGATCAGCAGGCAGGAAGTATGCGATCACTGGAACGCGCCGTCACACCAACACCGACTGGAAAGCTGCTCGTCTCGAAGAAGCTGACAGAGTCTCAGAAGGCTTGTGAGGAGTGAAGAGGTAGGTACTCTTGGCTCCGAAAGCAGAAACATAATGCGATATTGCCACGTACTTCCTGTTGTACTCACGAGGTGAGGCGGAGTTGCGTATGCAAAATTCGCATGCCCCATGGCATTGGCACGCCATTGGGCGTTTTCTATATGCTCGAAGATGATAGGCTTCTAAGCGAAACCCCCATTCGTTAGTCACTAACGTACGTCGTAGTAACTGAACGAAAGGGAACAGTTGTTGTGGAGTGATAGCGCTAAACACACATGATCATTGTCGTAAAGCTGAGTTACAGATACTAAATACTAAAATACATACAATACTGATCACTTATTGATATGTTTCTTCTTGATGTGAGGTTAGTTTATTGATTATGAACACAAGGTTAACCATGGAAAATCTATATTTATTGCATTAATATCCCATCAATTAAACTAAAGCTGGCCTGGAGGAAGCCTGTGTATAATTACAAACTAAAGTCGCTGTGACTGTTTTCTGTCTCTAAAGTGAGCTTCAGTACATGTGGGATAAATGTGTGTGATAAAGGTGTAATACGTCAGTGTCCGATTTCCTGACTTCATTTCATTCTCTCCCTGCTTATATAGTGCACTCAGCTGCCATGCACTATATAGGGATTAGAGAATCAGTGAACAAGTGAGCGATTTCAGACATAGCAACAGAGTCGACACGAGAGTGGATTCCTGTGCTGGAGTCGAGCCCGACTCTGAGGCTATTCACAGTCGAGGAATCCACTCCCCATCACTGACTGAAATAGACAGATCGCTTGACGGAGAGAGAAACTGTTTCTCTGAGTGTTGAGAGAGTCAAAATATATCTACACTTATTCTTGGCCTCTCACACACACACACTGGCGAGTACGATCTAAGCATTTATGAGCCAATGGCCAATGATAGATATTATTTAGTCGCCCAGAGTGGAGATTTACTCGCATTGTAGAGGGTTGTTATTGTTTCATACACAATGTGTAGAATATCTCATATGAATAAAAACTTTGTCAAATCATTATTGAAATGATTATTATTGCAGCTTCCATAGACTTCAGTGTATGGACTTCGAATTCAACTAATTATAGGCTAATTGTATTTTTTATATAGTCCTCCAGATCTGAAAGCTAAAATAAACATTATGGGGTTGAAAACACTGAATAGTTGTGATATGATATGAAAAGCACTGAGGCGTCTGATTCTGTGACGGCACGTTTGACTTTAGTTCAACTGGAGCTGATTATTATTTAATAAAACAAAGTGCTTTATTAAAAGTTAAATAAGCCCAAATTGAAACATATATTAAATTATTTAGTAATACTACTTCACATTCATAGTAAATTAAATGAACAAAAATATCACATATTAAACAGCAACGTTTCTAAGCGTTGATGTGGCACTTTTAATAAATGATATGAATAAGTTGTTTCTTGTCATTGAAATGATTCCCCACTGATGTGCATTCATTATTTTTCTCACACATATTGTTTGCAGGAACAACATTAGCGTTCGGTGGCTCAGCGTAGTTAGTTAGCAATGGAAGTTTCACAGGTTCCAGATCTGAACTCTTTTCTAGTAAATTGATTGTCTGGTTTCCTTTCTATTGAGATTCTAGTTGAGCGTTTCTCTCTCCTCATCACTCGCTGCCCGATCACTAATAAAAAACCTTGCTCTGTTTTCACTCTGTGCTTTTAAATAATGACAATCTCTAGACACACGACGCATTCAACCAACAATACATGGACAATGATTAGAATAAAATGAGAAATGTTGTAATATTTACTTTAATAATACAACAGTATTGCTCCTTCACTTTCAATAATGCAACAGGAGCTGATTATTATTAATAAAACTTATAGTGCTTTATTAAAAGTGAAAGATGAGAAGAATGAAGCTGATGCTGTGAAAGTGCTGGATTGAGGAGAGTCACTAAAGATCAACAAGAGCCCTCAAATCTGACAGTAGTGCAGGTTATTGGCTGAAGTGTGGAGGTGATGAGCTTTGATTTCTGTTTTCTGTAGAGTTTCCAGTCTCTCTCAGCTCCTCCTGAATCTACAGACGTCAATGACAATCCCTTCAGTTCTCTCTCCTCTTTTGATGGCGTGAGAGAATCTGTCCGTCAGCTGAAGGACAAACTGGAGGATTTCTGCAAAGAGGAGCTGAAGAAGAAGATCTCTGATAGAGGTAAAGTCCTGGAGATTCATCTGCTCTCAGAAATCATCCTCCATCATCTCATATCATGTAGAAGATCATATTAGAAATGTCTTAGGAACGGATGCAGGGATCATTCTCTCTTGACATGATAATCACACTCTTCATGTCTGTTGATTTCCACAGTCATTGTTCCCAGGACCAGGAACGACTTCCTACAATGTAAGTCACTGAGAAAACAAGCAGAAAAACTCCCTGAGTGTGTTCATGTTCTTCCTGGAGAAGGAGAAAGAAAACATGACAGAAGAGTTTTAGAGTTGATCATGTGATCTCTGGTAAACTGTACTGAGACACTGCTGATATATTGAACATGAAGAGTTCAGCTCCATTAAAAGATCAGACAGATTCATCATCCCTGATTCTGATGTGTTTTATCTCCGTCAGATTCCCGTCCGCTGACTCTGGATATGAACACAGTGAATAAACGCCTCCGTCTGTCTGAGAGGAACAGAGAGATTACTGACACTCTCACAGTCCAGCCGTATCCTGATCATCCAGACAGATTTGATGTGTATCCTCAGGTGTTGTGTAGAGAGAGTGTGTGTGGACGCTGTTACTGGGAGATTGAGTGGAGTGGTGATGTGTTTATATCAGTGTCATATAAGAGCATCAGCAGGAAGGGACGGGGTAATGAGTGTGTGTTTGGATCTAATGATCAGTCCTGGAGTTTGATCTGCTCTTCCTCCAGTTACTCATTCAGACACAATAACACACGGACTGAACTCCCTGTAAAGCCCATCAGTGGTAGAATAGGAGTGTATGTGGATCACAGTGCAGGAACTCTGTCCTTCTACAGCGTCTCTGACACAATGAGCCTCATACACACAGTCCAGACCACATTCACACACACACTCTATCCTGGGTTTTGGGTTTGGTCTGGATCATCAGTGAAACTGTGTTGATGAATCAGAATCGACTGTAGAGAGATTCTACCCATAATGCTTTGAGCTGCATGATAATCATAAACACTGAGATGTCTCTCACTTTCTCTTCATGACATTAATAGCTCACACTTTATTTGAAGGTGTCGTTGTTACAGTGTAATTATATATATTTATGATTCATTAACAACATGTGCTTACTATAGGGTTCGGGTAGGATTAGGGTTTGGTTGAGGGTTAGTTCCATGTAATTATGCATCCTAAACTGTTGTTATTATTATGGTAAATATAAAATATGTCAAATATATAACAAGGACACTGTAAAATAAAGTGTTATCCATTAATACTATAGCTGAGCTTCTGTTAGAGCTGGTGTGGTTGAGTAAGAGATGAGCTTGAAGCTGATATAATATACTCACTAAACTCAAGAACTGTGTGTGTGTGTGTGTGTGTGTGTGTGTGTGTGTGTGTGTGTGTGTGTGTGTGTGTGTGTGTGTGTGTGTGTGTGTGTGTGTGTGTGTGTGTGTGTGTGTGTGTGTGTGTGTGTGTGTGTGTGTGTGTGACTTATCAGGACAAAAGTATGAATACACACCAACAAAGTCAGGACGAAAATCGATGTCCTCATTTTTCTGAACATCCCACAGTTCTACAGCCTCAAATATATACCTGGTGCAAAAATCTCATTTGGCCAGAAATGTCACAAATTTTTGAAATCATCTGTGTAAGTGTGTATCACGTTTTTGCTCACTCACTGATACGCCAACTATAGGAAGTGTGAGGTACTGCGCTTAACGATTACACACACAGGAAGTGACATCAGAGATTTCACTTTAAGAAAAATTCAGTTATGAAATCTTAATGGCTATACTTAGCCAGTGGTTGACTATAAATAAATAGTGTGTTGGCCAGCAGTAACACAGTAAACAGTTTTAAAGAATGGACTTTGAACAGTACAATTTATAATTATCTACAACTGATGTTTGGATGTATTAGCTAGCTCACAGACTCTTGTTAGCTAAGCCTACACAAGCTGGCTAATGCTAAATGCATAGCTAGTCCTCGTAATAGCGGGACTTTTGTTTTGACGGCGCTGAGAATGCCTGAGCATCAGTGCTCATATTCTCCGTGTTTATTAGTTCACGATCTCTGTTTAATAGTCAAATAATATCTATTACGTTATTAGATAAAACTGTTACACAAAGAAAGTAAATGGTATTCGAAAAAAGTATTATTATAGTGTTTGCTTTTATATATCACTGAAATACCCCACCCAGCAAAAACTCGTTTAAAACAGATTGCCAGACGTTTAATCAACGTTAAATTTGGCTGAAAGGTGAAAAGACGTCTATATGAGGACGTCCCACTGGTTGTAAAGTGAATTTAAAAGACGTCTTTTTCAGGCATAATTTCAACCGTGATTATGCATTCACAGTTTAAATTAGGCCTGAAAAAGACTATTATATTTAATATTCATAAGTAGTCAAAATAAGAAGATTCACAAAAGAGTACCATTTATTGACACATAAACACTTTCCTGATCACATGTTAAGCCTGCATTTGAACAAACAAACTGTTAAAAACAATACTATTGTGAAATATTACTACACAAAATAACTTTTCTATATGAATACATTGTAAAATGTAATGTATTCCTGTTATCAAAGCTTAACTCTTCAGTGTCACATGATCCTTCAGAAATCATTTTCAAGAATCATTTATGATTATTATCAATGTTGAAAACAGTTGTGCTGCGTCACATTTCTGTGGAAACCACGATAGTTCTTCAGTATTCTTTAAAAAGAACTTTCAAAAGAGCAGCATTTATTTGAAACATAATTTAAGCATTTACTGTAACTTTTGATCAAATTAAACCATCTTTTCTGCATAAAGATTTTTTTCAAAATAAATATTAAAAATGTTTATAAAACAGAACAATGACCATTTATAAACACATTAGAACTCATTAAAGATTGTTCACCCAAAAATGAATATTGTCATTAATTACCCTTTTGCAGAACACAAATGAAGATATTTTTAGCAGATGCCTTGTGTGCGCAAAAAAAACAAAAACAGTTATGTCTTTATTCACAAATGATGTATCTCCGACACGTTCACAAGCATGCCTCACACCAACACATCGCGGATGCATTGTGGTGCTCTCGTGAACACGCGTCAGATATATATTTTGTGAAAAAAGATTTGCACACACAAAGCATTCACGTCTCATCATAAACTCAAGGTTAAACTCCTGGAGTAATGTGGATTACTTTGATGTCTTTACTACATTGTTCTACATGGGGTGAACTGTGAAATGGGGTGGACAGAAATCTCTCAGATTTCATTAAAAAGAAGATGAACAAAAGTCTTACAGGTTTGGAACCACATGAAGGTGAGTGATGAACATTTTTGGTGAAATTTTATACATGAGGTAAATCAGTCAACATATTAATAAACTTCTTGTTCTTCTGCTCCTTCCACCATCCCAATCCGGATTCTTGAGCCACGACAGAAGCTTCCACTTTCAATGCTTTAGCCTGGCTGTGTTTCTACAGCATCTAAAGTGAGAAAGAAAACAAGAACCCAAATGTACATATAAACACAAAACAATGGGCACAAAAGATTGTGAATGATTAATAGCATGAGAACAATTTTCAACACAGTTTTTTGTTACTTTCTCTACATTGCAAATGTTGTACAATTAAAATAACTCTGCAAGTACTACACAAAAGTGAACTAGTGAAAAGGATGGTACACTGGAAAATGGTCGTCTTGTACTGACCCTCATGTCATCATCAAACATTGAAACTGAGAACCTGCACCCACTGTAAGAAGATGCAGTGGCCTGTGACTGAGTGGCCTTTGCTTTTATTCAGCTGTACTTGACAAACAAAAGGGGAAAAGATAACATCACTGAATATTTCACATTATTTCATATTTCTGTACAAATTAAAGTGTTACTCATTCTTCAGATAGAAATACAGATAATAATATACATATACATAGATATTAGGGAAGCACCAATACCATTTTTTCAGAACCGATCCAATCCGATATTAAAAATTCTGAGTATCGGCCGATACCAATCCAATACCAATGCAGTTTTGTTTAAAAAAAAATATATATATATATATATAATCACAATATATAACAAAAATACTACTATAAACTAGACAGTGGATAATTCAGCATTTAATCTTTTTATCCGATTAATCTTTCATCGTGCAAAAGTATAATACTACAGAGCGGCTCAAAGCGCATCTGCACAGAATGATGAGCTTGAAGCAACACTCTGTCCGCATTGAGAAGTTTAAAACACAAAGGGAAGATATATTGACGCTAGACTTGAAGTCAAGACCGCCTAAACCGAGACCAAGACACTACCAAGACCAGAGGGTATCGAGACCAAGACAAGACCAAGACCAAGACCAAGACAGACCAACTCAAGACCAAGACCAAGACCAAGACAGACCAACTCAAGACCAAGACCAAGACCAAGACAGACCAACTCAAGACCAAGACCAAGACCAAGACTAAGACAGACCAACTCAAGACCAAGACCAAGACACTACCAAGACCAGAGGGTATCGAGACCAAGACAAGACCAAGACCAAGACCAAGACAGACCAACTCAAGACCAAGACCAAGACCAAGACAGACCAACTCAAGACCAAGACCAAGACCAAGACAGACCAACTCAAGACCAAGACCAAGACCAAGACAGACCAACTCAAGACCAAGACCAAGACCAAGACTAAGACAGACCAACTCAAGACCAAGACCAAGACCAAGACAGACCAACTCAAGACCAAGACCAAGTCGAGATCAAGACCGAGACCAAGTCGAGACCGGAGGGGGAAATTTTACTTCAGCATATGAAATAGGTGAATTATCCCCAATTTAGGATACAGTATTATTACAGTATATATCACAGAATCCTGAATTAAGTTTTATGTCGAAAACCAGCAAATAACAAATTAAATTAGCATCAATATGCACTTTTTGTTTACATAAACATTAAATTAATTACATTAAAAATGATGGCCAGATTGTAAAGGAGTGTCTTGCAACATGTTATCTAACATACACAAGTTCAAATAAAGTTGACAAAAGGTTTTATAAAAAAAATAAACCTCACATATTTCAGCCTTTAAATATTTTTTTATAAAAAATATACATTACTGACATTTACAATGCACGTTAGCCTATCTTTTATTATAGTAAAATTCGGTCTGATTTTCCTGTGGCGTCTGTCGTTGCTATGCAACCATGCACTGCGCTCCTCAATGGCAAATACATTTTTTAGTAGCTAATGGATTTCCACCACCGAAAAACGATTGATGTTGCTCTGCTAACGACGTTACAAGATTTATTAACGGAGTAGAAAAAAAACACACGTAGTGTTTGGGTGATTTTTTCACCTCACGGCGCCTGGAAAAAATGAGAGGCGCGAAATAATATTAATGGTGCATTATTGAACGTTGTGTTGTCGTAAAAAAAAAAAATATTGTCGTGGATATTGTATTGCTAAATCGTTCTGAGACAGCGAGACTTAGACAAGACCGAGAGGTCCGAGACCAAGACAAGACCAAGACCAAGACCGTCAAGGCCGTGACAAGACCGAGACCACGTAAAAGTGGTCTCGAGACCGGTCTCGAGACCAAGACCGGTCTCGAGACATACATCACTAATTGACGCGTAATGTATCCATGCAATATTTTCATGAGACGTTTCTTTTAACAGTTTAACATTTCAGTTACTGGGTGTGAAGAACAATACGATGTCTAGTCCAGTGTTTTGATAATGTAACACGATTTACAGCAATAAACGCCAGCAGATAGACATTTAATGAGAAACCATAGACCGTGATCTACAGATCAAGCATAATAACAGGAACACTGAATCATATTGGACCGTTTCATCGTGTAGACTGTCGTAACCGAACGCGACACACAGTTTAAAGCTGAATGGAGAGAGACTGAGCCGCAGCGGAGGGAAGCATGCATTGACGTGAACTTTCATTTAATGACTTAAATATTAATCTGTACCTCACATTAAACTATAGGATGGCTTCAGAACACTTATAATATAGTGCAGGAAGAAGAGTTGATGAGGCTTTATAATGTTTTGTGTGGCACTGGGGCTTAACAATAACACAGAATATTATACACACAGTATCGGATCTGGATCAGTCCTGTCTGACCGATACCCGATCTGGCAAACAATGGCGGAACGGAGCCGAGACCGATGCGGAGTATCAGATCGGTGCATCCCTAAAAGATATTAATGATATATTTCTAATGCTATTTACAGTACATTATGATAAATACTGTTACATATACGTGCAAGATTTGTAAGCTTGGCGAAAAGTTGTGGAGAATTTTATGTTTCCCTTTATTCAAAGAGATAGGAGCTGCTCTTGCATGCCCGAGAAGCATTTTAAAGATGGCCGCTGAGCGAAATGACTTGTCTTAAAGGGACTTTGGTATAACTTACCAGTCATATGGTTCATAATGTATAGAGATGTTCTTCGACAGGAGTATGCTCCATCTCTAGTGCACGGCCATCAGCCAGGAAGAATCCACGCACATCCGTCACAGAGACAAAATATTTAGTAGCCTATTCAATGCCAGGTTTATTTAAAATAAATTATAGCAGAGGTGAAACGCAGAACAGAAAAATAGTAATATACAGATATACAAAAAAATTATTCTAAAATAATTTACATTTTTAGGTTTACTTATTTAATAAAACTAATACAGTGTCACTTATGTTTGTACATCAAAGCCTTTTTAAAATAACTATATATCATAATTATTTTTTTTGCAAAAGAAAATCGTAGATGCATGGTGATATAGATGAAATATGATGTATATTCATATTTATGTATGCTGTATATTGTGGAAAAAATGCATATGAAGATCACCTGTTTCCTTCTGTTGGCAGTTCCCTTTGGAAATGATCAGATCCATGCGGTAGAGGGTTTTTTCTTCTTCTGAAATCACAGAACAAATTGTATCAATATTAACGTTACAGCGAAAGATCATAACGTGTTTGAAATCAGCTCATTTCACTGTTTGTGACGTCACCGATTGACCGTACAGGGCATATTTTAGGTTAAATGAATTAGCCTAACGTTACTTTCAAACAAAACTATTAAAACATATCATCTACACATATGATGTGATTTAAAAGCCCCAACTTCCATAAACAAGAGCTCAAGTTAACCTAACATTACCTGTAGTTAACGTTAGCCTAACGGTTGAGAGGCTAATGGGCTTTTTCCGAAGACACTATAACGTTAACATTTCTATAAAGTAATATTCAACGCAAGCGTGTCATATACATGAAAAAAGTGTAAGGAACATTAAACTTACCTGAAATTATCCAAACAACAATGAGAGACAGAGTTTTGCTGCTGGTCAGTTGAGTTCATAGACTGGTTGAGTTGCGTAGACGCTCCGTGTCCATGGTAACGCCCTCTGCTCCAGTTCAAATGTCACCCGAATGTTCAGCGCGCGCGCCCATTAAAACACGTGGAAGTCACGTAGCATTGGCTTTATGCACAGCTGCACTACTTCCTGAACTTCAGCCAGCTCCTTTGTTTCCTGTCTGCCATTATTGGACAAACTGATTAATCCAGGTGTGTCTGATTATTGTTGTTGCGACTACAGAGGTCAGGCACACCTGGATTAATCAGTTTGTCCAATAATGGCAGACAGGAAACAAAGGAGCTGGCTGAAGTTCAGGAAGTAGTGCAGCTGTGCATAAAGCCAATAAATGGAGTTAATTTTTTGATAATCAGATAATGTCCTGAAACTTGATACATTATTAAGTGGATAGCAGGCCTGATTCTAGCCTACATCAGATTTGAAATGGAAAGAGAATAAAGCAGTTTTGAGAATGTAAAATGATTTTGAAGTCATTAAAATAGGCTAAATGTTATAATAGGCTATAATATAGCTAATATAATATAATATAGCTCTTGAAATGTATACATGTAGAAATAAAATTGCAAAAACAGTGATTTAAAAAATATTGGCCTACATAAGGCATGAATATATTTTCGGTAACACTTTTTGCAATAAGGTTGTATTAGTTAACATTAGTTAACGCATTAGTTAACATGAACTAACCATGAACAACACCTCTGTTCAGCATTAGTTCATCTTTGTTAACATTAGTTAATAAAAATACAGCTGTTCATGTTAGTTCACAGAGCATTAACTAATGTTAACAAGATTTTATTCATGCATTAGTAAATGTTGAAATTAACATTAACAAAGATAAATAAATGCTTTATACGTGCAGTTCATCATTAGTTCATGTTAACTAATGCATTAACTAATACAACCTTATTGTAAAGTGTTACCATATTTTCTCATACTGTATAATACATTTTCAGATGTAACATGTAGAACAACTTTTAAGCTTATGTTATATGTATTTTTTAAATAGCCTAAATTAATATTTAACAGTGCACTTCACATATAACCTATGTGAATATATTACATAGGCTATGGGTTCAATTAAAATGAATGTATTAATAGGCTATATATAAGTGTTGTGATTAATTGCGGTCTAATGATACTACTGTGGTATTTAATATGTTTTTATGGATGCATTAGGCATATTATAGGCTGAGTGACTGTTAACAAAAGTTCAGAATAGATGCTACACAACAATCTATTGTTTCACTTGCTTAAGTAGACTTACTAAGTGTGTTTATGGCTACATTGTGGTCCGAAACAGACGTATGTGCGTACTTGGGCTAAATTTGGAACCAAATCTCGACGGACCAAACAGAGCCCAATTTTCAACGTCTTTTTTGGGGCTAAATGAAGGCCATGACGGGCCAACTTGATTTAGCCCAAAAAACAACGTCCAAAAGACGTCTGTGCTGGGTGGGTACATTCTCATTTCTCATGTCAACATTCAGCAAATGTGTATTTATATACTTTAAACAAATCTTTGAAAATGTAATACACATTTAATTTCACAAACCTTGCAGAATTAATTGAATAGCTGTCAGATATTCTGAATTGTGCATTTTTAGCATGCATGACGTGACGGACAGTCCGTGCGCATTAGTTCAGCTTCACTGGATCGAAACACTTTAAATCCTTGATTTCTCACTGTATGCTGCAACTAGTGTTGCCTCGTCTCTATCGGAAAAAAATATGTTCCCTTTCGAGGGAACTCTCACTGCGTCTGGTTAGACACTTGGGGGATACTCCCTAAGCACTAGCGAATCTGAAGTCCGTATAGCCACTAAACCAATCTGATTGGCGTGCGTGATGACGTCATCGTGACGGCGTACCCGGAAGTATAAAGCGGGAGCCGGCGCACTGAAACGGCAGTTATTGCTCTTCAGCATAGCGCTCTCTGTTGAAATTGTCTGTCTATTTACTGTTGTTTGTCACAGTTGCAAAAGTGTGTGAATGAAAAGAAAGAATGGAAAAGAATGTGAGAGAGTTTAAGCAGTGTGTGCATCTGTGTCCCTGCTTTATTCGGGCTCAGATGCACACCTGCTTTGTGTGCAGTGTCTGGGTGTTGAGCATGCTCAGGCAGTTCTCGAGGGAACTGCCTGTCAGTGAAAGCTGCTCACACTCAGACTGCTCCACTCTCGGCTGGCCGTGTTCGATGAGGCCGGCCAGCTTTGTGAGCCCCAGGGTTCTGGACCCGCGATCGCTGAGGCGTCTCGGTGTCACAGACCATGGGGTTCACATAAGGACTTGTCAGCGGGATCTGGGACTGCTGCGGCACTTTCCCAATCCTTGTCTGACAGTTCTAAAGATCTTCCTCCCCGTGTGGAAGCCCGCGCTGCGGCTTCTTCCCCCGGGGTTGAGGATCTGATGCTTATTCTCTCCGGTTCCGAGGAGCCGGATGAGTGGTGCATCAGGGCAGGTGGAGAAGCAGGAAGTGTTTCATCGCTTCATCCACTCGCCCAAGAGGAGCTAATTGAGGTTTTTGACTCATGCGGTGGCCAAATTGAAGATCAATTGGCCACAGGAAGTGCCGGAAGTTCAGCCACCTAGTAGGCTGGACGACCGGTTTCTTTCTCGCCGGGTCCAAACACCTCGCCGGGGTTTACCTTTCTTCCCGGACCTACACATTGAGGTGTGTAGGTCGTGGAGGAAGCCCTATTCCTCGCGTATTCCTCCAGTATTGGATTATTCCAATGTTCTGGGGGCGCGCGAGGCGGGCTAGGGGACGATGCCTCGGGTGGAAAAGGCTCTCACGAGTTATCTTTTCCCCGATTCTGTGTCGTCCCTTAAAACCCGGAGCTGCCCACCAAACCCTGTCGGGACACCTCATCGTTGGTGGGCGAAGCTTATATGGCGGCTGGGCGGGCTGGTAGTTCCCTGCACACATTATCTGTCTTGCAGGCCTACCAGGCTGACCTCCTGAAAGAGCTCAATGAGGGCGACGGTCCCTCTTTGGAGGATGTGCTGGAGCTACGGAGGGCTGCAGATTTGTCTCTCCGCATCACCAGGGAAATGGCCCGTGCTATCGGCCGGGCCATGGCCTCCGTGGTGATGGTGGAGAGGCATCTCTGGCTGAATCTATCGGGGATGAGGGAGAAGGATAAGTCCTTCCTCCTAGACTCCCCGATTTCGCCTTCTGGTCTATTTGGTGACGCGGTTGAGACCGTTGTCGCCGGGTACCAGGAGGCGAAGATGCAGTCAGCGGCCTTCCGTCAGTGCCTCCCTCGCCACTCAGAGCCTGTGAAAGCGGCCCCAAGGGGGCAGCCTCAGCCGTCTACCAGCTCCTCGCACCGGCAGGTGCAGAAAGAGAGCGTCGCCTCTAGAGCCCCTCCTCCCGGAGCCTGGCAACAGAGGCGGCATTCTCACCAGCAGTCCCAGCAGCGGTCTTTCACTCCTGGAGGCGATCTGAGGAACGTACTCCAGGGAGGGAGGCTGCTGGGAAGAAGTCTTAGCTTCGGCTGGACTTCCAAGAGCGGTCCCCCCCGCGGGGGTAATCCCGCCGTCTATGACGCTTCGGGCCCCATCGATTTCCCGCGAACGCATGCTGCTCCAGCCGCCTCCGGAAGGACTTGCGGCTGGGCAGCTAACGCGTCCGCACATAGAGAATCGTTCCCAACCACTTCCTGCCGGTCATCCGCTTCAGGGGGTTGGGGACGACGCTCGTGTAACACCCGAAGCCAGCCTCTATTGAGACTCCAGGGCATCCGTGTGCTGAATTATCTCGACGACTGGCTCATATTGGCCCAGTCGTACGGGATGGCAGTTCGGCATTGAGGTGTCGCTCTGGCTCGTATAAAGTGCTTGGGGCTGAGACTCAACACAGCAGGTGTGTTGACGCTGTCCCGGAGGACTACGGTTCTAGGGATCGTACGGGACTCGATGACGATGCGGGCACAATTGTCTCCCGCGCGAGTCGAGACCATACTGGCGATGGTCTCAGAAATTAGGCTAGGCCACAGCATCACTGTAGAGCACTTTCAGGAAGTGCTGGGGCTCAGGGCAGCAGCGTCCAACGGGATACCCTTTGGCCTGCTGTACATGAGACCTCTACAGTGGTGGCTGGAAACCAAGGGGTTTCCCCCAGAGGGAATCTTTTCCGTATGATCAGGGTAACGCGCAGATGCCTTCGTTCCCTGGTCACATGGAAGAAACCTTGGTTTCTGTCCCAGGGGCCAGTGTTTGAGCGTCCTGTTGCCGGGAATCCGCTTCAACAGACGCCTTCCTCACTGGCTGGGGCGCGGTCATGGACGGCCGCTTTGGGGGGAAGTCCTAGCTTTGGCTGGACTTCCGAGAGCGGTTCCCCCCGTAGAGGCTTCCTCTGCGGCGCTCCGGGGAAATCGAGGTAATCCCGCCGTCTATGACGCTTCGGGCCCCATCGATTTCCCGCGAACGCATGCTGCTCCAGCCACCTCCGGAGGGACTTGCGGCTCGGCGGCTAACGCGTCCGCACATAGAGAATCGTTCCCAACCACTCCTGCCGGTCATCCGCTTCAGGGGGTTGGGGAGGAGGCTCGTGTAACACCCGAGGCCAGCCTTGAGAGGCTGGTTCCCTCAGTAGATTATCTCGGCGCATGGAATGCCTTCCGAATATTTCTACATGGGTCCTGCGTACTGTAGAAGAGCAGACATCCTGTCGAGGCAGGGGCTGAGGCCCGGGGAGTAGCGACTCCACCCAGGGGTGGTGGCGTCTCGAGGGACGTCCCACTGTCCACTGTGGTGTTCCATCACGCATCCAGCCCCGCTGGGGTTGGATGCCATAGTTCAGACGTGGCCGAGGCTGCGTCGGTATGCTTTTCCCCCGATTGCTCTGCTCCCGGGAGCCAACAGGGGGTCAGCCTACTTTTAGTAGCACCCCGTTGGCCGACGCGAGTTTGGTTCTCGGATATCATAGCTTTGCTGGCAGGTCCTCCATGGCAGATTCCTCTGAGGAGGGATCTCCTATCTCAGGCAGGGGGCACTATATTTCACCCCCGGCCGGAGGTTTGGAACCTTGGGTCTGGCCCTTGAGGGGGTCAGGTACCTAGATATTGGTCTGTCGGCAGAGGTGATAGAGACCTTACTCAGTTCTAGGGCTCCATCTTTCAGGAGACTGTACAGCCCCAAGTGGTGAGCCACTTGGTGCAGGGAGCGTGAGGTGGTCCCAGTTAACTGGCCGGTGGCTTCAGTGCTGGAGTTCCTCCGAGATCGCTTCTCTGCGGGTCCAACCCCGTCCACACTCAGGGTGTCCGTGGCTGCCATAAGGCTTTCCACACTCCTTTGGGTGATGGGCTTGGGTAGACACCATCTGGTTGTACAGTTCCCCTGTGGGGTTCGGTGGATGCGGCCTGTGGCTCGTTCCAGAGCTCCCAACCTGGGATCTGGCAGTGGTTTTCGAAGGCTGGCTGAGGCCCCCTTCGGACCATTGGAGTCGGATGAACCAGGGAACTTAGGATTGGCAGTTCCCTGGTTCTTCAGGCATTACATCCCCCGCCTCACGTGACGGCGGAGTAAGATACCTTCACTGTGGAGCACTTTTGAGTGCTGGGGCTAAGTACAGCAGCGTCCAAGGTGAGACCTTTTGACCTGCTGCACGTGAGACCTTGACAGTGGTGGTTGGAAACCAAGAGGTTTCCCCCAGAGGGAATATCTTTCGTATGATCAGGGTAACGCGCATATGCCTTCGTTCCCTAGTTATATGGAAGAAACCTTGGTTTCTGTCCCAGGGGTCAGTGTTGGGAGCGTCCTGTTGCCGGGAAACCGTTTCAACAGACGTCTCCCTCATTGGCTGGGGCGCCGAATGCGCTTGGGTTTCCCTAGTCCTAGTTGTGCCCGGTCTCCGGCTTCACACTAGGGCAGGCACGACCCTCGGTAGGTCCCAAGGGTCAGTGTTGGAGCGTCCTGTTGCCGGGAAACCGTTTCAACAGACGTCTCCCTCATTGGCTGGGGCGCCGAAGGCGCTTGGGTTTCCCTAGTCCTAGTTATGCCCGGTCTCCGGCTTCACACTAGGGCAGGCACTACCCTCGGTAAAGGTCCCAAGGGCCAGTGTTGGGAGCGTCTTGTTGCCGGGAAACCGTTTCAGCAGACGCCTCCCTTCATCGGCTGGGGCACGGAAGGAAAAGGAGTGGAGAAGTATCTCCCTACGGTGCTGGCGCTAGGGTACTCAAGTCCTAGTTGTGCCCGGTCTCCGTTTTCACACTAGGGCAGGCGCTACCCTCGGTGTGGGCTAGTGGGTACTCGTTCCCCAAGTGTCTAACCAGACGCAGTGAGAGTTCCCTCGAAAGGGAACTGCTCGGGTTACGACTGTAACCCTTGTTCCCTGAGTAGGGAACGAACACTGCGTCACGTCACCACACCTCGGCACGCCTGGAGCGCATGCTTCAGAGCAATAGCTGCCGTTTCTGTGCGCCGGCTCCCGCTTTATACTTCCGGGTACGCCGTCACGATGACGTCATCACGCACGCCAATCAGATTGGTTTAGTGGCTATACGGACTTCAGATTCGCTAGTGCTTAGGGAGTATCCCCCAAGTGTCTAACCAGACGCAGTGCTCGTTCCCTACTCAGGGAACAAGGGTTACAGTCGTAACCCGAGCAGTTTCCCAGTGTGCACAAACTTACTGAGTGGCTACTAGTTGGCTACACTTTTATTAAAAGAATGGCATCAGCCATTCAACCACTAGGTAATGACTATTTTGACAACTGATGTTTAATGCAATAGTGTTTTATGTTGTGCAAATAGATAAATCCATAAGCTTGTGTCAGTCTGGATATTCTCCATAGTAGGCTACATTTTAAAAATTGGGAAGATTGCGATTCAGATCATGGATTGTGATTTTTTTTTATTTATCACAAAATACAATTTTGTGAAGATCGCTCACCCCTAAGCCGTAACACATTTTTTCTCTATACTACGTATTTGTAAATATTAAATGCTTGTCTCTATGCATGATATATATTATACGGTATGTTTGTATCTAAAATGTTAGACTACCTTAAAATATAAGGGCATTATTACAGCTAGTTATCTAGCTGGTTAGCTCAACAGCCTCACAGCTGCAAAACATGCAGGTACTATATCAAGCCAGCTACAACTAATGAAATTATCCAAATGATGCATACCTATTGGTTTGCTATCTGTCTATGCTCCATCTATCATAAACTTGGTAGTAGGGTTTGAATTTAGCAATGTATTATGCTATAAGTTTAGTTAATGATCAATGCTGAACAGTTCTCACAATTATTTTTTTCATCCACCACACATTTAGGGATGTGATAAAAACTGAATACTTGAATCCAGGTTTAATATGAAGACATTCAACAGGCATTCCACTGAATGTTAAAACATCCTTATGCTCTCATTCACATCCTCATTCAAGAAATCCTTAATTAAGGGCTGGGACAATTTTTTTTAGGTCCATCCACCTTACCTACCACTAAGGCTAGAAAACTTCAATAATCTGGATTTACATGGCACTGTGTGGATGCCTACTAAATCCATGATGTGTCATTTGGTTGAGTTTATGTGGGCCCTCCAGAATCATGCTTCAGGGTTTAGTGATGAGCCAGTTTTATAGTCAAAATACAAAGACTCATTGGAAGAATACTGACAAACTGTGAAAGCTGATAGCATTCTCATAACCCAGTCTTGTCTTCTCAGCCTATAATTTTGCCCACACACTAGTCTATACAGTACCACTAGCAAAATGTAACACAAACTTGAAGTGTGACATCCAGGAATGAGAGCAAAAACAATGAACTGAGATGGAACCACAAGTGGCCAGAGCTTCTATTGACTTACATACATAGAGGGCTTTGTGATGGCAGTTTGAAAAGCAATAGTCTTGATCTGATCTGCTCTGATCTGATCTGTTGGCTTAAGCTCATATGCTGCTGACTGAGGACAAAACTGCACAGAACATAGCAGTAGCCTGCTAGAACATACATTTTACACTTATCAAAGGATCCAAGCTTTTTCTGGAAGTAGACCAGCTGTTCTTGTTTAAGGCCTTGGAGTTTCCTATCCATCCAATGTGTTGTCCAGGTGCAATTTAATGTGAATGTTTGATTGGACCACTTCAACATCAGCCCCATGGAAATAAGCAGAGTGAGCAGGGTGTTCTTCCTTCTGAAACATAGCCTACCACTATCTCCCCGGTCTTCAGTAAGCAAGTTTGAATCTGCTACCTATTGATCTGAAATGTAATAATCGTACAGTGAATTATAGCCAGACATAAGCAGTTGACAAAGACTGTAGCTGAAGATCAACTGCAGATGAGTTGAGCATAATACAGCTCTTTTAATACAGCTTTTTGCCCTCAGATGGTGTCCACATACTGTAACAAATACATTCATTGGTTTTAAATTAATCCATTAATTTTTTACACCAGCGATATGCTTACAGGTTATGCTTGCTTACTTAACAATAAGCCTCCACACCATATTGCCCCACAAACGGGCCTTAATAGGCCTTTTAGCCATTTGCAGATTCACATACAGTATAAAGTGATAGTAACTACCCATTAACATGTCCATCTTTCTCAATAAGAACCTCAATTATGGAACTAGCCCATGCACACATGTCTCCATAGACTCCTGGCATCCGAGCCACTGTGGTTAAATATAATCTTTGAAGGAAATGTGCCAAAGAACGTCAGTAAAATGTTATATATAGAATTAGTATTACATATTTGATCAACAGTCATGCATTAATCAAATGTATTAATATTATTAAGGTATTTCCAAGTCATGTTAATAAATAGCTATGAGTTTATTAAAAGCCCATTAGTTGGAGAAAACTTTGATATTACAGTTTTATAGTTTATTATTTTATTTTGTTATGGTTCTGGTGAATAATAATACGCATTTCAGTGAAGTTTGCGGTTATATTCTCACATGGTGGATGAAAAAAACTGACGGAAATGTTTTTAATATTTTTATAAGGTAAAGTAATTTTACTTATGAAAAGGTTTGGTCACGTTGGTAATTTGCCCGGGAAAACATTTTTGCGCGAGCTGCGACAAGGTCACGCGACGTGTTCATCATTCGCACGAGGGAACAGATCAGATCGTCAGAGAGAGGTAAGTGAAACTAGCTCGTTTTATATTATTTTCAAATTGTGAAACGTTGAGCAATTAAACTAATTACTGATAGCTAAGATATTACAGACCAGCAAATTACTACAACTGTTGCTTGCCTATAGTATGAAGATGACGAATAACTAACGTTAGTTAGGTTAGCTAAATTAACCTACAGTAAGTTAGACCTAAGCCAATGCTCGCTAGGCCTGTCACGATAACTACTGAAATAATTGCGAGAAACAATATTATTGTCATTTTAAGACAATTTTATGCCACTGAATATATAATCATAATATAAAAGCATAATAATAAAAGTAGGCCTACACACTTTCAAAAGACAACAGCCATTTAATTATTTAGATCATAGAAGTGAAGTGTCAAAATGTAATATCCTGAATAAAAACTTAAATAAAGAGTAAATAAACATTTTCTAAAAAATAAATAAAAAAGTTAAGGTGCTGAAAACACAATCAGACGTGTCTGTATGAACGAAGGCACAAAAGGCATTTTTATTTTAGGCACAGAACCCTATTTAGTGTGCACCCTTTTGCGCTGTGACGTTTTATATTTGCACCAGAACAGTGGATTGCAGCTTTGATTTATCCGTCCAAACTGGCGGTAGTTGTCAGGAAAACGCAATGACGCCTCATATGAGGCCCTTTTCACCTGCGGATGAGCGCGCCGTGTGTGAAGGAACGGGCCGAGGCTTGCTTTCGCCTCCGACACGACAGCACGCTCTGCACGATGTTGGTGACATTCATAATTATGTAAATATAATGGGCGATATATTGCGTCACCAAACTTTATTGAGGTCATGTACATATATTGTGCGATTAATCAATATATTGACAATTACGACAGGCCTAAATGCTCGCTAGTTGCAGATAAAAGTCGATTTTCAAAAATGGCATCAGAACAATCGCATATTTTCATAACTGGATGTCATGTCTAAACGGAAGCGAATTAGTCCTGTGGAGGAGGCCACTGCACACATTCTGTCAGGTAAAGACAAACCATGCTTTGAGGAGAGATTCATTAACTCTTATAAAGGTTAGTAACAGTATTGCAATTCCTCTTTCGCCCCTTTTCACTGGAAGATACTGAATCGTTCTAAAACTGCATGCCCTCTTCATATAAAACAGTAATACAATCATAAGATAATAGCACAAAATGCATGTGTAAAGCTGTATTACATTCAATAGTCTAATTTTAGTTGGTATTTTACTGGTATTCCTAAGATGATTCATTATTGTTGCTACAGTTGCTTTTGTGGGCTGTGCAAACGAATGAGCAGGTTTTCACAAAGGCTTAAACTGACCAGATGTTGGAAGAAGTTTGCATGTCCTGTAATTAATGTGTGCATGCCCTTTAAATGCCAGGTCTATTGAATAAAAAAACACTTAATTTCTACAGAGACACTTAATATTCAACACCAAGCCATCTCTTTCTCTATCTTAGGTAGAGGTGTGTTTGCTAGAATGTCCATTGACAAAGGATGCTTCATATTGGAATACCGTGGAGAGTTACTTTCCCAAGAGGAGAGCCAAATAAGACAGAACATTTACACTGACACAGAAAATACCTTCTTGTTTGACTTTTCTTGGAATGGAAGACAATGGTGGTAGGTTTTGGGAACCATTTTGACTGACTATTTTTGACTTACTTATTGGAAACAAATTTCATGTTTTTTCCTCTTTCCCATTTTAGCATAGATGCCTCAAAAGAAGACAGTTCACTTGGGAGACTAGTGAACGATAATTACAAGACTCCTAACTGTAAAGTAAAAAAAATAGGCATCGAAGGCAAACCACATCTGTGTTTGTTTTCAATCACGGACATAGCTCCAGGAGAAGAGTTAACTTACAACTACGGAGATTCAAATTGGCCATGGCGTACTCTGGTAATTAGGTCTCTATTTAGTTTTTGTTGGTATTGTTGAGTTATATGTTAGTTGACTTTCTACCTGATGAACAAAACAGAACAACTTAAATAATAATGATGTAGTATTATCACAGCATTGCATAGTGCAGTCATACACAATGTTTTTGGTGAAATGGCCTTCAGATATTCAGAGCATGTTGTCTCTTTACAGGTGAACAGAGCAGTGCCTCGCAGTGAGGAGAACACACCATCAGAAGAGGGTACATGCCTACTCACCAAAATAAACAGGAGTCCCAAGCCAACTGAACAGGTAGACATTTTTGGTTTAAGTCAAGCTCTCGATCTTCTGATAAGACACAGTAGGCATAATGATCCATTTAGACACTCAGTTGAGTTCAAATCTAATCTATTTTAGTATTGATTAATTGACTTACTTTTAACATCTTAAGAATGTCCTCATTTTTAAACTGTGACGTTGTTTGAGGATTCCATGAGTGTGTGATGAGAGCCTGCCCACTGTACTGACATTGATGTGGTGTGAAACGTGCCACGTGTGTGTGTGGATGTCCTGACGTTTCTCCAGTATGAAATAATTAGTGTGTTTTTCACAGTGGATGCTGCTCTCTCTCTTTACAGGTGAACAGAGCAGTGCCTCGCAGTGAGGAGAACACACCTTTGGAGGAAGATATATGCCTTCCTACCAAAATAAGCAAGAAGCCAACTGAACAGGTAATGCCATGTGTTACATTAACCAAGCTCCAATCAAGTATTCCTTTGACCAGGTTTTCAAAACAGAACTTAGACGGTCTCTGGACTGTCTTTAAATAATAATGATGTGGTATTTACACAGCACTGCATATAGTGCTGCCACTAACGACTATTTTTATATCGACTAATTTATCACAATCATTTTCAACAATTTGACTTAAAAACACTTAATTTAACTGGCCAGCAACTAACTATACATGCCAGTGTGAACATCCTTACAGAGAGGTTTGCAACAATCACATTATTATCAATCATGTTAACACTAACCCTATTCTGAACAGGTTGGGATGACAGAAGTCTTATTTCATGAAACCAGTCATTTAATATATATATATATATATTTTAAATGTAATTTTATAATAACAATATAGATATTTAATTTGATTTTATGTATTTTTTTAATGAGCAAAAATGCAAATGTCAAACAATATGACAAAAGCGGTGACTTATTTTCAGCTACAGTAGCTCTAATTAATAGTAGCAATCAATAAAGAAATTATTGAGAAATAATCAAGTGTAAAAACAAAATTGCACTGTCTGCATAGTCACTCTGTAAATGAACTATACACTGATTCTCAATAAATATATTAAAGCTATTCAGTCAAGCATAGGGTGATTTTATATTTTCTTTTGTTGTGTGATTAACAATAATCACATAGGTCCGGCCCTTTAAGAGCTGCACGGACCAAATTCATTGTAACGGATCTGATTTCTCACCCAACTCTGTATATGTTCACTAAAGACGTATCTAACTGTGTTTAATTTTATACTAGCCGGGATGTGCATTTTTACATATATTTTTGACCATTCAAACCCAATAATCAGCAATACTGACGTTGCGATCCATCTGAGTGAAAGGCGTGTGCGCCACACTTTATTACTGCAGGCGTTTCTGTTGCTTTCTTTTTCCTGGGCTGGCGTATATATGTCCCTGTTCGGTAACACTTTATTTTAAGGGTCCAGAATAATGCATTAGTTAAGCGTTAATTAATGGTTAACTTTTTGGCTTATTCTGAACAAAATAAGTCTTACATGATAAATAATGGTTAAATGATTACAGAAATGTTATTCATTTTAGGGTTTTAAAGTGTAGTTTTGGTTAACGTAATCCTTTGAACCGAGTTTTCAGCAGAAATGCTTATTGATCAGAAATGAACAATAAGCTAGTAATAATGTTTAATTACTGCTGATTTTGCCGTTGTAAATGGCTAAAATAGTGTAATAAAGGCAATTTGACCCCTTGTTCTTAAGTGAAGGTTTTTATCCTCATTAATTATGGCCCTTATAGACTGATATTTAAGTTTATTGACCAGAATAAGGCAATAATTAAGCCCAACTACCATTAATACAGTACTAATATATATATGTTTTTTTTTTAGTTCAACATACTTCAAGTTCTAAACTACCTATTTATAAACCACAGGTACTATCTAGGTTTTCTGCCCGGGTAAACAGACTGAAAGAACATCATGACAAATGTAATCAACGCTATGAACAACTGTCAACAAGAACACTTGAAACTGAAAGAGGGGTGACTGATAACTCACAGAATGATGAATCTGAGGTATGTGCTAGTTTTTTTTGTTGGTGGGGGCATTAAAATGGCTTTCAGTATTCATATGCTTAATATTCCTCATAGGGGCATTTAATAAAATAATGTTTTCCCCACAGATTTCGTGTGAGGAATCCTCTGTTTCTGACTACAGTGACGAAGAATATGTCCTTGATACAGACGATAGCTCATCAGACAACAGTTGTGAAAGTAAAGAACTAAATATCTGCCATGCTAAGCCAGTGAAGGGAGGTGCGGTTGAGTTTACGGATACAACAGACACGAGTACAAGCTTATCCTATCACAGTTCAACATCTGTGACACCGATGCCTACTAAAGTTCAAAGAAATAGATACAAGAAGAAACAATATTGTGCCTATTGTCGAAAGCCATACTCTAAAATCGGACGGCACTTGGAGTTTGTTCATCGCAATGAATCTGAGGTAGCCAAGGCATTCAGCTTTGATAAAAGGTCAAAGGAAAGAAGAGTGAGATTGTGCCTTTTGAAAAGTAGAGGGAACTTTGCTCATAATGCTGCAGTTTCAAAAGCTGGAAATGGGGAAATGGTTGCTTGCAGACGGCCCAAAGAAGTCAAATCTACCAATGACTTCACACACTGTATCCACTGTCAAGGTCTGTACAACAGAAAGACTCTATGGAGACACAACCGAACATGCCCCCAGAATCCCAAAACTGAAAACCGCAAATCGGGCAGAAGAGAGTTCAGTCACTCAACAGCTTGACCCTTCCTCCACCAGTGGATGTTAGCAAAAGCCTATGGACCATTGCTTGTGAGATGGTGAATGATGAAGTTTCAGATGTTGTCAGAAAGGATCGATACATCCTTCTTTAAGGGGAGCAGATGTACAACAAGCTGAAGTCACATTCAGGAAGAAATGACTACATTAGGCAGAAAATGAGGGAAGTAGCAAGGTTGCTCATCACCGCAAGATCACTAACACCCATTCATAATATGGAGGACTTCATCCAACCCGGGAACTTTCCTCATGTTATAAAAGCAGTAAGAGCCGTGGCAGGATTCAGTGAGGAGATAAACACCTACAAGATTCCATCACTGGCACTGAAGCTTGGTCACAGCTTGGTGAAGATTGCCAACTCCGTAGAATGCAATGCACTGATGTCAGGACGCGACACGGCTGTAGAGTCTGCACAGAACTTCAGACGTTTGTATGAAAGCAAATGGAATGAGGTAGTGTCTGCAGCTGCACTGACTACTCTGGGTGAAGCTAAATGGAATAAGCCACAAGTCCTACCATTTACAGAGGATGTCAAAACACTGCACTCATTTTTGAACTCAAAACAGCAGGAGTGTGTGGATGCCCTACAAGAAAATCCAAATAGCAAAAACTTTGCCACTCTTTGCAAAGTCATGCTAACACAGATCATTATTTTTAATAGACGAAGAGAGGGTGAAGTTTCCAAGATGAATATTCAAACTTACACTTCTAGAGACCAGGCACCAATGCACAAAGATATCGCTGTGGGACTCAGTGACTTTGAGAAAAAGCTTTGTGGGTACTTCCAAAGGGTGGAAATACGTGGTAAGAGGGGGAGGAAGGTACCAGTGCTGCTGACCCCTAATATGGTTGTGGCCATGGATCTCCTTGTAAAGATCAGAGACAAGTGTCAAGTTCCAGATGAAAACAAGCACTTGTTTGCTCGGCCAGGTGCTCTAACTCATTACCGTGGCGCAGACTGCATCCGCCAGTTTGCACAAGCCAGTGGAGCAAATTATCCAGATGCCCTTTGCTCAACGAAGCTGCGTAAGCAAGTGGCTACATTGTCCACAGTTTTAAATTTAAAAGAAAATGAGATGGATCAACTGGCCAACTTTCTTGGCCATGACATCCGAGTACATCGGGAGTTCTACCGCCTCCCCGAAAGCACTCTACAGCTTGCAAAAATCAGTAAACTGCTTATTGCCATGGAAAAAGGCAAACTGCCCGAACTCCAGGGTAAAGGGTTGGATGGAATAATAATAGATCCACAAGGTAAATATAATTGTGTAATATGCATTTTAACACAATCAGTAATCATGATTAGCTGTATTTCACAATCATGTATATTCTGTTGAGTAGGGGTGGGAATCACAGGTCAACACACGATACGATAATATCACGATATTTTGCCGAAGGGGGAACGATATATCACGATACCAGTGATTCTGTGACGGACGATATATTGCAAGAAATCCCTCACGATATATCAATACATTATGATCATGTATTTCATTATTAAAACTAAATCATTTAATCTATTTAAAATAGCATTAAAGTACAGTAAGTGCATAAAACCATCAAACAGCCATGAGAAAACCGTTTTCGCGATAAATCGGCATATCGATTTTTTGTCCCACCCCTACTGTTGAGTATAGCTTACAGTTTAGCTTCACAGATTTATGTAATAGGGTACATCGCGAGAAAATTAAGTAGAAATGGTGTGATTTATGCTTTATGCTTTTGTCTTAATCAGATGAAGTGGATGTGTCCAGCAGTTCTTGTGATGAGGAAGAACCACAAACAAGCGGCAGCGGTCTAGATTATGAGGATCATGTGAATGGTACAGGCGTTTATTCCAATTCTATACTTTATTATTCCCCCAGCTCTGACTTTACTCCATTACTCTGGATAATTACGCTGGATAGGAAGTGTACATTTCAGCGATTGCATGAGTCACTGTGCTGTACTTTAGATTGTTGCTCGTTTTTTCCATTATCAGCAGACAACCTGCAAGATGAGGGACCTCAAGATGAGGGATCAAAAGTATCTTCAAAGAAAAAAGCCAAACAGGGTATAAGAAAACGTATAGTTACTCACTTGACTAAAGTCTTGGCCTCTGCTAATCTTTGTCTGCTTTTTAAGTTAAAGTCATAAGAATATCACATTTATTGTAAAGATATGTTGATAAGAGAATTAACATAGCCTTGCAAAGTAGTACAATAAAGCATTGGCATAATCTTATTATTCAGGTAAAGTCTTAATTAATTATTAAAATGCTTCATTATAGGCTCCCAGAAAGCACATGTGGGTAGAGCTAAATCCCCCTCCATGGTAGACCTGGACAATGCCCATCTCAAACCAGGTAACACTGTTTTATTAGGAGATACGTTTAGCACTCACTCTTCACCATGAAGAGTGAGGTCCCAATATGTAGGTATGATTTAGACATCTGTGTGTGTGTGTGTGTGTGTGTGTGTGTGTGTGTGTGTGTGTGTTCTTGTCTACCTATCTAACAGGGAACCTTCGTGTCGTAACACACTCACCAACAGGGGACCTCTGAGCCAAGAGGGGATATTTTTCAATTCCTCTGTTGGTCAGGCTTTAAATCATGTTAAAATCAAGTAAAAAACCAACAAAACGCTCTGGTGATTTTTTTTTAAATGTTTGACTAAGTAGGGACCTACAGGTGTGTGTGTTTAAATCATGTTAAAATCAAGAGAGAAAAAAACAGTCTGGTGAATTTTTTTATTTTTTGACCAAGTGGGGACTTATGTGTGTGTGTGTGTGTGTGTGTGTGTGTGTGTTTAAGGCCATTCTCAGCAACGCCCCTGTAGGCTGGAGCAGGAACTGTAATGGCCCTTAAACACACGTCGTTCACACACACTCCTCTATTGTTTGAATGGCCTGCTGTCCCAGAGAGGCTCTGCTGTTTAACAGGCTGCTTACTAAAGGAACAAGTATTATACATATATCTCTTTACTAGATACCCTGACTAGTTTCAAACTTTGCAAAAAAGGATTTAAAAATCTAAACAACCAGGATGTTTTAAGAAATACATCTGCCATCAAAATGTGTGTGTCCTCAGTTTCTACAAATAAATATTGTAAATACCATCCATCATGGTCGTGGACAGACTGTAAAACTTTATTAAATTATTAAGGGATCTCATTCAATGCTTTCAGAATCTTTACTTTTTAAAATAGTTTTTGTTTCTGTATTTTATATATATATTAACATTTTAATGACGTAAAAGGCCCACCTTACCACATTATACATTTATGAGTTTTTTAAACAAACCACTTTTGATTTATTTATGATTTACAAAATGACTCTGGTCGTGATTTAGATAGTGAATCTCGACACCAGTGTGTTTGCTTTGACATTTCTTACCATCTCAAACACACTGTAGCGATTTAGAGTTTTTATAGCAATAACTCAGTTATTCAGTAACTGGGTTCTCTCGTATTGCGTAAGTTTCCTTACGCATCGGGAAAGTATTCTTTCTTCGAGATTTCTGAAAAACCCAAAATTATCCTTAATTTTGTAACATTGTCAACGCAGTGCGGCAGCCTGGCAGACCATAGCAGGCTATTCCAGCGTGCTATTGGCTGCTCTGCTGGCAACTGCAGCAGCCTATCGGTGAGCCCGCGTGACGTGGCGACCAATGAGGGCGCTTTGCGCCCACCTGGCTTCATTAGCCTACAGGTGGGGCGTGGCCACGTGTATATAACCAGGGCTCACAGGCTGCATATTCGATTTTCTTTTCTTCAGCGAAGCCCTTCGCATTGCTGGATCTGGAACCCGCCGCCGTGATCGTGCAGACGAGCAAGCAGAGGACAGCGCCTGAAGAAGCCGGCAGCATCGCGCCACCTTCAGCCATCCGTGCCTGATCTGCTATCCGGCAGCCCATATCCTTTTCACGCTCAAGTGTTGTCGCCGCTGCATCACACTTTCTCAAAAAGAGCCGAGCGTTTGTTCCAAAATGTCTCGTTCCACCTGCGGCTCGTGTCACGCGCAGCTCAGTTCCGGGGACCGCCATGTGATCTGCGCTCTCTGCCTGGGCCGTGATCACGCCGCCGCCGCACTTCTCGCCGGCGGATGCCCGGAGTGCGAGGAACTGACGATGTCGACCCTGCGGGCTCGACTCGATCAGTTCGATGACGACATCCCTCCAGTCCCTGCTAAGCCGCGCAGAAAGAAGCGCCGCTCGCAGCGGACTCCGGAGTTCGCTGAGAGAAGCTCGCCGGAACCCTTCCCGCCCGCTTCACTCTCGCCTTCCCCGCCCCCACCCCAGGCCGCCATTTCTGTTGCCGCCTCCGGGGATGAGGCGGATGCGGCCGCGGAACGCGCCGACAGCTGCTCCATCATGGCTTCCGACAGCGAGGAATGGTCTTCCGCGACCTCTTCAGTCCGGGGCTCCGGACGCTCTCGAGCGGGTGAGGACGCCGAACTGTTGCGCCTTCTCACCCGGGCTGTCGAGCAGCTAGGCCTCGAATGGGCCCCGCCCAAGGTGGCAGCGCCGAATCGACTTGACGGATGCTTCCTAAACAGTCGCCGCCGTGCGCCCACCTCCAGGACTTCACCTTTTCTGCCAGAGCTTCACGAGGAGCTCGCAAAGTCCTGGAACGCGCCATTCTCCGCGAGGGTCTCGTCTCAGGCTTCTTCGACGCTCTCACAAGTTGACGGCGCGGCTGAGAAAGGCTACAATGCTATCCCTCCGGTGGAAGAGGCGGTCGCAGCGCACCTTTGCCCGCCTTCTGGTTGGCACTCAAAGGCTGCCCTCCCGTCTAAGGCCTGCAGAGTGACGTCATCGCTGATCGGCCGCGCTTTCGCTGCCTCCGGTCAAGCTGCATCTGCTCTGCACTCTATGGCCGTGCTGCAAATCCTCCAAGCCAATCTCCTCCGCGACCTGGACGAGAAAAGCTGTGACGCTGAGTCGATCACGGATTTGCGAAGCGCGACAGATCTCTCCCTTCGCGCTACCAAGACCGCAGCACAGGCCCTCGGACGCTCTATGGCCTCCCTCACGGTAGCTGAGCGCCACCTCTGGCTCACGCTCGCGGACATGCGAGAAACAGAGCGCGCGGCCTTCCTAAACGCCCCGCTCTCTCCGTCTGGGCTCTTCGGACCAGCGGTCAAGGGGATCGTCGACCGTTTCTCTGAAGTGCAGAAAACGACACAGGCCATGAACCTCTTCCTGCCTCGACGCCCCGGCGCTAGCAATAGCTCCGTTGCTCGCCGTCCTCGCGACCAGCCAGCACCGAGCTCCGCGCAGCGCCCAGCGCGGCCCCCTTCGTCTCAGCGAAGACCGAGCGGCAGCCCCAGATCGCGCTCTTCCAGCCGTGGTAAGCCGCCTCCCCCTCGGGGCCCCCGGCCTAGGATCGCACTGAAGTCCGAGCCTCCAAAGTCCTCCTAGCCAGAGGCAAGAAACGACGGTTAAGTCCCGCCGCGGCCGGACCACCGTCAAAACTCTCTTTCCTGTCAGCCCCCACCACTGTGGCTGCTGCAGATGGATTTCACGCAGCCAACGAGCCGGCAAAAATGCCCTCTCGCCTGTCAATATCCGCCGTTTTTACGGCGAACCAGAGAAATCACAAAAGTTGCATTATTTCTGGTTGCACGGCTCACGCCGTATGTCTTTCAAATGCAGTAAATGTGCCCACTTTTCTGTGTTCACCCCTGCACACAAGCACTATAAACCCCGTGTCCCCCACTCACATAAAGCGGCCACCGGCCGCTCGAGTGCTAGAGTTAGGTCACGTGTCCGCTTGTTTGCGTCCACGACTAACCACCACATGCGCTGTCACACAGCCACTCTTAACCGGTCATGTTCCACGCGTAAGAGTTGTGCCCGCTCAAACGCGCTCACACATTTTCGCGAACATTATGCCTCAGGCGCTACGCACCGCGCCACACACCTTTTGTTCTCCGCCCAGGGTGGCCGGCGCGATGAGTGTAGGGCCAAACACAAGCCACTCCCCGCTCGAAGCGGCAGAGATACAGTGTGTAGGGCGGCCAGCCATCGCGAGCGATCGTCTGGCCCACAGCACAGAGAGCGCGCGCACTGCGCCCGCCCCTCCTATACAGGCCGTCAAACCCGCGAAGCGCGGCGTTTCGAGCCCGGAGGCCGTTCTATCCCATGTGGCACACGCGAGAGCGTGGGAAGCCATTCCAGGTGTATCAGAATGGGTGCTGAAAACAGTGAAGCTACACTCTGCAGTTCGCTCGCCGCCCTCCGCGCTTCTGTGCGCGTACGGAGACGAGAGTGAGCGAGGAAGTAGCACATCTACTTCGAGCAGAGATAGCCACGCTGCTGTGCAAAGGGGCTATAGAACCGGTTCCCCATTCTATGAGCGAGTCAGGCTTTTACAGCCGGTATTTTCTCGTGCCAAAAAGGGACGGGTCGCTCAGACCGATTCTGGATCTGAGGCGTCTGAACAAAGCTCTTATGAGAAGATCGTTCAAGATGCTCACGACCAAGCAGATCCTCGTGCATATTCGCCCGAGAGACTGGCTAATCTCCCTAGATTTGAAAGATGCATATTTTCAAATCAAGATAACGCCGCGTCACAGGCCATTCTTACGATTCGCCTTTGACGGCCAGGCTTATCAATACACCGTCCTTCCGTTCGGCCTGTCACTAGCACCCCGTACATTTACGAAGTGCATGGACGCGGCCCTCGCTCCTCTGAGAAGTCGAGGGATGCGAGTACTGAATTATCTGGACGATTGGCTCATCCTGGCGCAGTCAGAGGCCGAGCTCCTCGCCCACAGGGCAATGCTGCTCAGCCATCTGGACAGCCTGGGGCTCACGGTCAATTGGACCAAGAGCTCATTAGTGCCCACGCAATCAACCTCATTTCTGGGTTTGAATCCCCGTCTACGTTCGTGAGATTTTACAATCTGGAAGTTCCTGCCTTACAGGCGAAAGTGTTATCAGTTCAATAGGGCTGTTGGTTCTGCCCAGTGATTCTGCGCAGACATAGCTCACATACTGGTAGTAAGTTCGGTACTAGGCTCATGTGAATTTGAAGGAGACCGGCGGTGCCGTTCCCTCATTTACGAGACGAGCTGTTGTGAGTTTGAAGGTGACCGGCGGTGCCGTTACCTCACTCATATAACAAGATATTGTGAATTTGAAGGCGACCGGCGTTGCCGTTCCCTCATTCATGAGACAAGGTGTGGTGAATTTGAAGGAGACCGGCAGGTGCCGTTCCCTCATTCATGGGACAGGGTGTTGTAACCACCCGTTGTAACCACCCGTCAGTTCGAATGAAGTGTCTGTATATGTGGTGGCCCGTTCTCCTTACCGGCCACCCTGCTCGAGCAGTGTTATGGTCCCCGGTTCCCTGGGATACATATGCTGTACGCGAGGCGCACACGGCGTTGACAATGTGTTCCCGATGCGTAAGGAAACTTACGCAATACGAGAGAACCTCTCGTAAGAGAACGATACTCGGTTACTTAACGTAACCTCGGTTCTCTCTAGAAGAGGGAACGAGTATTGCGTTCCTTGCCGTGTGCCCCGCGGGCTTTTACGCTTCAGAACTACGAAAACCGAATATGCAGCCCGTGAGCCCTGCTTATATACACGTGGCCACGCCCCACCTGTAGGCAAATGAAGCCAGGTGGGCGCGAAGCTCCCTCATTGGTCGCCACGTCACGCGGGCTCACCGATAGGCTGCTGCAGTTGCCAGCAGAGCAGCCAATAGCACGCTGGAATAGCCTGCTATGGTCTGCCAGGCTGCCGCACTGCGTTGACAATGTTACAAAATTAAGGATAATTGTGGGTTTTTCAGAAATCTCGAAGAAAGAATACTTTCCCGATGCGTAAGGAAACTTACGCAATACTCGTTCCCTCTTCTAGAGAGAACCGAGGTTACGTTAAGTAACCGAGTATCGTTTTAAGGGTTAAATCAAGCAGAAATCTCTCTCTAATGTATTAATTACAGGTCATCATTGAATATTAATTATGATAAACACACACTGACTCTGGTCCCCTGTTAGATAGTAAATCACGACGCCTGTGTGTTTGCTTTGATATTTCTTACCATCTCAAACACACTGTAAAGATTTAGAGTTTATATTGCAATAACTGAGTTTTAAGGGTTAAATCAAGCAGAAATCTCTCTCTAATGTATTAATTACAAGTGTGTGTGTGTGTGTGTGTGTAGCTCAGGACTTAGTTTTCACCATGGTCCCAATATGTAGGTATGATTTAGACATAAGTGTGTGTGTGTGTGTGTGTGTGTGTGTGTGTGTAGCTCAGGACTTAGTTTTCACCATGGTCCCAGTATGTAGGTATGATTTAGACGTGTGTGTGTGTGTGTGTGTGTGTGTGCCGCGCGCTCAACCTGAAATGCTCTTTGTGACATGCTGGATCAAATATAGGTCTATCTGAAATAAATGGCTAAAGGCTGACACCGTAACAGACACCGTTTTACCCGTGAGCGGTTCATGAGTGGAGCTCCGCACATGCTCTGCTGAGGTAGGCTGCGTAGGCAGGTTTTTTTATAGTTAATTTTATTTCCTGTCACTGTGCAGGCTCTTTTATTGTAGGCTAAAAGACTGTAAACGCTCAACAACGCTCAATTAAGGTTTAATGTAGGCCATAGTCAATTGCATTACGATTGCAAGAAGAATCAACCATGTCAAAAATGCGACGTGCAGTCAAATGTCCCGGTGTGTGTGTGCTGTTATAGCAGTCCTCTCTGCTTAATGTTTTTTTTTCTCCAGAATGTTGACCTCCTGTTTGTCATTGTGCACGAAACTTCACGCCAATAATGTGCGTCTCAAGCGCCCGCTTTACTTTTATCCTAATGCCCGTTAGTGGATTGGGGTATATTTAGTGCTGAAATTGAAAACGTCATTTGAAAATCAATTTTAGAATCGATTCAATGAACACTTATGTCTCAAAAATCAAAAAGGAATTTTTTACAAAAGTGACAGCCCTAGTCCCAATATGTAGGTATGATTTAGACATAAGTGTGTGTGTGTGTGTGTGTGTGTGTGTGTGTGTGTGTGTGTGTGTGTGTGTGTGTGTGTGTGTGTGTGTGTGTGTGTGTGTGTGTGTGTGTGTGTAGCGCAGGACTTAGTTTTCACCATGGTCCCAATATGTAGGTATGATTTAGACATAAGTGTGTGTGTGTGTGTGTAGCTCAGGACTTAGTCTTCACCATGGTCCCAATATGTAGGTATGATTTAGACATAAGTGTGTGTGTGTGTGTGTGTGTGTGTAGCTCAGGACTTAGTTTTCACCATGGTCCCAATATGTAGGTATGATTTAGACATAAGTGTGTGTGTGTGTGTGTGTGTGTGTGTGTGTAGCGCAGGACTTAGTTTTCACCATGGTCCCAATATGTAGGTATGATTTAGACGTGTGTGTGTGTGTGTGTGTGTGTGTGTGTGTGTGTGTGTGTGTGTGTGTGTGTGTGTGTGTGTGTGTGTGTGTGTGTAGCTCAGGACTTAGTCTTCACCATGGTCCCAATATGTAGGTATGATTTAGACATAAGTGTGTGTGTGTGTGTGTGTGTGTGTGTGTGTGTGTGTGTGTGTGTGTGTGTGTGTGTGTGTGTGTGTGTGTGTGTGTGTGTGTGTAGCTCAGGACTTAGTCTTCACCATGGTCCCAATATGTAGGTATGATTTAGACATAAGTGTGTGTGTGTGTGTGTGTGTGTGTGTGTGTGTGTGTGTGTGTGTGTGTGTGTGTGTGTGTGTGTGTGTGTGTGTGTGTGTGTGTGTGTGTGTGTGTGTGTGTGTGTGTGTGTGTGTGGCTCAGGACTTGTAGGTATGATTTAGACCAGGGGTGTCCAAACTTTTTTTAAAGGGGGCCGGATTCGATGTTGTGGACGTACCCGGGGGCCGGTCCCTTTTCTATTATATATATATTTGACAAAAGTTTGAGCTGACAGTAGAGTAGCTTGAGATAGGACACAGGAAATTTATAGATATTTAACAATATCTGTAAAACTTTAAATCAACAAAAAAGTTTTTATGGGTGAAATTTTAATATTATTACGGAGTTAGAACTCTATTCTTATTTAAATGTAATAATTGCTCTATTTAGATCACCACAGGTAAAACCACACTACAAAACATGCTTTTCTGACTTGGTATTTCTCTTTTTTCCAGTCCAAATATCAAAAAATTCTTAAATCAAGATGCTTTTACTCAGGAAAATTACATATTTTTTCTTGATTCCTGGGGGGAAAAATCAAAATGAATTGAGTTTTTGCTTGAAACAAACTAAATTATCTGCCAATGGATTAGAAAAATAATCTTCCAAAATCTTCCTTAAAGATTCCAAACAGAAACATTATTTTTCTTACCCCATTGGCAGATATATTTGCTTGTTTTAAACAAAAACTCACTTCAATACATTTTATTTTCCAGAAAACAAGAACAAATATCTAATGTCATTTAACTTATCTCGTAACATCTTGATTTAAGAATTTTTAGATATATTTAGACTAGAAACAGGACACAACTACTAAATGACAGCATTTTTTGCAGTGCACACAAGGCAAAAAGTAATACATACATTTGATATATATATATATTTATATACTTTGGACACCCCTGATTTAGACATCAGTAATTTGGTGGAAAGGGAGTTGTTGATGAACTTGCTTGCTGTAAATGCATTACATTTATAGATATATACAGTAACTTGAGCCCTTTTTAAACATGGTGCTCTCAAAAACAGAATTACTAAATAGCATTGGTATGTAACAATATTTTATGGGTTTTTGTTCTCTCTGACTTTGACTGATTTGCCTTGTATTTTAGAAATTACATTTTATTTGTACTATTTTGTTTTATTAGGCACAAAAGTCAGTGTCAAAAGGAAGTGGTCTGAAGAAGAGGTTGGAGCGGTTGAAAAGCACATGATGCATTTCATACGCAGCTGTCGAGTTCCTGGGAAGACGGACTGTGTCTCATGCCTGTTGGCCGAACCTCAGGCACTGAAAAACAGAGACTGGTCTGCTATCAAGTTTTTCATTAATAACAGAATTACTGCTCTGAAAAGACAACAGAGTCGCTAGGACAGATTTTTCTGTACAAGTACACATTGTTAAATAAATGAGTTTAAGACCCTCTTTGATTTTAGCAAGAATTGTTCAAAACCTCAGTTCCATTGCACTAAAGGTTTTCACTTTTTTCCCCTGCAATTGGGATGCTGATTTATAATAAACAGCAATAAAACCATTCATTTCTGTTTTATTGTGTTGTCTCAAGTCAAACTCTACTTCACAGAAAAAAAAAATGTATTCCTTATGATTATCTTGTTCTTAATTAATTCACTCTTCACTATATGTAGGTTCACCATGGTCCCATTATGTAGGTATGATTTAGACATCAGTGTGTGTGTGTGTGTATGTATGTCCTGAAAAGTGATTAAATTAATATTTGTCCTCATATGTAGGTAAAAAATCAGGTTGTGCAAAAATATGCTATAAATTAAAATATTAACAGATGACTGTCATAACACAGGGTTCCCGCGGGGTCTTAAAAAGTCTAAAATTCAGAAAGTTAAATTTAAGGCCTTAAAAAGTCTTAAAAACGCCCAGATTTTCATCCTAGGTCTTAAATTTAATTTACCAAAGTCTTAACTTCTACTTCCGTTCAGAAACAAAACCTTTTAGTTTTCTTTACCCGACTGCTTCATGCATTTTTACTCCTTACACTTTTCCTTCAGCTTTTCAGAAATGACCGTAATAAACCATATTTTGGCAAAAAGCGCTATTTGTCTTTTAGGATTTTTTTAAGCGTGCAAAAGGTTGAGGATTTACGGTCAAATAGCGCTTTATGTTGGCGCCAACACTCGCATTCTAATAGGGTTAAGCGTAATGTATTCTGATGTATTTGATCTGACTGGGTGGGCAGCTGTCAATCTCAGGCCCAATCGTAGATCCGCCCCTATCATAGGTTGGTTGTTTTGTCTGTCTGCACTTGTGTCTACGCGCGTTTTCAAAGAACATGGGTAAGTGTGTGTTCCAAGAGACTTGGCTCGACAACGACGATTTTTGCAGCTGGTTACAAGATGTCCCCTGCAATAAATATGAAGCTCGCTGCACAGTATGCAAGAAAATAATAAAGTTAGGGACATTGGGTGTGAAGGCGCTTGAGTCTCATGCCAAAGCGGACAAACACCTGCTTGCCATGAAAAGCCTTCGGCGGAGTCAAACCATAGCACAGTTTTGTTCCCCATCCCAGCCGTCTACATCATCGTCGATGCCTGGTGCCTCCGGACTCCAGGGCAATCACGTTACAGCTTCATCGAGTAACGTTAGACCTAATGATCTTAGGACTACTTTCGGGTCCACCGAGACCTCAAAATCTGAGGTACTTTGGATTCTCCACACAGTGACAAAACATATGTCATACAACAGTAGCGACAGTATTAGTGACCTTTTCAAGGCAATGTTCCCCGACTCGCACATTGCGAAAACGTTTACGTGTGGACCGAACAAGATCGCTTATATAGCAAGATTTGGCATAGCGGACTTCATTAAGAGAGAACTAATTAACGCCATAAGCGGACAATATGTCTTAATGTTCGACGAAAGCTTCAACTCGTCCACCAAATCCAAACAGCTGGACCTCCACGTTCGTTTCTGGAGCAATGGAGAGGTGCGGTCGCGACACATGGGATCTCAGTTCATGGGACACGGGACAGCGAAGGACCTTCTGAAGCATATCGAAGTAAGTGATAGCCAATTTTACTGATGGGCCTCTGACTTTTTATAATGCCGGAATTATGCTATTACAATATTTAGTGTGCTATATTGTGTAAAATGTGCATGTCGTATGATCTGTGATAACATTGTAGCCTATAGAATTTAAAGCCTAAATATTTTTTCAGTCGACATATAGTCTACACATGGTGTGAAAACGAGTAGTGCATGCCAGTTTCACATTTAAGTTATATTCAGCCTGCCAGTTTTATATTTATAGTCAGCATTCAGCTTTAAACATGTTTGAATTGGGATATATGATAGGCTACATAATGTAGAGTTCAAATACTTACTTAAGATCTTTTAATAGTTTTGTTTGTTAACTCTTTACCTGCCTTAACTGATTAGTTATTTTCCCTGTCAATGACGAGTTTTTACGGCATTCAACATTTCCTTCCATTATCCACTAAGCGCCCTTATCTAATTTATAAAACACTGGCAACCACTGGTTGTATATTTTTTGATAACAAAAGCCTTTACAAAAATGCAATTATCTTTTTCTCAAAATTTGAATTTTTTAAGAAACCTACCCATATTTGAGTTTTTTGTTTAAAAGCAGAGGGTCTGTTCTTTAATTTGATATATTGTATGTTTATATATTTAAAGAAGAACATTTTCTGGAAGGCATTAAACTTTTGTGAAAATAATAAAAAATGCTGTCAGGGAGAGTTAAGGACACCTGTGGAGAGAAACTCCTTCTTGGCCTCTCTATAATTTCTGTTAATTTTGATTTAATTAATTAAAATTGATTTAATTTCTTTCAGTAATGTAGCTATTGTTGAATGTCTGTTATCAGCTCCAACCTAGAAGAAAGAATGCAGTTTAACATGTAGCTGAAGTTATACAGTTAAATGTATGTGTTTGATCATTCATTTGATCTTTTTATTTATTCTTATTTTCCAAAAGGAGGCATTGCATCAACTGGACCGCAGCAGGCTTATTTCAGTCTCTATGGATGGGCCCAATGTCAACTGGAAGCTTTTGGACCTACTTCAACAGGACCATGCACAACTGGTGTCCGTAGGCAGCTGTGGACTCCACACACTTCATAATGCCTTCAAGGCTGGATTTTCAATGTGGAATGTGGATACAATTTTAAAGGCCATGCACACTCTTTTTCACAACGTTCCTGCAAGGAGGGAGGACTACGAACAAGTCACGAAGTCTTCACTGTTTCCCAAGCCATTTTGTGGCCACAGGTGGCTTGAAAATCTTCCAGTAATTGAACGGGCTCTGGCAGTCTGGCCATCTCTCATGCTGTACATGGATGCTGTGCACAAAAAACAGCTCGCAAACCCCAAGACTGCATCTTTTGATACCATCGAAGGAGCCATTAAGGATCCCCTTACAAAAGCGAAGATGCACTTTTTCATGACTGTGGCCAGGACCTTCCAACCGTTCATGAAGAAGTACCAGACCGATGAACCTGTGATGCCTTTTCTTGGTAAAGACTTGATTAAGGTAACTATTTACTGTATATGGTGAGTATGATTTGTTGGCATGAGCATCTCATTTGTTTATTCATTTATCTGTGATGCTTTAATCCAAAATAACTAAATATTTGTCAAATTTTGTGGATTACATGTAAAATGTTGTAGGGCCAGTCTCCTATTGTAAGTCCAGGTTAATTGCCTTCTTAAATTAATGAAATCCTAATTAATTAGTTTAGAATTATGGTGTCATTGTGTGAAAGATAAATGAAAATTAAATTTGCTAATGGCACTTTTGCCTACTGACAGAGTTTACTGAGACGCTTTGTGAAAAGAGAGGTCCTGCAGGACATCACTCCCCTTCAGCTTACCAAACTTGATTTGTCTGACAAGGCCTTGCTCCTTCTACCCCAGAAGATCGATATCGGCTTGGGTGCTGAGGCAGCAGTCAAGGTATCATGTTTGGTAGTTTTGGATATTAATTATGAACCGTATTTGCTGCGAGTATAATTGTGCTAAGCTTACTAAACATATTTGTTAACTGTATGAGGTTGTATTTAAAAATACTGGACTGGCTACAAAGTGTACAGATTTTTGCTATTCTGTGCATTTTCAAGGTTGTGTGTGTACAGACCAATATGGAATCTGTATTTTTGTCTGCTTTCTCCTTTAAAGCCATGCATTTTGGATGGTGATTCCACACAATGAAGTGTAGGTTTACATAGATCATGTGAAGCAAGTATGATTCTGCTGAGGCATCCAAAACACAGCAAATAAGAAATTGTATGACCTCATTGCATGAAGTCACTTAATTGGCCAACGTTATGACTTCATGTCATGTGGTACTTAAAGGGATAGTTCACCCCCAAAAAAAATTCTGTCATGATTTATTCACTCTTACGTTGTTACAAACCTGTATAAATTTCTTTGTTCTGATGAACACAAAGGACGATATTTTGAGGAGTGTTTGAAACCAAATCGTTTGTGAGCCCCATTCACTTCCATAGTAGGAAAAAATAGTACCATGGAAGTGAATGGGGCTCACGAACGGTTTGATTACAAACGTTCATCAAAATATCTTCCTTTGTGTTCATCAGAACAAAGAAATTTATACAGGTTTGTAACAACGTGAAAGTAAGTAAATGATGACAGAATTTTCATTTTTGGGTGAGCTATCCCTTTAAACTCCATTTTGATATTACTGACATTTATTTTGTATTGTCCAGGACAGTAAAAGTGCAGAGCTAAGGGTCCTTGAATTTAGGAGGGATTGTATACAGGGCCTCTCAAACATCATAAGCAAAGCACAGGAGAAGAGCCCCTTAAAATATCCAACGGTTAGGCAGATGGAGTGTCTGGACCCGTCTCTCATGTTCAGGGACCCAGACCGGTGTAAAAACCAAATGAAGGCTCTTGTCCAGACATTCCTGAAGAACAAGCAGCTGACAGGAGGTGTACCTGCTGGTAGGAATAGTTTTCAAGGGGTTATGAACCAAAGTTTGAATACCATGCTCAACTATACTTTTTTTATTGGACTTAATTCAGAGCACTAGTTGCAAACCATTTGCTCTGGCATTTGACAATTTCCAATGTCCTACAGGGTATTAGTTTAGCATGGATGTTTCACTTTTGTCATTCCCTCTTCTGATGGTCCTGTACCTGTTCTGTGTGCAGCGGCTCAAATGTATTGAATAAGTTCCATCATTTTATACAGGTTTTTGTTGTTATTGCAGACATTTAGATCGTTTTTGCCTAACACAGGGATTTACAGCCATGGCCAAAAATATTGGCACCCCATACACTTTTTACATTTACAATTGTATTGTTCCAACACACATATTTTCAGTCATGACTGTGCATATTTGACTGACTTCTTATTTTCTTGCACTTTGTTGTAGGAGATACCATTGTCCAACAATTTGAATCTTTTCTGTCTGTTGAGGCAAGAAATGAAGAATTTCTTGCCTACCAGCCATTTGTGACACGCCTAGACACCTTTTTGAATGAGAGATTAAGCCGTCCCTACCCTGCTGCTTGGGATTTTTGCCAGAACTTACTGCTGCTCTCACATGGCCAGGCCACTGTTGAAAGGGGATTCTCTATCAACAAGGAGGTAGAGACTGAAAACATGCAAGAGGACACAATTGTTGCACAGAGGCTCATATGTGACTTTGTTGCAATGCATGGGGGTGTTACTCAGGTGCCCCTCACCAAGGAACTTATGGCATCTGTGGGTGCAGCCCGGTCAAAGTATCGACTCTTTCTCGATCAGGAGCGCATCAGAAAAGAAAAGGAATCCCAAAGCCAGAAAAGAAAGCTGGCTGAGCAGTCTCTGCAGGACCTTAAGAAAAGGAAGACAAGCTTAGAAGATGTGTCTGCCTGTCTTTCCAGGGAGGCAGATACTCTTGCAGAAGAAGCTGAGGGCAAGGCTGGCTCCAAGATGGCTCAGCTTCTCGCCAAGTCCAATGCCTTGAGAAGGGCACAGAAAGAAAAACTTGCTGAACTAAAAGCCCTTGAAACTGAGATCAGTGCTAAAGGGGATGAACTCAGACATATGTAGGGTTAGGTTGTCTGTACTAGTTTTGTGTTGGGAATATGGATGCCAAGTTCTGTCATCTATCATCCATAAGTATTTTGATATCAGTTTCTGAGTTTATTTAATGTTTCTATAACTGAATCAATAAAAATAGAATGTTTGAGAGTTTCTGGGATCATTTATAATGCTTTTAGTAATGCGTCGTGTTGGTCTTAAATTTCACTCATAATGGTCTTAAAAGGTCTTAAAAAGGTCTTAAATTTAACTTACTGAAACCTGCAAGAACCCTGTGCCATTGGCAACCTAAAACTGTTTTCAGCTAGGCTCTAGCAGCTTTAGAAAGGCATGTCCCCATATGTAATGCATTTTTCATACGTACCAGTTTATCACAAAAACGCGTATGTGTGTGTGTGTGTGTGTGTGTGTGTGTGTGTAGATGTATATGTGCATATGGATATATGAGAGATCTTTGCTCTTCTGTTCGTAAAAGCAAAATCAAATGTTGTATAAAAGGAAACTCCCTGTTTCCACACATCAAGTTCACTTCAGAATGAAAGTTCAGTGATAGTAGAAATCACTCACACAATGTCAGGACTGTCTGATGGAGAATTCATAAATACAAAAATATAACTTCACACTATTCTTAGTTGTGTAAATATAAATGTTGTTGCTACTGTATGCAATATTTCTAAATACATTTATGAATTGTGTCTGAGAAGAAAAGACAGATTGTGTTTTAAATTCTAAGTAGCCGCAGTCGAACAAATGGCCCTATACTATATTTCTGCAAATTAATAATCATATAAGTTAAAACTATAGGTTAAAAAAAGTTCAAACAAAATATATCAAATATCTGGTCCAAATAACCATCAAGTATTATCTGCTCTGAAATGATAGAAAACAGTGTGTACATGACATTTTATAAGGCTTTTATTTTGAAATGATCCACACACACCTCGCCATAAACACAGCAGCTCATTCTGCACAGAGACATTTAACACCACTTACTAACATAAAGATATAACACAATACAGAAATATAAATGCTATTTACATTTTCATTTACAAATGCTTATCATTAACATTAATGAATGACTGGCGTATTTTACATTATCATTTGTCCTTCCTGGTGTCCATGGCAAATAGTAAATATGAATAATTTGTACACAGCTCTTTTACACAGAGGGACAGTTTAATATCACACACGTTCAGTACATCAGTCCATAACACACAATGCTCTGGTCTAGACTCAGACTGTAGAGCAGAATATGGACTGTTTGTTCTGGTGGTTATAGGATTTGTCCTCTCAGGAGTTGGACATCTGTCATTTTAAAGGAGGGGTAAGTGTTATTTAAAACATGCTTTATTAAAGTGTCTCGCGCCCTGGACCAAAACAAACTTGTAGCCAATCAGCAGTAAGAGGCGTGTCCACTAATGACGGGGAGAAGAGAGCGCTCAGTGCACGTCATTATTCAAAAGACTCGACACACGACGGACATTAGCCGAGCCACGAGAGATGGCAGATTAAAAACACCTGTGGAAGATGTGTGTGGAGCAAAAGACGGCTCACGATCAGGCAAGAAGTGTCAGCTTTCCAGCGCTGGAGAGAACTCGAGGAGCGCTAAGGCCTGCAATCGGACGCCGAGGTTGCTTTATTTCTTCTCCATAGGCCAGTAACATTGGTTTTGTTTTGTTTCACAGAACTAATATATGCTGGCTTTTGCTTGAATATGCTCGTGTGTCATGTTCTCTTGTTTGTCCATTTGCGATCGTATCGTCGTTCACTTCAGCGATGATAAAGACCCGTTCATTTCCACATCCCATAACGTTAAACCACTGTCTGTTTCAAGCGTCAGCTCGCAGTGTGTCCGAAGAGGAAGACAATAAACTCCTAATATATTGTAACAGCTGGATGAGACCAGGAGAGTAGAGGACACTACACCAGGATGGTAGTTTACACACAATACTTTATTAATCGTTAGAAACACAGCATAACCTCATAAAACACGTTACCGCCCTTGTGTCAGTAGGCGCAGTCACACGCGAGCTCACGTCAGCAGGGAAGGCTCTCTGGGGTTCCCCTTGTCGACTACGTCACACAGTAGGCAGATTGGTCTCAGGTTCGCATCATCCGCAGCCCAGTTTCCGGGTTCCGGGTCACTCAACAGTCCTCTCAGTGTCCTTGGGAGCTCTCCTAGCCCGCGAGTCAACTCCTAACTATCTAACACATTTACCCCCCGCTTACTGACTATCTTCACCGCCGGAGACACTAGTTGTCCCGAGCGGCCGGTTAGCGTTCCCCACAAGTGAGAGCTCTCACCACACAAAATGCAGCCCGTGCGCCTCTAGAGCGGCACTCAAACACTGCTTATATAATCAGGATTCGCACGCATCACCTGCGCACATTAATTTCATTACGAGACACCCCTTCACATTAACTGAGGGGCGTGTACGTTAACCATAGCCAGTCTCCTACTATTACACTACCCCCCTCCCAGGCAAAAAGGACTCGTCCTCGAGTCAAGCAGATAGCTCATAATCCAGCAACCGGGCTGGTAACTTCCTGGCCCGTGACAACCGTCCCTCAACCAGTTCGTTTTGTGCCACAGCCCGCGACTCACAGGCTACCGACTCCATAAGTCCATCACCAGACAGAGAAGCACCCATATTCAGCCTAGGGACCGATAGAAAAGTAGGGGCAGAGGGCAGCACAGGGTCCGGAGGCAGCACAGGGTCCGGAGGCCGCACAGGGTCCGGAGGCAGCACAGGGTCCGGAGGCAGCACAGGGTCCGGAGGCCGCACAGGGTCCGGAGGCAGCACAGGGTCCGGAGGCAGCACAGGGTCCGCCTCCCCCCCATTCTGCTTTTCGGGCATCCCTACAAAGGAATTAGAGACATATGGCTTAAGGCGATTAAAATGTACAACTCGCTCAGACCCTTTCTCCGGTGGGGCTATTCGGTACAGAACATCCGTAACTCGTTCCATGACAACAAACGGCCCCACAAAATGCCTTTGTAATTTTGGACATAGTCCCCGCTTACGAGCCATACTATTTACCCACACCAATTCTCCTTCTGTATAAAACTGATGAGAAACCTTTAAGTCAAAACATTGTTTCTGCCGTCCTGATGCTTTAAATTGGTGTGTCTTCACAGCTTCTGCTACCGTAGACAGGCTTTCAGCTATTTTCACCACATAATCACTTACGGAATCAAAATGTTCCCCCTCCCCCACTCCCAGAACAACATCAACAGGCAAAACAATTTCTCGTCCAAAAAGAACCTTATATGGTGAAAATTTTGTAGTAGCATGCGTGCTGCTCCTATAAGCCATCATGACATAAGGCATGAGTGTGTCCCAATTCAGTTGGTTACTATCTACAAACAACGACAGCATGGAAAGCAGGGTCCGGTTAAACCGCTCAACCATCCCATTCGATTGCGGATGATACGCTGTCGTCCTTGTTTTATGCATCTGCAACAGACGACATAATTCTGCAATTAATGTTGACTCAAAGTTACGACCTTGATCAGAGTGAATACTGCGTGGGACCCCAAATCTACACACCCACTCCTGCACCAAAACCTTAGCTATAGATACTGCCTCTTGATTTGGGAGGGCAAATGCTTCGGTCCACTTCGAAAAGTAATCCCCAATAACCAGGATATACCTATTCTTCTCCGCAGACAAGGGCAAAGGCCCCAAAATGTCTACCGCTACCCGTTCAAAGGGCCGAGAAACAGAAGAAAGCTGTAAGGGGGCACGAACATTTAGACCTGAAGACTTACGAGAAGCACATTCAGTACATTCTCTACACCATTTCCTTACATCCTCAAACCACCCGGGCCAATAAAACCGATCTTTTATTTTTGCCTGTAATTTCTGCACCCCAAGATGGCCACCTGTTGCCGAATTATGCAACATTTTTAATACATCTGGAATCATCACCTTTGGAAGGATCACCTGAATTTTTGAAGCTGCATCAGTATTCAAGGGTGGTTGGCGCACCAACCGACCTCGCTCAAACGCCAATTGATTCCACACAGGCAAAAAACCCCTCACCTCTGCTCTAGTCTGCGCTTCCGCAAGCCCCTCCTCCCCTCGCGACCACAACTGAACTACGAGCTGTAAAACGGCATCCATCTTCTGTGCCCCTACCAACTCATCGTCAACCTCAACTTCTTCAGAAGGAGCCGATTTACGCACAACGCAGACAGACGCGCTACCATCCAGACGCGGATCTACAGAATCTTCTCGCTTAGCACGAAGTGATGGCAATCGTGAAAGCGCATCCGCGTTAACATGCTTTTTCCCGGGGCGGTGCACAATGGTATATTGAAAACTGGCCAACTGTTCGACCCATCTAGCCAGCTGTCCCTCCAGCCCCTGAAAGTTATGAAGCCACCTTAAAGAGCTGTGGTCCGTACGCAATACAAACTCTTTTCCCAGCAAATAATGTTTGAAGTATTTGGTAAATACGACCAAACTAAGTAACTCTTTTTTTGTTGTGGCATACTTGCGCTCCTGTTTCGTTAACGCTCGGCTCGCATACGCCACAACCCGCTCTAAGCCATCCATCTCCTGTGACAAAACTGCACCGATCCCCCCATCACTTGCATCAGTGTCCAAAATGAATGCCTTATGCGGGTCGGGATATGCGAGAACTGGAGTGGTCACAAGGGCTGTTTTGAGCTGCAAAAACGCCCGTTGACACTCATCGTCCCACTTAAATTTTCTACCTTTCTCCGTGAGGCGATGTAATGGTCGCGCAATTTCAGCAAACTCCTTAATAAAACGCAGATAATATGATGCCAAACCCACAAAACTTCGCACCTCCGATTGATTTGCCGGTACGGGCCACTGCCTCACCGCATCAATTTTAGCTGGATCTGCTCGTACTCCGTCTGCTGATATAACGTGTCCTAAATAACGCACCTGAGTGGAAAACAATGCGCATTTCGAAGGCTTAACCTTCAGGTTGGCTTGGCGTAATTTACAGAGGACCTCATCAAGCCGTTGTAGATGTTCTCCAAATGTCCTGCCAAAGACAATAATATCATCTAAGTAAACAAGGCAAGTCGTCCACTGCAGATCCGCCAACACCAAATCCATAAGGCGCTGGAATGTGCTTGGTGCGTTGCATAATCCGAAACTTAAAACATTAAATTCGAATAACCCCTGTCGCGTTATAAATGCGGTCTTATGTTTATCTTGAGGGTCCACCTCGACCTGCCAGTAACCACTGGCCAGATCAAGAGTGGAAAACCATTGGGCATGAGCAAGACTATCCAACGCATCATCGATACGCGGCAAGGGGTACGCGTCTTTCCGTGTTACATCGTTCAGCCGCCTATAATCGACACAAAAACGAAGTGTCCCATCCTTCTTGCGTACAGGGACCACAGGCGCTCCCCACGGACTACATGATGGCTGAATGATTCCATTTACCTGCATATCCTTAATATGCTCAGTCACTTCAGTTTGTAAATGAAGAGGAACACGACGCGGAGGTAATTTAATAGGCTTAGCATCCCTGGTCTCAATCTGATGCGTTATTACTTGCGTCCTCCCTAAATCTGCCTCATTTATGCTAAAAACCGACATATTCCTACACAACAATTCGCGCACCGTGCGCATCTCAGCATCCCCAAACCCCTTCTCATGCAGATTTAGCCGCTCCATAAGTAAGTCAACGGGGAGTGTGGCCCCCATAGAAACACACCCTCCCTCAACCACGGCGTCACAAAATAACGTACCAACTTTCATTCCTCGTTTTAAAATATGGGTGTCATCAGTAACATTGATTACACGAACGGGCAACAAACCCTGATCCACCCTACATACCACCCTTGCAACTAAAAGGTCACAATGGGTACCCAGGGAGGCCGACGGCTCTAACATGCCCTGCAAACTGTCAGACACCCCGTCCACCGCCCCTGTAATCAGAACCTCACTACGGGGGGGAACAGATGAATCAGCGTGCACGACCACGTCACAGGACTGCGTAACATTATTTGTTGTACACAGGAGGGGTATTTGTTTTCCCATCAACCGGCAGCTCTTTTGATCAAGATTAATAACAGCGCCAAATTTTAACAGAAAGTCAGCGCCGAGCAGAATTTCTTGAGGCTCCAACTCCGCCACGAGAAACTCTGCGATGACAGCCAGGGACTCAAATTGGCAAACAGTTTGCCAACGCCCCAAAATCGGCATCCTCCCCCCGTTAGCCACACTAACCATGCCCTCGTGATGTTCGAGCCAGGCCCCCCCATTCGTGAGTGCAAGCCACCTTTGTTTTGGTATTATTGAAACTTGTGCACCCGTATCGAGTAACAATTTAACATCACACCCACCTAATTTAGCAGCAAGGAAAATCCCCGGGTTGCCTTGAAACGATGAGGCCAACTGACAAAAACGTTCTTGAATTGGGGCAGGCATTTGGCCTATGGTGCCTGCCCCCTCCCGTTTCCCTGCACATAAGGGCAGTCCCTCCTAATATGCCGATTACAGCCACATTCCCAACAACCACCCCCTAAAAGTTGTACCTGCCTATTCCCGACTCCACTAATTGGTGGCTCAACGCTACTTCTGAATGGTACAGCTTTTAATGATGGAACTGCCTCTAGGAGTTGTTGCACCGATTTTTGTAGCGTCTGCACTTCATTACGAAGTGCATCCACTACACCCGTTAGCGCATCTACCTTAGTTTCTGCCACAGACATTTGCAAACCACGTATTCTAGCGTCAGAGGGGACTGTACACTGTTCTAACCCCTGAATAAGTTCAAATTCCACTGCAATATTAATGGCTTCTTCTAAAGTGATAGGTTTAACACTGCGTAGTCGGATACGAGTGTCCCCATTTCCCACATGTGCAATAAAATGATCTCTAGCCAATAGATCTTGCGTATCTGCACCTACTGAAGGATATGCTTTAGTGGCCAGCCTCCGCAGCGCGTTACCAAATTCCCGCAAAGTTTCATTCGGCATACGCTTGCGTGAAGAGAAACTAACCCGGTTCCATTCCGCGGTCTCACATGGTTCAAAACATTTCCCCAAAGCATCTTTCAATGACACGTAACTGCGTTTGGCCTCTAATGGAAGGCCACTATAAATATCTCGAGCGCGCCCTGATAATAAAAGTGCCATAAACTTCAATTTCATTCCGTCATTCCAATTATTCACCACAGCTGCCATCTCAAACTGTTCTTTCCAATCAGACCATTCCCGGCCCGTACCAGTAAAGGTCTCCGGCATAAATACCGGACGTGCAACAGACGATTTTGAGAACGCAGCTGTGGCTACAGACGAAGATGCAATAGCTGCTGCAGATGGGGCGGTTACTAACCCTTCCCGGTGCTCATCCCCACCCTCCATCATCCAGCTGTTTTCTTATTAGGGAATAAATCCCACCGCTGCCAACAGTGTAACAGCTGGATGAGACCAGGAGAGTAGAGGACACTACACCAGGATGGTAGTTTACACACAATACTTTATTAATCGTTAAAAACACAGCATAACCTCATAAAACACGTTACCGCCCTTGTGTCAGTAGGCGCAGTCACACGCGAGCTCACGTCAGCAGGGAAGGCTCTCTGGGGTTCCCCTTGTCAACTACTTCACACAGTAGGCAGATTGGTCTCAGGTTCGCATCATCCGCAGCCCAGTTTCCGGGTTCCGGGTCACTCAACAGTCCTCTCAGTGTCCTTGGGAGCTCTCCTAGCCCGCGAGTCAACTCCTAACTATCTAACACATTTACCCCCCGCTTACTGACTATCTTCACCGCCGGAGACACTAGTTGTCCCGAGCGGCCGGTTAGCGTTCCCCACAAGTGAGAGCTCTCACCACACAAAATGCAGCCCGCGCGCCTCTAGAGCGGCACTCAAACACTGCTTATATAATCAGGATTCGCACGCATCACCTGCGCACATTAATTTCATTACGAGACACCCCTTCACATTAACTGAGGGGCGTGTACGTTAACCATAGCCAGTCTCCTACTATTACAATATGTTTGTTTCCTTTGGTTCCTCTTTTAGTGATCGATATAACCCTCTAATCTTGTCATAAGTGTAATAATGTTGGTTAGTTGGTCTGTCGTGCTCGTGCTGTCGAGTTGTTCATGAGAACTGGGTTTGAAAACTATTCAAAAGTCTGAGGTAGGAAATGACTTTTTTCAGCAGGGATGCATTCAGTTGATTTAAGGGACAGTAAAGACATTTATAATTATTACAAATGATTTATGTTTCAAATGTTTTCAGTGTAAGAAATATAAAATCATTACTTGCAATGTTCAAGTTGATCAAATCTGACCATGTTATTTCTCCACAGGGTCATGGAACAGAAGAATGCAGACAAAGGTGAAGTCCAAACACAGTTTATTAAGAGAGGAGAGAGGGATGCACACAGGAGAGGAACTGGAGTGAAGATGGGTAACGTGATACTGGCTGTGAAGTGACAGATCTGGGCTCTCATTTATAACCGTTGCGTTCGCACAAATCAGGCCCTGAAAGAGGCGGACGCCACTCTCGACGCACAAGTTGTAATTTGTAAACTCCACCCACTGGCTCAATGAGACATCGATATATTACCTTGAAGTGGTTGCACATGCTCACTCGACAAAAAGTGTAATTTTATTAATATCTCCGAGCTACAAAATCCAGCGATAGTCAGAAATCGGATTATCGTGCACTCTGCGCCCATGCTTCAGTCGTGCCGTCATCGGTGTGATCTATCATAACACTGGATTTTGCGGTAATAAAGGAGTCTGCATTGATCCATACTAGAATAATGATTTCAGAACAATACAAGATAAATCAAGATGAAAGTTTATTTTAACCAGGCAAAAACGTCAAATAAAGGAATTCAAAATAATCCATCATACACAACTTGATCAGCAGACAACATACAACCCAATTATAAAATCATATAAGAATAGTTGCATACCTGGCAGTAGAGACACAGCAACAGTGTGGGAAGTTCTGCTTACAGATGCTTCCCTGAGGGGTTTGCCAGTTCCCCTTAAATACTCACCCAGAACAAAAGAACAATAAACATTCAGCGCCCAAACATTTATGCAGCTTTTGGGTTGAACTTTTCTCGTGCCCAAATGGTCACACCTATCCTTGGGGGATGACCGCAAATGTTTACCAAAAGATCTCGAAGAGCATCTCCCACACCCGGAGAACAAGCATTGTTTTCTTTATTTGAACCTGTTCTACTGGTGTGGGACTGAAACCTCTTTACCATTCGCACCAAAAGTATTTCTATTGACCATGAAAGAGCCTGCAGGATCTGTGAGATTTGCATGATTGTGTGAGCCCTGAGAAAGAGAGGGTGAAAAGGGCTCAGGACTCCGCAGGGAAGGGAGATAAGGTTGGAACAGGTGGGTCCTGTTTTCTCTTGTAGATCTCCTCTTCAGATGAGTGAAGTTTTATTGTCTTATTGCACCTTAGATCTCTTGAGTTCATTCTCAGGTGAAATCCATTCTTACAAATTTATAAAACCAAACTTGACAGGAAAATTTGCGCACAAACTCTTTTACTAAAGTGAGAAAAGAAATGAAGTAAGAACAATTTAAAACTGTTTTCATTTTGATATACACATTTACATTAATGTTCCAGTTTCATTAATGGCGATATGCACTGAAATTACATAAAGTCACTCAGAATTTAAACAAAAATGACGTGCGACTTTTGATCACTTTTCCTGTGACACGCTGTTTTAATGACAGCAAGGATTAAATATAGTCAACATTGAAGGGTTTAAAATTAACAAAATATTTTAAATTAAAATAACATTTGGCCCGTGGAAATTAATGAATAAACTGAGAAGTATTTTATAAAATTTTGTTTTTATGGATATTTTGATATATTTATTCTAAAACATAAAGATATTGGGTGATTGTCAGCGATGTACTGTGTAAGGCATCTAATATTTTTCTGTCTTGTTCCTTTGACAGTGTTCAACATGGTGGCACCTGGATGGGAATATGCATGCAAATGATATGCAAATGAGGTTCTGCATAGTAAACGAGGCGTTGTGAGCTCATATATGGGGATTTCTGCAGGAGACGGGTGGAGATGAACGCACACACAATCTTCTGATTTATAAAGGGATTTTTGCGCAGGTTCTGACGTACACATGGTTTTATAAATCTGAATTTTTTTGTGCGTACGCAAACTCTAGTTTTTGTGCGTACGTAGACTTTTAGTAAGGTTTATACGCAAAGCTTTATAAATGAGAGCCCAGATCTTTTGCAGGCAGAGTGGAGAGAAGACTGGAGAACAGAACGACTGAAGATCTCAGAAGACGGATGGCGGGACGGCTGGAGAGAGGATCGCACCGGTAGGTCTCCACAGGTCAGTTAGTCGTCAGGTGCGTTTACATGGAGCACTGGAATCGGTTTAAAAGTCCAATCCCAATGAAAATGCTCCATATAAACACCTCAATCGGAATAAACATGCCCAAACTGAATGAAATTGTAATGGGTATGAGAGGGGTGGGATAAACCTTTCCATGAACCGATCAAACGATAAACTCCACCATGTAAACGACCCGATCCGATTACTGTGAGTGTCCGTCCTTCTGTGATGTGATGTACAGCGCCTCCACCACTGAAGAGCGCGCCGCGCTCACACCAGCCTAATGTTGACACGAGAGGAAAGCTCATTTCTCTGAGGAGATTATAACACTTTACAACAAATAATGAATAGCTTTCATAAAACTGTACAAGTCCTGGTGGCCGTTGAGAGTTGCCATGGCAACGGGGAACATTCAAGCTGCTGGAGAGGACGTGTCGACATTTTGTCTCTCGTAAGTTAGATATAAAAAAAAGTTAAACAACTGCTTCAAACTGGTTAAGTAACGTTACCCACAGTCTACTTTAATTACTTTTGTTAATATTTATACCTTTGTGATTATGGTATCTTTCCTTAATCATCTGAAATATCTATGCGTTTAGTACTAGTGTGCGGAGCACGTCTTGAATGCTATCATTCATGTTTCATATATCCTGTTTTTATTAATAATTTGGGTGCATTTTATAGTTAATTTTGTGTTTTTCAGAATAAATGAATTGAATTAATTCTGATTCTGCATTCATCTTTCACAGCTGTTGATTGTCCATTGTATAGGACATAAATGAGTTTAAACTACTGCATGTCCACCCACAGAAAAACAAATAAAGAACGATTGATCCACGATACTAACGTTACGAATCTGATGCGGCAGACAAACTGTGTGCGCATGTCACAAAATGATCCCGACTGAAGTCAGCACATGTCAACACCAGATCGGTTTAGATAACGTCTCATGAAACCGTCCACCGAGTCTTTCAATCGGAATGATTTTAATCGGATTGACAAAGTGCGCATGTAAACGTGGCTAGTGTTCAGGAACCAGACCAACATGTGTGTTTGGTGCTGGCTTTAATGGAGGAGCTGATGAGGCTGATGGCAGACAGGTGTGGTGATTGTTAAGTGTGCACAGGTGGTGGCCAGAGAGGATTATGGGAAACGTAGACTGAATCCGAAATCGCCCTCTAAACCCTCATTCACTATTCACTACGTTAGTCCACTAATACAGTTCACTTGAAGGAGTGAGCAAATTCGGACAGCCATTGAGTGTACATCGGTTGTACACGCATTATTGCGGTGCATTGTGGGATAGAATGAGTGCACTCGATAATGTCCACTATGGTTTCGGTCACCACTACAAATGGATGTCCCCTCAAATAATGAGTATAGGGGGCGATTTCGGATTCAGCCGTAGTTATCCCTGTTTCACACCCATCTCCCGCCCCCTCCCGTTTTGTTATTTCTCCCGGGAATCTCCCATCATTTGTATGGCCCAAACAAATGCAGCGTTCTATTGAAAATTAATGTATGTATTTCTGCCGTACCAAACTGCAATGAAGCAACTGGTCTGACTGGGGCGTCACTCTTCCTCACGCACGGCACGCGTATATACACACACACACACACACACACACACACACACACACACACACACACACACACACACACACACACACACACACACATAGCTAGGTTACCATAGCAAATAGGCTCACCCCAGAAATGATATATTATTTGTTAGTAGCCTAATGGTAAATGCTGCAGGTGTAGAAATCTACATAAAACAGATATTTACTTTGATGTCAGGGCTAGATTACAGCATGAAATTGTGCATATTAATAAATTAAATTGCTTTTCCTCATAATTTTCGTTATGCATTATTTGTTTTGGTTGTTTAAAAACACAAATTTATCCGATGAATCAATTAATCGATCGATTAAGTGCTAGATTAATCGATTTCAAAAAGAATCGATAGCTGCAGGCCTAGGCAGAGCAGAGACGAGTCAAACAGGATTTTTTTTCACCTCCTTTGAGAAGCCTCCTTGGTAAGCTGTTGTGAGCGTAGGATGACATTAGGCCGCTTCTCGCTTGAGAGAGTCGTCATGCTGAGGTCTCTGTCCTCAGAGCTCAGCTAGGCAGTACGCTAGGTTGTTAGGCTCTCTGTGAGCCTCCTTGTAAGATGTCCTGAGTGTGGGGCATTGTTAGGTCTCCTCTTGATTTAGAGAATTGTCATGTTGAGGCCTCAGCTCCTAGAGCTCGGCTAGGCAGTTTGATAAGTTGTTAGGCTTTTTGTGAGCCTCCTTGGCTGCTGTGAGCATTGCTAGGCCTCCTCTCACTAGAGAGTTTTCTTATTGAGGCCTCCGCTCCCCAGCGCTCCGCTAGATAGCAATTGTGAGTTGTAGGCTCTCTGAGCCTCCTTGCAAGATGTCCTGAGTGTGGGGCGTTGTTAGGTCTCCTCTCTATTTAGAGAGTCATCCTGTTGAGGCCTCCATTCTTGAGAAGATCCTGTCTATGCGCACCTTAGGGATGGCTTTGAGTCTTTTGACGTAGCTCAGCAAAAGGGCATGGCAACGTGGGCATTCCATTCCCCATAGTGACCCCTAGGGGACGCAGCACGAGTTCCCTTTCAAAAGGGAACGTCTCAGGTTACGTATATAACCATGGTTATATATGGTTATAAGGGTAATGTTTAAATGCACAGTTACCTGACAAATATTTTTTGAGTACTCGCTCCGGTGCGAGGAAGACCCGTTTAGATCTGCTCTGACGGGTAAAACATCTAGAGAACGCCCTCAAGTTAGGCTAAGAAGATTTGTCTGTAAGGGTACTGTCTAAACGCACAGTTACCTGACAAATATTTTTAAAGTAAACCTGACTCTCCATTTTCTTCCACCCCAGATAGGGGATTTCATCTTTATTTTATATTTTCTTTTAATTCCCACTATAACTGTTATACTATGTATATTTTTATTGTATTCACTTATGAATATTTTAACTTCATTTCTGTGTAAAGCACTTTGAATTGCCCCTGTGTATGAAATGTGCTATACAAATAAACTTGCCTTGCCTTGCCTTGCCTTGGTTCTCTGAGATTAGGGAATGAGACGCTGCATCCCTTTGCCATGCTTTCATTATTTCTACACACGTCTCCTTCAGACAAGAAGTGGATGACGTATTTCACTAGCCAGGCTCCGCCCTCCTACGTACTTCCGCTCAATTTTCATTTTCCTTCAGTACTCCGTCTGGTACTGCTGTATATGCTTAGGTTTTCTCCCGAACAATTTTTTAACGGTCCAATCAGCGAACAGAGGGAGTGGCTGAGAGCGATGACGTTAATGTTGTGCGCTAGTTTGAATTGTAGTTCAGTAATGGCGGCGGTGAAAGATGCGAGTGTGTGGCACCGCTGACGAATGTCCAGAAGTTAAAGCCAGAGTGTGGCGAGGTGGACGAGCGAGCGAGATCGGTGTGCGTGATTGAGAATGAGACACACCGGTCTCGAGTCCTCTCATGAAGGAGCACGGAGGCATATAAGGACGAGCGACACCGGTGAAGGACGAGAGAGGACCAGGCCTGGATTTTAAATTGTTGTTTTGTTTACGTTTTGTTATGTATGTGCGCAGCAGTCGTCTGTGAGGGGCTGCCGCTTTTACTTTCATTTTGTGTTTATTATTTGATTTAAAGTTGTTAAACGTTCGCCGGTTCCCATCTCCTTCTTCCCTGAACAAACGAACTCCGTTACACGGAGCAAGAACAATCACTGCTGAGTTTTGTTGGTGGCCATAATGTTGTGGTCCGGGAAAAGTATTTTTCTGCTCGCTCCGTTAGTGGTGAAGGAGTTGCTGAAGCCGTCCGTCTCCCACCACCGCAAGAAAAACCCAGGCTGAATTATCGACTGCTTTTGACAAACACCAAGGTCGTGTGGTAATGTAATTGCTCTCCGAATCCACATCTCTGAGTTTTCAAGAACATATCACTTCAAAATTCACTGTTTATATCCTTTCAGACCCCTGCAGAGCACCGTACGGTTGCGTGCGCTATAATTTGGATGCATTTCTAGACTTGTTTTTCTTTAAATGCTGGCAAGTGTTTACAAGAGCAAAATATTTCATCACCGCTCAAAAATAAAAGAAGAAAAGCACGTAAACATTTGAATTGGGCTGTTATTTACGGCAGCATTTATTCTTATCATACCAAGCTTATGACATTTTATTTACAGCATATACAATCATGTTATGATTGCACGAGAGCAGCGCGTTCCGATCACAAAACTCTCCTCTCCACCGTGAATAAATAACAATCCAAATGCACAAGGTTTTATCACTGACACTGAGCTGGTGTGCACAGTTAATGTGAGAATCAAAGGCGAACGGCGCGTGACATACGTCACGACCAAACGTTAGCGATTGGTTATGGCAGATCCAATAGTTTTAAATTATTAATATCTGGAATTTCACAGATTATTTCAGAGACTCAATCAGGTTTTTAAAAGGGCGCTCGGTTCACACTAATATATGACTTGTGCTCAGAGGCGAACCCACATTGAGTGGGCAATATGAATCAATGAGGCCCTATTAAAACAATCTGTTAATATATCTTCATTATCTAGAGATATGATTTTAGTCTATACAGAAAGTAGTCCAAACACATGTAACAGGTTTCTTCAAGCGTCTTGGAGACATGGCCGCAGTTCTTCTGGATTTATTCTGTCTCAGTTTGATCTGTTTCTTCATGTGATCACAGACTCTGATGATGGTGAGATCAGATCTCCGTGTGGAGCACCGGCTGTGGTCAGACTCCTTCTGCATACAAAAATCTCACTTTTATTACAATTAATAGCAAAAGGAATGTTTGGAAATGTAAACTGATTTATCCTTCTGAAACACTACAGCAAAAGTTATAAATAACCTTATAAAACATAAAATATAAAAAATAATAATAATAATAATAATAATTTTTTTTTTTTGGGTTAAAATACTAACATAGACTTTTGTCTGTACTGTATATGCCAAACTTTAGATTCAGACATTATTTACCCTTGAGTCTGTTAAACTAGACATTTGAAGCTTCAGAACAGGAACTCGCCACTGACTTTTATATTATGTACAAAAATGAGCAGGACATATGAAAGAAGTACAGTGACATGAGGCTGAGTAAATAATGAGTGCATTTTCAACTTTGGGTGAAATATTAATTTAATCAATTATGAATTATTGTCAGATTTAAAATAATGATGAATTTAGAGAACATACCTGATCCATAACTGAGAGGATGTTTGTGATCTTCTCCTAAAACTCTGAGGAGCTGTGTTGAGAAATTATCAAGATGACCCATAACTTTGGACACTAAAGTGATTGTTGTAATCCTGCTGAATTCTGCAGATACCTAATACAATTTTAAAAGGACAAATCAGGTTGGCTGCTGATCAATTTGTGACAGTACTTATAAAATATTACTTATACAACACTAACATTTAATTTTTTTCCCAGCACTTACAGATGACATACAACATTCAAAGAAGTACCTGTCGGTCAGTAAAGAGTGCTGGCCATCTGTTCTTAAATTCAACAATGAATGGCAAATCTTCAACCACCTCATGCCTCCAGAGTGCAAATGTTCTGTCCATCAGCACCTTGATAACCTGCTCATTGTTTCTTGTAGTCACCTCGGACAGTAGTTTAATCCGTTGCTTTTCAAGAGTATCTTTTGTTTCACCCAGTGGATAATCTGGACAGTAATTTACCTCAGTTGTTCTTGGTTTCTTCACTTGGTTAGGACTTCCCATGGATCCTTTTCACTTATGTGAGTTGATGTTTAGTTCAGAACATCCTATATTCCTCAATTTTGTTCTGTAGTTTGCCATCTTGTATTTCAAACAAATTTTCCAGCCATAGTAGCCGCTCACAGAGCCTTTTTCTTTGAGGCACGGGTGCTTCTGTACCAAAGCAGCAGCAACATCATCATCAAGATCTGCACTTGAAGGGTATGCCTTGTACGTCATTATTTCTGAAGCTAAAGCATCCAAAATGTCAGTCTTCAGCTTGGCATTGGGGCTCAGGACACTACCATCAGTCTGATAAGCAAGGTGAGCTTTTTGCAGTTGTTAATCTCAGCATCAAAACTAAACTGTGTTATTGGGAAACTTTCAGGCCATGGCTGACTCCTGACAGAGGACACATATTCTGGAGTCGAGAGTAAAGATGACTGTGAGGATGAGATTATGTCTGTGTCACAGGATGATACTGAAGAGGTCTCATTTACTTCTGGCACAGATGAAGTAGTAGGGATACTTGTAGATGAAGGCGAATGAATGACCTTGAGTGTAGCTTTATCCTGTGTGTCTGAAGTTCAACTGAGGTTGACAAAATCATTAAAGTCAGGATCTTTGAATTGAAGCCGAAAATCTTCAAGAACTCTCAGTTGTGTTTGGATTTCTCTTTTATGGTCATTCAACGAGTCTGGTATACCAGTTGGGAGATTTAACCCTTAACAATTATTTTCTCCCAAGAGAGAGCGGATGAATATATGAGTACAATACCAGCAGACCAATCCGAACTATTGACACTCAATAGATGTTTACTATCTATAAGCATCATTTCAGTCCTCACAATGCCCCTTTGTGGAATTGTAGATATGTGGTATTTAGGAATAAATCTTTATTTTACAAAAACTGGTGGGAGAAAGGAATATGGTCTGTGATGCATATTTTAGATAATACTGGAGTTATTTTGTCCTTTGAGACTTTCTGTTCAGAAACTTTCTGTTAGTCTAGTTCTGTTCAGCTGTGTGTAGTTCTTTATCATCTGTGTCACCTGTGCCCCTCGTTATTTCAGTCGTCTGTGTTTGTATATAAGTTCCTCTTGTTCACTCTGTCTTTGTCCGGTCACCGTTATATCCGTATGTAGTACCCACTATACAATCCCTGTGTGTGTTTTTGAACCTTCTCTCAGTAAACTACGTTTGAGATACTCCTCTGCCTGACTGCCAATGACTTCCTCGCTCTTCTAACTCAGGAAATAATTAAAATAATTTATGGAACGCTTTGAACTGGTGGATATATGGAGGGAAAAATGTCCTACTAAAATATCATATACATGCCAAAATAAAGTAGACTCCTATCAAACTTTGGTTAGTTTCCAGACAATTTATTGACAATTCATCTGTTGATATTTTAGTAACCTCTCTTACTGATCATAAAGCTATATATATTATCTTGTCTCTTACTCAGGATTATTATTATAAAGCATCTTTTTTGAAAGTGAACAACTCTCATTTGAAACATGAGTCTGTTAGGCTTAATTTAGAAGCTTTAATTTTAGAGTATTTAGATAAAGCTACAAAGGGAAATTTTTTTATTTTTATATAATTAAATATATAATTAAAATGTATTGTCTTTATCGGGAATTGTTCAAATTTGAGGTGGGTAAATATCTAAGACATGGTAGTGATTTAGCTAAAAAGATTAGGTCTGAAAAAAATGAGGTCATTTCTAAAATAGCATTTCTTTCTCAAAAACTCATAGTAACATTGTCTGACCACGAAAATGTGGAACTGTCTAATTTGTAGAATAGGCTAGACGTGTTTAGAACCAAAGCTAAAGGAGCTTTGATCAGATCTAGGCAGCGTTGGTTAGAGCATGGTGAACAAAATTCATCTTATTTTTTTCAACTTGAGAGAGATATTTAGATCAACTTGAGAGAGATAACATAGATTAAATGTTACTGGACATATATCTGACAGTCCAAGATATTGCGTTGATTTTTATAAAGAATTGACAGAAACGTGTGACCTACCTCTTGGTTTGGAAGAAGTCACTGAAGCCATTCATTGTCTTAAACTTAACAAATCTCCAGGAGTGGATGGCTTGTCTTCAGAGTCCTACAAATTATTTGCAAAACAATGAGCTCCTTTTCTTTTGCAAGTTTTCAGAGAAAAGTATTTTAAAAGACTCTCTCCCCCCTACACTAACACAAGGCCTTATTACTTTACTCCCAAAACCCAAAAAAGATGTTCTTTGTCTTGATGATTGGTGCCCAATATGTCTTCTTAGTAACGATTACAAAATGTTATCCTTAACTTTTGCTAAACGTCTTAAAAAAGTCATATATTCTGTTATAGATGAATCCCAGTCTGGTTTTTATCGGGGAGGCATATTTCAAATAATATTAGGTTAGTATTGGATCTTATTGATTACTCTGATTTAATTGTAGATGAGAGTTTTATTTTGTATTTAGACTTTTATAAAGCATTTGATTCTGTTGAGCATGAGTTTCTTTTTCTTGCCTTAGAAAAGTTTGGTTTTGGGCCTTTTTTATCCCAGCTGTTCAAACACTTTATGCAAATGCAAACTGTTCTATCAAATTGAAGATGGGCTCATCTACCAGATTTAATTTGCTATGAGGAATTAGACAAGGCTGCCCGATCTCACCGTATTCATTATTATTAGCTGGTCAACTACTTTCTGTTTATCTTAGGGCAAGCGCTATACAGGGCATTAATATTGCAGATAGAGAGATCATATGGAGTAAACTCGCAGATGATACTACACTGTTTTTACACAACTCTGCTCAGGTTTCTTTCGCTATTAATATTATCAGTTTATTCTCTCTGGCATCAGGCGTACACTTAAATATCCATAAATGTGAGCTATTTTCAATTAAAAATGATTGTTTGACAAACATAGATGGATAAAGTTTCTTATTTGGGTATAGTCGTTTCTAAGGATTTGAAGAATAGATGTGTTGATAACTTTCTCAGATTGTGGAAAAACTCTAAAATGAAATAAATATCTGGTTACTAAGAGATTTGTCTCTCAAGGGTAGAACTTTCCTCTCAAAAGCAGAGGGTTTTTCACATCTAGCTTATTCTGCTACATCCCTTTATGTCGATGCTCAGACTTCCAACGCAGTTGACCAATATTTATTTAATTTCTAATGGACAAATAAGAAACACTATATTAGAAAATCTGTAGATATGAACTCTTATGAAAACGGTGGACTTAATTGTATTAGCTTCTCTACCCTTAATTATACATTTAAAATTAATTGGATTAAACAACACTTCAAAAATTCCACCTCTTTATGGAGCTTCACCCAATTTAGAGAAAATAAAATTTGGTATAGCCAAAAAGTTTTGCTCTTTTGTAATTATAATCCTGACAAAGTTCCTTCCAAATGATCTTACTTTCACAAATAATGTCTCTCATCATAGTCTTTGATTTACAAGCATAATTTTCCCCACACAGTTATATAATTTGGCACAACAGAGATTTGCTGCACAAGAATACATCAATTTATTATAAAAAATAATATTATTTTGGTAAGTCAGTTATATAATGTCCAAGGAATTCCTTTAAAAGAGTTTTTGTCACATTATTAAATCCCAATTACAGCAAAAGAATATGCTATTGTTAATTGGAGCTATCCCTTCTGGGATTATTATGTTTATGAAGGGATTTAATAACTAGCTCTCTCAGATTGTGCCACATCTCAATGTATTTGATACATATGTCTATAAATTATCCCTTGCCACCAAATCTAATAAAAGGAGTATTGCTGCTCTGTTCTAGAATGAGGTTGTCTCTTGTCCGAATCGCATCTTTTATTGGAACAGACAGGTAGGTGAAATTAACGGGGCTAGAGTGTGGAATTTGCCCCAAAAATTAAAAGGGCCTTATAAAATGATACATCGGTGCTATCCCACAAAATGTTTTTTACAATGGTTTATTAATGAATCGCTGAGGTCCAGAAAAATCCCCCAGTTTGACCAGTCAAACCCTCTTTTCAAGGAGACTTTAAAGGAAATGGATATATGGAAAACAATCAGTCAAACCCTGTGAATAAATGATGAGAAGTATTAATGGAGATGAGATCTTTATGCCAGGCTAGCAAACAGTGTAGCATAAAATGACCTCAGGTATTCACGCTCGTTTCCACAACATCGTCTTGCTTCATTTGAAGTTGCAGTGAAAACGACTGGTTTCACAGGCGGGGCTTAGATTAAGCCAGGATTAGGCCTTAGCAACATTTATAAAAGCTACTTAAATGTCCTAATTGAACTGAGAAAAAAACATTACTGATGTGCATCTTGAGACAAAACAATGGCACTGACATATTTTAAGATCCGCTTTGAGTTAAAACAGCTCAAACACACATTTTAGTCTGAGACTAGACTTAAGCCTCGTCTGTGAAACTGAGGGAAGGTGTTTTTATTCCACTATATTGACTCTGTCAGCTAAACTCAATGTTAGATCACGAGCTAGATTCACTCCAAACACAGCGTGCTGAGGACATCTGCTGGTTAAAGCCGTGGACACACTCACTCAAACACAGAACCAGGAAGCAGAAATCACATGACTTCAGGGAAAGAGAAACTGAGGTGTAGTCGAGCTGGTGTGTGTTTGTGTCTCTGTGTTCATTCAGTAAAATGGCAGAAGGGAGGATTTCAGTGGATCAGGAGTTGATGTGTTCAGTGTGTCTGGATCTCCTGAAGGATCCAGTGACCATCTCGTGTGGACACAGTTACTGTAAGAGCTGTATTACAGGCTGCTGGGATCAGGAGGATCAGATGAGAGTCTACAGCTGCCCTCAGTGCAGACAGACCTTCAGTCCAAGACCTGCTTTAGCTAAAAACACCATGATGGCTGAACTGGTGGAGAAACTGAAGAAGACTAAACTTCCTGCTGACTGTTACGCTGGAGCTGGAGATGTGCAGTGTGACGTCTGTACTGGAAGAAAACACAAAGCCGTCAAGTCCTGTCTGGTGTGTCTGAACTCTTACTGTCAGATTCACCTTCAACAACATGAGAGTTGGTTTAAAGGAAAGAGACACAATCTGACCGATGCCACTGGACGACTGCAGGAGATGATCTGCCAAACTCATGATAAACTCCTCGAGGTTTTCTGCCGCACTGACCAGAAGTTTATATGTGTGCTGTGTACGATGGACGAACATAAAAACCACGACACTGTATCAGCCGCAGCACAGAGGACAGAGAAACAGGTATGAAATCACACACTGATCAAATAATGCTGACACTATTTATACTGGCACCATATGATCAGGAAACATCATTCACACTGCAGACGCCAGCAGAAGTCAACAGGAGCTGAAGTGGACTTTCACCGCTGAGCGTACAGATGTTAAGAGAAGACTTTGTGTCACTTTAAGCAGTAAAAGACTCATAAGATGTAGTTTGAGACTGTGCAGATCTGAAGGAAACAATGTCAAGATATGAGACTTGAGAAAGTTAAAGATATGAAACTATGGGATATATAATCTATTATAACTTAAGTGGATAAAATCATCTTCATTGTGTGTCATAAATCATCATAATCTTAATAGTTATAACCACACATAGGTAAGTATTATTACTGTTGTTCTGATTATTCATGAGATGACACAACACATCATAAGGTTGTTTATAAGGCATTATGCATGAGTTATAATGCACTAAGAATATCCTTATAATGGATTATAAACACAGGCTTCATAGAAAGTGTTCCCAAACAAAAGCTCCCATGATGCTCTAGTGTGCGCAGTATAAAGTGGCGTCTCTGTCATTGGTTTGTGCTGCAGAAGCGGCTGAAGGAGACGCAGAGGTCGTTCCAGCAGAGAATCCAGCAGAGAGAGAAAGATCTTCAGCAGCTGAGAGAGGCTGTGGAGGCTCATAAGGTGAGTCTGGAGAAGAAGAGAAGTTTGAGAAGTCTCAGTCAGGACTCACTGAAGCCACTGTGTGATTGTGATGTGTGTCCTAACAGCGCTCTGCACAGACAGCAGTGGAGGACAGTGAGAGGATCTTCACTGAGCTCATCCGCTCCATTGAGAGAAGCCGCTCTGAGGCCACACAGCGGATCAGAGATCAGGAAAAGACTGCAGTGAGTCGAGCTGAAGGACGACTGGAGCGACTGGAGCAGGAGATCAATGATCTGAGGAGGAGAGACGCTGAGCTGGAGCAGCTTTCACACACACAGGATCACGTCCATTTCCTGCAGGTAACAGAGATCTAGAAGAACAAGAGACTCACAAAATGTCACTCAAAGTAAACAACATCCTTCAGTTTACATGCAAATGTATTTATTTATGCCCCCACAGTTTCAACAGGAAATCTCACATTGACTTAAAACAATTACATCAGAATTTATAACACAAGTGAAAAACATGACAACCTGCATCTGCAAAATGAAGTAAATACAAATGGAAACTTGTCAATAAAGACAGAAATGAGACAGTAGTACTGAAAGAAAAAAGGTAGAAGAAAGAATGAAATACTCTAAACTCAGGGGTTTCCACCACGAGCAGTGCCCCCAAGCCTTTCAGGGGCGTAACGGAGCCATTTTTACACCGTCCCAGCAAAGATACACTCTGATGCCTCCTTTTTATCAGCAGTAATCAGTGTTAGGCACGGTACTTTAAAAAAGTAATTAGTTATAGTTACTAGTTACTTCTTACAAATAGTAACTGAGTTACATCATTATGAAAGTAACTAATTGCCAGGGAAAGTAATTACTGCCTTACTTTTTTTTTTTTTTCTCAAATGTTCAAATATGTCAAATAACTTGGATGCCCCCAATATTAAATATGTTAAATGAAGGAATTGGACACTAAATAGGATAAATTATTATTATAAAACATTGTACATTAATGTAGGCTACTCTATTGCTGTGGGACAATGTGAGAGACACCTATCAAATTCAATACATTATTGTAAATATTATCTGTAGACCTACTATAGTGTAAATATTGTGTAAATATTATCAGTTGACCTACTATAGTGTAAATATTGTGTAAATATTATCTGTAGACCTACTATAGTGTAAATATTGTGTAAATATTATCAGTTGACCTACTATAGTGTAAATATTGTGTAAATATTATCAGTGCTACTCCTCTGGTAGTGGAGCTCACGTTATCCTCTGGGTTTTTAGCCACTCATGTTGTGGCTGTGATGATGTGAGGCTTCATTAGATTAGATTTACTGGCCACAGACGTGGAGAGACTCTTTCTTCCTGGGCATAAGCTGCACGTTACATAAACATTCTGACCTTTCACCTCAACGAGGGAAAAGTAGCGCTTATACTTCCAGTTTGTGAAAGCTACCTTTGAAGTCGTTGGACTTGCCATCGCTCTGACTCCTCCTGGTCGTGTGTGACTTTGCATATGCGTGTGTGTGCGAGTGTGTGTGTGTGTGTGTGTGCGCGAGTGTGTGTGTGTGCGCGAGTGTGTGTGTGTGAACTCAACCTATCAACCTCAACCTTGTCTCCCACCCACCAATCATCATCAGTTATGTGTACCATAACACGCATGGCACGCACGCCCGTACGCACACACACACACACACACACACACACACACACACACACACACGCACGCACAGACACACACACACACACACACACACACACAGAGACACACACACACACACACACACAGACACACACACACACACACACACACACACACACACAGACACACACACACACACACACACACACACGTTGCAGGTCTCACTGACAGAGAGCCTGTTCGGATGAAAACCGCTTCAGCGAGCTCAATTATAGTAACGCCACATTTTATTCTCGGTAACGCTAACGGCGTTGTAACGGGAGAAACAGTAATTCGTTTGATTACTCGTAACTGGAAAAAATAATTCGGTTAGTAACGCCGTTATTCCCATCACTGGCAGTAATGCACCTAAAACAACAAGATGTTAGTAAATATTTGGAAATGTGACTAATTATACATCACAAATGAACTACAAAATGAAGTGAAACTTGAAATGTGATCAAAATCTTTACATTCCAGTTAAAACACGCTGAATTTAAATTCAAGACTATTTCATGAATTTGACTTTCCCCTTTAGCACCTGCAGACACAGGAGGAATGAATGGAAAGGTGAAAATATCTTCAAATATCTATCTTGTTTTATCTAATATTAATACTGTATTTAAGAGTATATAAACAAATAAAGTGTGGAAGTGAAACAAGTAAATGAATAATCCAGTAGCTAAATGAATAAAAGAGGAGCTGAACAGCGGTTTGGAAGAGATGATCCATTTTACAACACAAACTGGAGGCGCAGCAGTTTTCTACATTTCTGCAGTTTGATATAACATTAGCTCCTACAGAACTTAAAGATCTCACTCTTCTTTCTCGCTGCATTAAAGATTAAATTGTAATTGTGTAATTGTGGTCGGCCTGTGTGAGCTAATCGCACAGCTGAAGCAGAGCTACCAACTGACCGTCCCATTTCCCCTCACACGCCAACAGGCCAATCAGCTCATAGCTCTGCTTCAGCTGTGCCATAGCAGAAATTCATCCGACCGCCTCTCGTTTCTCCCTGTACACTGGACAAATATGGGATGACTTTACTATCTAACTGATTAATAAATAAATGCACAATTATTACAATTCAGCTTCAGTTGTGTGCAAAACTTTGATTTTGTATTAATGTTGGTCAGAATCTGTCCGTACAACGAGAAAGATGTGCATTTGTGGATCTGGTGCCACGCATGCATTCATTGACTCGTTTGTGAGTCGATCCTATTGTCTCAAAATCCAAATGAATCAAATAGGATCGACTCACAAACGAGGCGATGAATGCAATGCATGCGCAGCACCGGATCCACAAATGCACATCTTACTCGCTGCACACACACATTAATCATTTTGACTCTAAAATCATGCGAACACCTCACAACAAACGACGCACGACAAAGATGAAAATCAGCCCGAACCAAATAAGAGTTGCACGAGTCAGAATTCAGCTCGAAATCGGACGGAAATCCCACTGTGTATGCCCAGCTTAAGAAATAAAGATTACTAAAACAATATGATAGGGTTTGGTGAAAAACAAACTGAAATTCAATGAATGAAAGAATATCCTGGACGTTGGTTGTGTACTAACAGGGCCGGCCCTGCCCTAGGCCAGATTTGACTTGTATCAGGTTTAGCTCTACATGTTTTCAGTCTAAGTTGCGGAAACACTGGTACTGTTTTATTTTTTTAATGCATTGATGTTTTTTAATTTTTATTGTTTTATATGATGTCCAGTCCATTCTACCCCGTCATTATGTTCATGATATTATTATTATTTAATTTTTTTAAAAGGCTGATGATAGTTAAACTATACAAAAATAGCACCTACACCACATTACAGCCTAAACACAAATAACAAGTGCATCTGCATTCATGCACAAACTATTGAGAACTAGCAAAAGTGTTTGTTTTCCAGCAGATGCAGCAAACTTCCACTAATATGCACATTCATGTTTTCACCATGAATTAACCTGAGAAATTTAGATATTTAATGTGAAATTTAAATAAAATGTTGCTATTTTAAATAAACCTGTATATAAATATCATTACTAATTTCGGCAAATACATTTTAAAATGTCCATATGTCCCCTAAAAACTACACAACTGTAAAGTAAACACATTGGGCTATTAAAAAAGTGATATTACATGCGTTTAAAAAAACAGATATGATTCTTTTTGACAGAATCCACTGGAGAACCCAGAACAGCTGCTGGCATATAGTTTAAGGTCAAACTGGAATTAATTAGCGGACATTAGTATTTTACTACTGTGCAATTAAATAAACTGTTCATTCATTACAGTACTTTCCCTCTGTCTTTACACTGCAATGCTCTTCTTATTAAGTCATTTTTTCTTGTGTCCAGTCCGAACATCAAAAAATTCTTAAATCAAGATGTATTTACTAGTTGTTACAAACTGCTCCGAGACTCGAAGGTGGATCCAATCGCAGCTTTATTGAGGGCAATCCAGAGGCGTAATCCAATGTACAGGCAAGGGTCATACACAGACAGGCAGTCAAAACAAAGAAACAAAGAAACAAAACAGGCAGGGACCAGAGGCAAGAGGCAAGAGAGTAATTCAAAGAGAGAATGCTCAGAAATGCAGTGTAACACTTAAACAAGACTTCGCGGTGAGTGAATGAATGACCATGGTATAAATAGACAGAGACTAACAGGAAGAAGAGACACAGGTGAATGCAATCAGTGAATGAGGTACAGGTGAATGTGATCAGTGATAATTGATGATGAGTCCGGGCAGTGAGTTATGGGAAATGTAGTTTGTGTGTGATAATAGTCTTATGTGGAGTGCCCTCTGGTGGCTCTCAAGGGCACTCCAGCTAGTGACCGTTACACAAGTAAAATGACATTAGATCATTTTTCCTTGTTTTCTGGGGGAAAAAATCAAAATGAAGTGAGTTTTAGCTTAAAACTAGCACAATATTTTTTTTTTTTCACAATATATTTTTCTCACCCATTGGCAGATCATTGAGCTTGTTTTAAGCAGAAACTCACTTAAGAAAAAATATAATTTTACTTATCTAGTAAATGCATCTTGGTTTAAGAATTTTTAGATATGTAGACTAGAAACAAGACAAAAATACTAAATAAGAAGAGCATGTGTGCAGTGTTTCCCTTCTCTTGCCTGCATCAGAGCTTCTGTTTTTTATGACACTACAATCCGGCCATCCGTCATAAATGATCAGGCAATTTTCCCCGTGTCTACACCTGGAGCGAGCGAGCGAGCCCTAAAACATGAATCAGCAATCCTGTCTATATTAGAGAGGCGGCGTGACACAACAAATTCCCAACGCTAAACTGATCACGCGTTATATTTCTGACGCACTTCAAGCTCGGCGGGGAGATTGATGAGGCGGAGCGGGAAGATGCGGGGACTTAGTTAAGTTTTTTTGCGCTTTATTTGGTAATATTTCAAATGAATATGAATAAAATAGTATCAGTAATACATTTTGGTGCCCCTATGGATGAGTGGCGCCCCTAGCATTTGCCTATTCCGCCTATGCCTATGTGTTTGTTTTCCAGTAGATGGCAGCAAACTTCCACTAATATGCACATTCATGTTTTCACCTTGAATTAAACTGAGAAATTCAGATATTTAATGTGAAATTTACATAAAATGTTGCTATTTTAAATAAACCTGTATATAAATATCATTACTAATTTCAAATACATTTTAAAATGTCCATATGTCCCCTTAAAACTGCACAGCTGTAAAGTAAACACATTAGGCTATTAAAAATAGTGATATTAGATGCGTTTAAAAAAACAGATATGATTCTTTTTGACAAAATCCACTGGAGAACCCAGAACAGCTGCTTCATATAGTTTAAGGTCAAACTGGAATTAATGAGCGTACATTAGTATTTTACTACTGTGCAATTAAATAAACTGTTCATTCATTACAGCACTTTCCCTCTGTCTTTACACTGCAATGCTCTTCTTATTAAAGGGGTGGTAAAGCACACTCTTTCGAAGGCTTGATTGTGTGTGTGGGCTGCACTGTAACATGTGTTCATGCTTTGTTTTTTAAAAAAATGCAGTATTTTTCATATATTTTACCTTTATTCTACACTGCTCTGTCCCTCCTTGTAAAAACGGTCTGATGGTTTCCGGATTCTGTGAAGCCAGTCCCTCAAAAATACGCAATGGGCTCTGATTGGTTAGCTGGCCCAGTGTGCTGTGATTCGCTAACCGCCTAGTGTACGTTTCTCGAAAGCGTCACGCCCCTTACCTCTACAGGTAGCCTCAAGCTACTAGCCTGTGCTTTGTGTACAATAGCGTCAATGAAACCATACCAAGAGCCCGAATCAGACCCAGACAATTTTAGTGAAGATGATGGAGCAGAACCTGTTCAGTCCTCAAGAGTAAAGACTGCGGATCTATAGTGATCGCTCCTGAATGGCACTGTTACTTTTGTATTTTTAGAACGATTTGCCAAATATCTGTTGCAAGAACGGACATTAAACATTGCTAGTAGCCAAATCAAACACAGAACCATGTTTAGCATGCCTGTAGATAAACAATACATAAGCTCTAATCAAAGAATCATTTACACTAATGCCAAGTTCGCTGTTGAGATTTTAAACAGTTTGTAACGTTAGGGGTTTGTCGGATAACGTTAAGTATGAATGAGCATTTAACAAACTGGTTTGCAGAGCCAAACAGCGCTGTCATGTTTACTTCCTTGCTACAAAGTAGGCTACAATTAACAACACGAACTATTACAGGAAAACACATCGACGAAAAATAAATCACACTTACAGGTTGTAGCCCGTACTCGCGAAGATTGTGGAAGCTTTCCTCCGCGAATGTGCAGCTGTAGCCGCGCGTGCCCGCCTGTCTCGTGCAGCTGAACTCGTGCAGCTGAAGGCTCATGTATTGCAAATACAGATGAATATTGTCCATTATGTAACATTTTCCGATCTTCTCCTCCGACCCCTGTCTGTCTCGTGCTTTGATTTATGATGGGCAGCATATATCCGATGCAAATGCGATCGTGTTCCCCTCATGTCTCTTACACACATGAATATGACGTTGTATGTTAAACGCACTGCAACGCTGCCCCGTCCCTAGGAAGCTGAACAAAGTGGACCTGCACTCCGGATGAAAATAACAGCGTTTCGTCGGCATTGGCAACAACACTCCAGCCTACTAACTAGCCTACCACAACAACGCTTCCCCACGGCGATACAAAATGGCCCCCCTTATTTCATATTCTCGGAGGAGGGGTTTATGTAAATATTGGGGCTGGTGATGTCAGAGACCCTGGAGGAATGTGTAGTAGTCCCTACTGGCCGTTTGCTGTAGTCCTTAGAAATCGATTTCTTTAAAAGCAAATATCTCCCTTTGCTTTAAACTTTGAACGTTGTAACTTTGAAGATGTTGTTTATGCTCAAACAGCAACATCACACACTAGCTAAAGTTAGAAAAGTGAAATCGTGGTTTACCACCCCTTTAAGTCATTTTTTCTTGTGTCCACTCCGAACATCAAAAAATTCTTAAATCAAGATGTATTTACTAGTAAAATGACATTAGATCATTTTTTCCTTGTTTTCTGGGGGGAAAAATCTAAATGAAGTGAGTTTTAGCTTAAAACTAGCACAATTATCTGCCAATGGGGTGAGAAAAATGATCTTATTTCTGTTTGGGACAGAAACAAGAAACAAGATTTCAATCAGAAACAAGATTATTGTTCTCACCCCATTGGCAGATCATTGAGCTTGTTTTAAGCAGAAACTCACTTAAGAAAAAATATAATTTTACTTATCTAGTAAATGCATCTTGGTTTAAGAATGTTTAGATATTTAGACTAGAAACAAGACAGAAATACTAAATAAGAAGAGCATGTGTGCAGTGTTTCCCTTCTCTTGCCTGCATCAGAGCTTCTGTTTTTTATGGCCATCCATCATAAATGATCAGGCAACTTTCCCCGTGTCTACACCTGGAGCGAGCGGCCAAGCACCCTAAAACATGAATCAGCAATCCTGTCTATATTAGAGAGGCGGCGTGACACAACACATTCCCAACGCTAAACTGATCACGCGTTATATTTCTGACGCACTTCAAGCTCGGCGGGGAGATTGATGAGGCGGACCGGGACGATACGGGGACTTAGTTAAGTTTTTTTGCGCTTTATTTGGTAATATTTCAAATGAATATGAATAAAATAGTATCAGTAATACATTTTGGTGCCCCTACGGATGAGTGGCGCCCCTAGCATTTGCCTATTCCGCCTATGCCACGGGCCGGCCCTGCGTACGGAGGACGTTCACGTGACTTTATTAACGGCGCAGTTCACTCTGACTCGCTCAGGAGAAGCACACAAGTTGTAAGAAAGAAAGATAAATAAAAACACGTAATGAAAATTGAGATGAATTGTATTAATCTTTTTGTAGTTAGCTATAAAAACGCTGAGAAATGTACCCAATTGATTTGGATTTGCTTTAACATGCTGAATGATGGGATAGATAGATTGAGTAAGCCTCACCAGTGGAGAATTAAGCTGACCAAAAATCAACATTGACTCAATGTTTGTCTTTTCAACACTGAAAAGCATCGAATTATCAACATTGGTCCAATATTACCTAGCATTGACATTTCAACCACAACCAAACTGATGATTCTGATTTTCAACACTGACTCAATGTCACAATGCTATCTGGGAAGCTCCCATGAGATTTTGTTTAGGCGTTGTAGCAGAAATAGCCACCGGGTGTCGTCCACATTCTCCTGTAACAAATGAACACATTTCTGTCCAAATATCACTTCTATCACAAAACAGTCACCAAATATGAACCTTTGAGACTCAGATCTTTCCCACGACATGTGTTTTGTCAAGATTAGAAAAAGGTTTTGATTTATAAAGTAGTTGAAATAAATTGTGTAATATGAAACCTGATACCGCCCACTAGGGGAGGAGCCTAGAAGAATTTAAAGTACCGTTTCCATGGTAACAACATCCAATTTCACAGGATGAATTTTGAGTTTGTAAGCTTTGAAATTATACATTTATGATCATTACTAAGATATGTGATATGAAAAAAAGGCTAGCGGCAATCAAGGGGTTGATAAAACATGTTCAGCACTCTTTCTTCTGTGTGTGTGTGTGTGTGTGTATGTGCGTGCGTGTGTGTGTCAGTCCTCCCAGAAAAATGCGGCTTTTTTTTTGTGATTGTTAGCAAAAATCCTTGAGTATGCGGCACGTTTTCTTAAAAAATCAGATGGAAAATGCAGATATTTATGCGATAAAATTGCGGGAACTTGAAAAAGAGGAAAAAAGCACTACATGACAGAAAGTGCTGGAATATTTAAGTTCTCATCTTGTTTTATTGAAGACCTTAATAAACACACGGCTCAAATTTACAAAACATTGAGTCAAACAAGTTCTGTAGCTTTACAAAAGGAATATGCTACAACTTCTGAAGAGATGAATACATAACTTCCTGTTTTACAGACATTTGAGTGCTTCCAATGCACAAAGCTCAATCTCTTAAAGGGCTAGTTCACCCAATGATGTAAATTCTGTCATGAATGCCGTCCCCTCATGTCTCTGGACACCCGTCAGACCTCCGTTCATCTTCAGACACAGATGAAGATATTTTAGTGTAAATCCGATGGTCAGAAAGGCCTCCATTGGCTCAATGCACACACACTCTCAAGAGCCATAAAAGCACTAAAGACTAAAGATCCAGATCCATCTCACTACAGCGGCTCTACAATAACTTTATGAAGCGACGAGAATAGTTTCTGTGCTAAAACCTAAATAACGAATTATATAGTGATGACCGATTTAAAAACACAGCATCATGAAGCTTCGAAGCGTTATGAATCAGTGAGTCGATTCAGCGGTTCAGAGTGTTATGAATCATTGAGTCGATTCATGATTCGGATCACGTGTCAAACTGCTGAAATACGTGACTTTGGCGATCCAAACCGCTGAATCGACTCACTGATTCATAACGCTCTGAACCGCTGAATCGACTCACTGACTCATAACACTCTGAACCGCTGATTCGACTCACTGATTCATAACGCTCTGAACCGCTGAATCGACTCACTGATTCATAACGCTCTGAACCGCTGAATCGACTCACTGACTCATAACGCTCTGAACCGCTGAATCGACTCACTGATTCATAATGCTCTGAACCGCTGAATCGACTCACTGATTCATAACGCTCTGAACCGCTGAATCGACTCACTGATTCATAACACTCTGAACAGCTGAATCGACTCACTGACTCATAACGCTCTGAACCGCTGAATCGACTCACTGATTCATAACGCTCCAAACCGCTGAATCGATTCACTGATTCATAACGCTCTGAACCGCTGAATCGACTCACTGACTCATAACGCTCTGAACCGCTGAATCGACTCACTGACTCATAACGCTCTGAACCGCTGAATCGACTCACTGACTCATAACGCTCCAAACCACTGAATCGACTCACTGATTCATAATGCTCCGAACCGCTGAATCGACTCACTGACTCATAACGCTCTGAACCGCTGAATCGACTCACTGATTCATAACGCTCTGAACCGCTGAATCGACTCACTGACTCATAACGCTCCAAACCGCTGAATCGACTCACTGACTCATAACGCTCTGAACCGCTGAATCGACTCACTGACTCATAACGCTCTGAACCGCTGAATCGACTCACTGACTCATAACGCTCTGAACCGCTGAATCGACTCACTGACTCATAACGCTCCGAACCGCTGAATCGACTCACTGACTCATAACGCTCCAATCCGCTGAATCGACTCACTGACTCATAACGCTCTGAACCGCTGAATCGACTCACTGACTCATAACGCTCTGAACCGCTGAATCGACTCACTGACTCATAACGCTCCGAACCGCTGAATCGACTCACTGACTCATAACGCTCTGAACCGCTGAATCGACTCACTGACTCATAACGCTCTGAACCGCTGAATCGACTCACTGACTCATAACGCTCTGAACCGCTGAATCGACTCACTGATTCATAACGCTCTGAACCGCTGAATCGACTCACTGATTCATAATACTCTGAACAGCTGAATCGACTCACTGACTCATAACGCTCTGAACCGCTGAATCGACTCACTGATTCATAACGCTCTGAACCGCTGAATCGACTCACTGATTCATAACGCTCCAAACCGCTGAATCGACTCACTGATTCATAACGCTCCAAACCGCTGAATCGACTCACTGATTCATAACGCTCTGAACCGCTGAATCGACTCACTGACTCATAACGCTCTGAACCGCTGAATCGACTCACTGACTCATAACGCTCTGAACCGCTGAATCGACTCACTGATTCATAACGCTCTGAACCGCTGAATCGACTCACTGACTCATAACGCTCCAAACCGCTGAATCGACTCACTGACTCATAACGCTCTGAACCGCTGAATCGACTCACTGACTCATAACGCTCTGAACCGCTGAATCGACTCACTGACTCATAACGCTCTGAACCGCTGAATCGACTCACTGACTCATAACGCTCTGAACCGCTGAATCGACTCACTGACTCATAACGCTCCGAACCGCTGAATCGACTCACTGACTCATAACGCTCCGAACAGCTGAATCGACTCACTGACTCATAACGCTCCGAACCGCTGAATCGACTCACTGACTCATAACGCTCCAATCCGCTGAATCGACTCACTGATTCATAACGCTCCGAACCGCTGAATCGACTCACTGATTCATAACGCTCTGAACCGCTGAATCGACTCACTGACTCATAACGCTCTGAACCGCTGAATCGACTCACTGACTCATAACGCTCTGAACCGCTGAATCGACTCACTGACTCATAACGCTCTGAACCGCTGAATCGACTCACTGATTCATAACGCTCTGAACCGCTGAATCGACTCACTGACAGTAGTGCAGGTTATTGGCTGAAGTGTGGAGGTGATGAGCTTTGATTTCTGTTTTCTGTAGAGTTTCCAGTCTCTCTCAGCTCCTCCTGAATCTACAGACGTCAATGACAATCCCTTCAGTTCTCTCTCCTCTTTTGATGGCGTGAGAGAATCTGTCCGTCAGCTGAAGGACAAACTGGAGGATTTCTGCAAAGAGGAGCTGAAGAAGAAGATCTCTGACAGAGGTAAAGTCCTGGAGATTCATCTGCTCTCAGAAATCATCCTCCATCATCTCATATCATGTAGAAGATCATATTAGAAATGTCTTAGGAACGGATGCAGGGATCATTTTCTCTTGACATGATAATCACACTCTTCATGTCTGTTGATTTCCACAGTCATTGTTCCCAGGACCAGGAACGACTTCCTACAATGTAAGTCACTGAGAAAACAAGCAGAAAAACTCCCTGAGTGTGTTCATGTTCTTCCTGGAGAAGGAGAAAGAAAACATGACAGAAGAGTTTTAGAGTTGATCATGTGATCTCTGGTAAACTGTACTGAGACACTGCTGATATATTGAACATGAAGAGTTCAGCTCCATTAAAAGATCAGACAGATTCATCATCCCTGATTCTGATGTGTTTTATCTCCGTCAGATTCCCGTCCGCTGACTCTGGATATGAACACAGCGAATGAACACCTCCGTCTGTCTGAGAGGAACAGAGAGATTACTGACACTGTCACAGTCCAGCCGTATCCTGATCATCCAGACAGATTTGATGTGTGGTCTCAGGTGTTGTGTAGAGAGAGTGTGTGTGGACGCTGTTACTGGGAGATTGAGTGGAGTGGTAATGGTGTGTGTATATCAGTGTCATATAAGAGCATCAGCAGGAAGGGACAGGGTAATGAGTGTGTGTTTGGATCTAATGATCAGTCCTGGAGTTTGATCTGCTCTTCCTCCAGTTACTCATTCACACACAATAACACACAGACTGAACTCCCTGTAAAGCCCATCAGTGGTAGAATAGGAGTGTATGTGGATCACAGTGCAGGAACTCTGTCCTTCTACAGCGTCTCTGACACAATGAGCCTCATACACACAGTCCAGACCACATTCACACACACACTCTATCCTGGGTTTAGTGTTGGTTATAGATCATCAGTGAAACTGTGTTGATGAATCAGAATCGACTGTAGAGAGATTCTACCCATAATGCTTTGAGCTGCATGATAATCATAAACACTGAGATGTCTCTCACTTTCTCTTCATGACATTAATAGCTCACACTTTATTTGAAGGTGTCGTTGTTACAGTGTAATTATATATATTTATGATTCATTAACAACATGTGCTTACTATAGGGTTCGGGTAGGATTAGGGTTTGGTTGAGGGTTAGT
>CM042243.1:59424483-59456983 GCA_023566225.1 Romanogobio albipinnatus
TTATTTAAAACATGCTTTATTAAAGTGTCTCGCGCCCTGGACCAAAACAAACTTGTAGCCAATCAGCAGTAAGAGGCGTGTCCACTAATGACGGGGAGAAGAGAGCGCTCAGTGCACGTCATTATTCAAAAGACACGACACAGGACGGACATTAGCCGAGCCACGAGAGATGGCAGATTAAAAACACCTGTGGAAGATGTGTGTGGAGCAAAAGACGGCTCACGATCAGGCAAGAAGTGTCAGCTTTCCAGCGCTGGAGAGAACTCGAGGAGCGCTAAGGCCTGCAATCGGACGCCGAGGTTGCTTTATTTCTTCTCCATAGGCCAGTAACATTGGTTTTGTTTTGTTTCACAGAACTAATATATGCTGGCTTTTGCTTGAATATGCTCGTGTGTCATGTTCGCTTGTTTGTCCATTTGCGATCATATAATCATTACTTGCAATGTTCAAGTTGATCAAATCTGACCATGTTATTTCTCCACAGGGTCATGGAACAGAAGAATGCAGACAAAGCTGAAGTCCAAACACAGTTTATTAAGAGAGGAGAGAGGGATGCACACAGGAGAGGAACTGGAGTGAAGATGGGTAACGTGATACTGGCTGTGAAGTGACAGATCTGGGCTCTCATTTATAACCGTTGCGTTCGCACAAATCAGGCCCTGAAAGAGGCGGACGCCACTCTCGACGCACAAGTTGTAATTTGTAAACTCCACCCACTGGCTCAATGAGACATCCAGCGGCTGGTTGAAGGAATTCTGCGTGTATGTCTTTTTTGGCATTTCTGTAATAATCACTTTAAGATATTAGAATATGAAGATCCAACTTTAGTATCTGACTCCATGCATAATTTAATCTGACTCCAATTATATGTGTGATTTCTTTAATTTAGTTACATTTGCTGATCATCTGATTAACTGTGATTTAATTTAGATTGTTGATTTTATTAGTATCTTCTTAGTCTTCAAATTCGTTCATCAAGAGACCCGATATCGCACAGAACAGACGCGTCCGGACCGCGCGTTCACGAACACAACATGGTTACTTCTGATATTAGTCAGAGGATGCAGAGTGGATATTTTACCTTGAAGTGGTTGCACATGCTCACTCGACAAAAAGTGTAATTTTATTAATATCTCCGAGCTACAAAATCCAGCGATAGTCAGAAATCGGATTATCGTGCACTCTGCGCCCATGCTTCAGTCGTGCCGTCATCGGTGTGATCTATCATAACACTGGATTTTGCGGTAATAAAGGAGTCTGCATTGATCCATACTACAATAATGATTTCAGAACAATACAAGATAAATCAAGATGAAAGTTTATTTTAACCAGGCAAAAACGTCAAATAAAGGAATTCAAAATAATCCATCATACACAACTTGATCAGCAGACAACATACAACCCAATTATAAAATCATATAAGAATAGTTGCATACCTGGCAGTAGAGACACAGCAACAGTGTGGGAAGTTCTGCTTACAGATGCTTCCCTGAGGGGTTTGCCAGTTCCCCTTAAATACTCACCCAGAACAAAAGAACAATAAACATTCAGCGCCCAAACATTTATGCAGCTTTTGGGTTGAACTTTTCTCGTGCCCAAATGGTCACACCTATCCTTGGGGGATGACCGCAAATGTTTACCAAAAGATCTCGAAGAGCATCTCCCACACCCGGAGAACAAGCATTGTTTTCTTTATTTGAACCTGTTCTACTGGTGTGGGACTGAAACCTCTTTACCATTCGCACCAAAAGTATTTCTATTGACCATGAAAGAGCCTGCAGGATCTGTGAGATTTGCATGATTGTGTGAGCCCTGAGAAAGAGAGGGTGAAAAGGGCTCAGGACTCCGCAGGGAAGGGAGATAAGGTTGGAACAGGTGGGTCCTGTTTTCTCTTGTAGATCTCCTCTTCAGATGAGTGAAGTTTTATTGTCTTATTGCACCTTAGATCTCTTGAGTTCATTCTCAGGTGAAATCCATTCTTACAAATTTATAAAACCAAACTTGACAGGAAAATTTGCGCACAAACTCTTTTACTAAAGTGAGAAAAGAAATGAAGTAAGAACAATTTAAAACTGTTTTCATTTTGATATACACATTTACATTAATGTTCCAGTTTCATTAATGGCGATATGCACTGAAATTACATAAAGTCACTCAGAATTTAAACAAAAATGACGTGCGACTTTTGATCACTTTTCCTGTGACACGCTGTTTTAATGACAGCAAGGATTAAATATAGTCAACATTGAAGGGTTTAAAATTAACAAAATATTTTAAATTAAAATAACATTTGGCCCGTGGAAATTAATGAATAAACTTTATTTAAAAAAAACACCTGAGAAAATTTTTGTTTTTATGGATATTTTGATATATTTATTCTAAAACATAAAGATATTGGATGATTGTCAGCGATGTACTGTGTAAGGCATCTAATATTTTTCTGTCTTGTTCCTTTGACAGTGTTCAACATGGTGGCACCTGGATGGGAATATGCATGCAAATGATATGCAAATGAGGTTCTGCATAGTAAACGAGGCGTTGTGAGCTCATATATGGGGATTTCTGCAGGAGACGGGTGGAGATGAACGCACACACAATCTTCTGATTTATAAAGGGATTTTTGCGCAGGTTCTGACGTACACATGGTTTTATAAATCAGAATTTTTTTGTGCGTACGCAAACTCTAGCTTTTGTGCGTACGTACCCTTTTAGTAAGGTTTATACGCAAAGCTTTATAAATGAGAGCCCAGATCTTTTGCAGGCAGAGTGGAGAGAAGACTGGAGAACAGAACGACTGAAGATCTCAGAAGACGGATGGCGGGACGGCTGGAGAGAGGATCGCACCGGTAGGTCTCCACAGGTCAGTTAGTCGTCAGGTGCGTTTACATGGAGCACTGGAATCGGTTTAAAAGTCCAATCCCAATGAAAATGCTCCATATAAACACCTCAATCGGAATAAACATGCCCAAACTGAATGAAATTGTAATGGGTATGAGAGGGATGGGATAAACCTTTCCATGAACCGATCAAACGGAAAACTCCACCATGTAAACGACCCGATCCGATTCCTGTGAGTGTCCGTCCTTCTGTGATGTGATGTACAGCGCCTCCACCACTGAAGAGCGCGCCGCGCTCACACCAGCCTAATGTTGACAAGAGAGGAAAGCTCATTTCTCTGAGGTGTTAAACTTTTTATTTGGTAACATGTTATGAACATGATGTTGGAATAATGACACAGGCATAGCCTGATACAGCATCTCATCTTAACAGCGTTTGTCCGAGGCTTCAACTGCGCCTGACAGAAGAATTTATTTTTCTGAGGAGATTATAACACTTTACAACAAATAATGAATAGCTTTCATAAAACTGTATAAGTCCTGGTGGCCGTTGAGAGTTGCCATGGCAACGGGGAACATTCAAGCTGCTGGAGAGGACGTGTCGACATTTTGTCTCTCGCAACTTGGATATTAAAAAAAGTTAAACAACTGCTTCAAACTGGTTAAGTAACATTACCCACAGTCTACTTTAATTACTTTTGTTAATATTTATACCTTTGTGATTATGGTATCTTTCCTTAATCATCTGAAATATCTGTGCGTTTAGTACTAGTGTGCGGAGCACGTCTTGAATGCTATCATTCATGTTTCATATATCCTGTTTTTATTAATAATTTGGGTGCATTTTATAGTTAATTTTGTGTTTTTCAGAATAAATGAATTGAATTAATTCTGATTCCGCATTCATCTTTCACAGCTGTTGATTGTCCATTGTATAGGACATAAATGAGTTTAAACTACTGCATGTCCGCCCACAGAAACATAAATAAAGAACTATTGATCCACGATACTAACGTTACGAATCTGATGCGGCAGACAAACTGTGTGTGCATGTCACAAAATGATCCCGACTGACAGGGACGTCACTAGGATTGGAAGACAGGGGGGGCTTAGCCCCCAGGGTATTTGTAACTTGCGTTTGCAAAATCTTTGCACTCAAATCTAGAGCTACACTTATGAGTTACTACTTAAATGCTATCTGTCTGCTCATGTAAATTTATGATAAAGTAATAGCATACTATTCCTCTCTATGCCTATTTAAGATAAGTTGTCCACATAATGCTATTTAATTACACAGAACCTCATGTATTCAACCCATTTTTGAGCTAAAATACAAATATACAGCTAAACCTAAATTGAGCTAAACCTATAGGCTACAAATACCACAGCTGTACAATTTTCACACCCTATACTAAATTTACCCTATACAATAGCCTAATGACAAAACATTATTTAATATTTTAATCACAGCTTCTATGTTTTGACATCGACAACCCAAGTGCATTTTACCTCAAACTTGCGACTAGTTAACTTTCTAAAGTAGCAATCGCTTCTCGGGTCGACATTAACACACTGACAAAATTATATTCTGAATTAAAAATATTTTTATACCACTTTTTAATGTGTGATTGTGTAAAGGTGTTCACGAGATACCAACCTTTCGCGAACTTGCTTTCAACGTCGAACACTCGTTCTCATGAAGACGGCGGTGTGTGTGTGTGTGCGCGCGTGTATGTGTGTGTGGCGTGCGTGTAGGCTATGTGAGAGAGAGAGAGCGTGAGGGAACGGAAATGCATCTGAACATTATTTGCTCTATGAAAGACATTGATAAAGACGAAAACTAAGTACATTTAATCATAATTTTATTTTAGTTTTGCCAAACACATATTAGCTACAGATTTGGTTAGTTATCGTTTTTTTTGTAATGCCTAGTTTTCATTTTTATTTCAGTTAACGACAACCCACCTAGTTTTCGTTCATTTTCGTTAACGACGAGACGAGATGAATCCTCCAGGCAGTTAATTACAGTAGCGCTCCGGTCTGCAATGCTCTGAAAGCTGCCACAGTTCACACCAATGCAATGAGATGCGGTGCATCATCTTGATAGCACAACGACTCTTTGTTAGGCTACTTCTGTCCAACTTCCGACTTTTCGGCTATTTTTTTGTAGCTGGATATATATAATTTGTTGTGTCTAAATATGGATGAGGATACGGTTATTGATAAATCAAATTGTTATTCTTATTTTCATTTAGGGGGGCTTAGGAGCATTTTGGGGTAGCTTCAGCCCCCCTAAAATAGGCCTAACGACGTCCCTGCCGACTGAAGTCAGCACATGTAAACACCAGATCGGTTTAGATAACGTCTCATGAAACCGTCCACCGAGTCTTTCAATCGGAATGATTTTAATCGGAATGACAAAAAAGTGCGCATGTAAACGTGGCTAGTGTTCAGGAACCAGCCCAACATGTGTGTTTGGTGCTGGCTTTAATGGAGGAACTGATGAGGCTGATGGCAGACAGGTGTGGTGATTGTTAAGTGTGCACAGGTGGTGGCCAGAGAGGATTATGGGAAACGTAGACTGAATCCGAAATCGCCCTCTAACCCTCATTCACTATTCACTACGTTAGTCCACTATTACAGTTCACTTGAAAGAGTGAGCAAATTCGGACAGCCATTGAGTGTACATCGGTTGTACACGCATTATTGTGGTGCATTGTGGGATAGAATGAGTGCACTCGATAACGTCCACTATGGTTTCGGTCACCACTACAAATGGATGTCCCTTCAAATAATGAGTATTGGGGGCGATTTCGGATTCAGCCGTAGTTATCCCTGTTTCACACCCATCTCCCGCCCCCTCCCGTTTTGTTATTTCTCCCGGGAATCATTTGTATGGCCCAAACCTCGTTATATGAATAATCACGTCCATATATTATTCCAAGCTTGTTCAGTTGCCAGATCTTGTATGAAACGCCGACTCATGCGATCGACACATCCATAGATTGATTTCAACCCATTTGTGACCTTGACCTGTGAACCTACAAGTTACCCAGTTGTGCTGTTGATCTCTGCGCAGGGCGCGGGAAGCTGAATCAAGCATCACTGGTAGAAATGGGAGGAGAGACTCAGGTGGGAAATAACGCAGCATCCGTTTTTCTGTCATCCTTAAGTGACAGTAACCACTTATGATGACAATGAAACGAACAAAAGTAATTACTCACTTTTCAGCATGCGTTCACTGTATACACCGAGACGTGATGCTGTGACGTGATTTTTCGAACGGATGCTTCACCTAAAATGCACCGCAATGCAAGTGATGTAAGACAAATGCAGCGTTCTATTGATTAATGTATGTATTTCTGCCGTACCAAACTGCAATGAAGCAACTGGTCTGACTGGGGCGTCACTCTTCCTCACGCACGGCACGCGTATATACACACACACACACACACACATAGCTAGGTTACCATAGCAAATAGGCTCGCCCCAGAAATGATATATTATTTGTTAGTAGCCTAATGGTAAATGCTGCAGGTGTAGAAATCTACATAAAACAGATATTTACTTTGATGTCAGGGCTAGATTACAGCATGAAACCAGTTGTGCATATTAATAAATTAAATTGCTTTTCCTCTTAATTATCGTTATGCATTATTTGTTTTGGTTGTTTAAAAACACAAACAAATTTATCCGATGAATCAATTAATCGATCGATTAAGTGCTAGATTAATCGATTTCAAAAAGAATCGATAGCTGCAGGCCTAGGCAGAGCAGAGACGAGTCAAACAGGATTTTTTTTCACCTCCTTTGAGAAGCCTCCTTGGTAAGCTGTTGTGAGCGTAGGATGACATTAGGCCGCTTCTCGCTTGAGAGAGTCGTCATGCTGAGGTCTCTGTCCTCAGAGCTCAGCTAGGCAGTACGCTAGGTTGTTAGGCTCTCTGTGAGCCTCCTTGTAAGATGTCCTGAGTGTGGGGCATTGTTAGGTCTCCTCTTGATTTAGCTGTTGTGAGCGTAGGATGACATTAGGCCGCTTCTCACAGGCGAACGGCGCATGACATACGTCACGACCAAACGTTAGCGATTGGTTATGGCAGATCCAGAGTGACTCTTGGCAGATCCAATAGATTTAAACTTCAACAGAGTACCCGCCTTCAAAGAAGTAAACGCTTGTCAATGGAGAGTGGCCAGACTCTATGTACAAATGAAATGTACGAGAGTCTGGTAAGACCAGGCTAGTATTTCACAGCTGTGCTTTTATACTCACGGTCGCACCAGTGCTGACGTTATAGGCTGCCGTCTGCCAATGTCAAATTCATTGTCCTGTGACATCTTCTTCACTTTACAATAATGGTCCAGGTCACTAGTAGTTCCTGCAGGCAAGCGATGGATAAATAGTCCGAAATACAAGCGTGGTCATAGATGTATACGTAGATGCCTCATTAGCGCCTGCACGGATCAGTAGAATGAGGCATCTACGATCGATATATCTAAAATATATACTAAAATAACAGCATAAATACTGCTGGGTTTCTCACAGAAACTGATGGTTTGGCTAGATAAGACCCTTATTCATCGTCTGGTGTCGTTTAAAGCCCTTTGAAGCTGCACTGAAACTGTCATTTGGACCTTGAACCGTTTGGAGCCCATTGAAGTCCATTATATGGAAAAATATCCTGGAATGTTTTCATCAAAAACCTTAATTTTATTTTCGACTGCAGAAAGGAAGACATGGACATCTTGGATGACATGGTGGTGAGTAAATTATCAGCAAAAGTTTATTTAAAAGTGAACTAATCCTTTAAAATGTGTGTGATGCAGATTTTAGTATGGTTGAAGAGGAAAAAGCCATGAATTGTTTATCATTAGACTAAACACCCTTTCAATTCTATAGGCATTTTTGGGAATATATTAAAAAGCTTTTTTTTTTCATATGTTAAAAGAAATTTCTGAATCCCACATTCTTCAAAATACTATGAACTACCACCCTGCTTAACAATGAACATTTTTAACTGTTTATACCAACAGATTAATATCTGGAATTTCACAGATTATTTCAGAGACTCAATCAGGTTTTTTAAAAGGGCGCTCGGTTCACACTAATATATGACTTGTGCTCAGAGGCGAACCCACATTGAGTGGGCAATATGAATCAATGAGGCCCTATTAAAACATTCTGTTAATATATCTTCATTATCTAGAGATATAATTTTAGTCTATACAGAAAGTAGTCCAAACACATGTAACAGGTTTCTTCAAGCGTCTTGGAGACATGGCCGCAGTGCTTCTGGATTTATTCTGTCTCAGTTTGATCTGTTTCTTCATGTGATCACAGACTCTGATGATGGTGAGATCAGATCTCCGTGTGGAGCACCGGCTGTGGTCAGACTCCTTCTGCATACAAAAATCTCACTTTTATTACAATTAATAGCAAAAGGAATGTTTGGAAATGTAAACTGATTTATCCTTCTGAAACACTACAGCAAAAGTTATAAATAACCTTATAAAACATAAAATATAAAAAATAATATAATAAATAATAAATAATAATAATAAAACAAAATTTGGGTTAAAATACTAACATAGACTTTTGTCTGTACTGTATATGCCAAACTTTAGATTCAGACATTATTTACTCACCCTTGTGTCTGTTAAACTAGACATTTGAAGCTTCAGAACAGGAACTCGCCACCGACTTTTATATTATGTACAAAAATGAGCAGGACATACGAAAGAAGTACAGTGACATGAGGCTGAGTAAATAATGAGTGCATTTTCATCTTTGGGTGAAATATTATTTGAATCAATTATGAATTATTGTCAGATTTAAAATAATGATGAATTTAGAGAACATACCTGATCCATAACTGAGAGGATGTTTGTGATCTTCTCCTAAAACTCTGAGGAGCTGTGTTGAGAAATTATCAAGATGACCCATAACTTTGGACACTAAAGTGATTGTTGTAATCCTGCTGAATTCTGCAGATACCTAATACAATTTAAAAAGGACAAATCAGGTTGGCTGCTGATCAATTTGTGACAGTACTTATACAATATTACTTATACAACACTAACATTTAATTTTTTCCCAGCACTTACAGATGACATACAACATTCAAAGACGTACCTGTCGGTCAGTAAAGAGTGCTGGCCATCTGTTCTTAAATTTAACGATGAATGGCAAATCTTCAACCACCTCATGCCTCCAGAGTGCAAATGTTCTGTCCATCAGCACCTTGATAACCTGCTCATTGTTTCTTGTAGTCACCTCGGACAGTAGTTTAATCCGTTGCTTTTCAAGAGTATCTTTTGTTTCACCCAGTGGCTAATCTGGACAGTAATTTACCTCAGTTGTTCTTGGTTTCTTCACTTGGTTAGGACTTCCCATGGATCCTTTTCACTTATGTGAGTTGATGTTTAGTTCTGCCAGAAAGACTCGGGAGAATAAATACTGTGACAATTATCCATTTATTAACAACCCAGCAAGCAATAAAGTATATTGGCATAGGCCCCGTCCGTAGCTCGCAATCTGAGGGTCCGGACTCTGCATATCCTGCCTGAAGACGAAGGCAGAGGCGCAGCCGACCCCCCCGTGAGGTATGGAAGGGACCATCCTGGTGGTGGTGGGGTGGATGTAGGGAAGGATTTGACTTGGAGGTGGTGGGGAGGATGGCGGTGAATTGGAGCGTCAGCATCTGCGAACTCAGACGAGCGTAAGTACCGATCTTTTATACCTAGTATTAGAATGTGATTGGATAGATACATTTAAAGTGACATGACAATTAAGTCTTCCCGGCAGAACTTATGCTAAAGCTTCCATTTCTGCCAGAAAGACTCGGGAGAATAAATACTGTGACAATTATCCATTTATTAACAACCCAGCAAGCAATAAAGTATATTGGCATAGGCCCCGTCCGTAGCTCGCAATCTGAGGGTCCGGACTCTGCATATCCTGCCTGAAGACGAAGGCAGAGGCGCAGCCGACCCCCAAAAATTAGGTGGAAGAATTCTTCCACCCGGACGGAGCCTATCCTATCCCCCAAAAATGGTAAATAAAATAGACCCACCGGTTTTGTATCCTCGAGTTCCTACAAAGAAGAACAAGAGTTAACATGTTAAGCGTGAACATGAAACGCCGCCTGCTGATGGCTAAAAGGCCACTTCATGATTAAACAGAACTTGAAGTTATCTTTTGTAGAGAGTACTACGCATGAGCAAATCATATCTGCTGCATAAATGTAAACATTTGGCTGTTGTTGTTTTTTTTTTTGTTTTTTTATATATATATTATATATAAAACCATGTATAAACAACCGAGACAAGGCCGCAGGGCCACACGGTCTGCAAGACCACAGAGACAAGGCCGCAGGGCCACACGGTCTGCTAGACCACAGAGACGAGGCCGCAGGGCCACACGGTCTGCTAGACCACGGAGACGAGGCCGCAGGGCCGCGCAGTCTGCTAGACCACGGAGACAAGGCCGCACGGACTGCTAGACCACAGAGACAAGGCCGCAGGGCCACAAAGACGAGGCCGCAGGGCCACATGGTCTGCTAGACCACGGAGACAAGGCCGCAGGGCCGCACGGACTGCTAGACCACGGAGACAAGGCCACAGGGCCACAAAGACGAGGCCGCAGGGCCACACGGTCTGCTAGACCACAGAGACAAGGCCGCAGGGCCACACGGTCTGCTAGACCACAGAGACAAGGCCGCAGGGCCGCACGGACTGCTAGACCACGGAGACAAGGCCGCAGGGCCGCACGGACTGCTAGACCGCGGAGACAAGACAAGGCCGCAGGGCCACACGGTCTGCTAGACCACAGAGACAAGGCCGCAGGGCCGCACGGACTGCTAGACCACGGAGACAAGGCCGCAGGGCCGCGCGGTCTGCTAGACCACGGAGACAAGATAAGGCCGCAGGGCCACACGGTCTGCTAGACCACATAGACAAGGCCGCAGGGCCACACGGTCTGCTAGACCACATAGACAAGGCCGCAGGGCCACACGGTCTGCTAGACCACATAGACAAGGCCGCAGGGCCGCGCGGTCTGCTAGACCACGGAGACAAGACAAGGCCGCAGGGCCACACGGTCTGCTAGACCACATAGACAAGGCCGCAGGGCCACACGGTCTGTTAGACCACATAGAAAAGGCCGCAGGGCCACACGGTCTGTTAGACCACATAGGCAAGGCCGCAGGGCCACATACACCACCACCAGTAGTTGCATAGGGATTTACTTAGATTTTAGACCATGTACGATTTGGGTTAAGATGCGAACCCACCGGCCATCGTAGTTCCTGACACGAGATTCACAGCTACCATGACGTAAAGATATATGGGCCACAGCCATCTTTTGATATAGTAGAAAGACCATGCAATCATAACGTACCGAGCCGAATTGGCCGGAACACCACCACCAGTAGTTGCATAGGGATTTACCTGAACCATTACTGGAGAGCTTGCTGAGCTTCAAGATGATTTTAGAATCGGTCTTGTATAAGACTTGAATGCAGAAAAACACCATCTCCCCAGTAGCTAATGCTGGCCTGGAATTTCCGCGGTCGTAGCTGTAGGAAAGTCTGATACGAGAGAAGGAGGTAAACTGCAGCTTTTAAGGTCAGTATAAAAGTGGGTCGGAAACCAGGCCTTAGAGAGAGGTGCTCCATTAGATAAAATATTGTTGTAAGTGGAAGAGCGACCTTTACGATTTAAGTTTTAGGAATTGAATTAAAAGCTTTGAACTTTCCTGATGTTTGTTAAGACAAGTAGGTAATCTTAGTTTTACCTTTGGAATTATGGGAGCGTTTACTGAACATGCCTGATGGTTTGAGCATTGCTGAAGAAAACCATCTTGACCATCATGGAATCCCGCATTCAGATGCTTCTTGATAGGGGAGACCTTGGTAAAGGATGCCAACTCTGCGGGTTGAGCTATGTTCGTAGCAACTCCAATCTGAAAGAATGGCCCATGCACAGGTGAGTTGAAGTTCACATTTCTTTCCATCTGCAGTTAGGAGGATTCTAAACCCCTGGGCGTAGCTCCCGCTCACATCTTAAGAGAACACCATCTAACCGTCAACCTGCTGAGAGAACCCCCAAAAGAAAATTAACCAGAACAGCATGACAAATACATAACATGCGCATGTGGTTGAGAACTCCGGACGATGCCCTTGCAAAAGGAAAATAATGTTTTATATAGTTTAGCTTTACTAGCTAATAAAACCATAACTAGCTATATAGGACCCGACACAGCTACCGAACCTATGAAAGAGATCAAAGCGAGATTCATTATTTGATAACCCAAGCCAGGATAATACTGTGATTTTTGCCACGTTTGGCAGTATGAGACAATATCGCAATCCTAAAAATTCTTTTGACCCTAGAATAAAATCTGATTTCTTTAATAGTTAGTTGACATGTTCACCAACGCCATGATAAAAGTTTTGCCTGAATGATTTCGCCAAGTGAATGGTTGATGTAAAACTCCAGACAAGTCCTTGTGCGTCTGATTAACATACAGCCTGCCGTAAATGCCCTGAGATCCCGCAGGGTGGCATCAGGATCGCAGTCTGAAAAGCAACAAATCACAATGTCTATAAGCACACCGTGTGTGCCAGCTTTAGTGAAGAGAAAAAACTTACTGCGAGACCTCGCTGTTTGCGGTGCAGCCAGGAATCAATACGCATATGCAGACTGTGTCAACAGTCAACGTTATATTTATCCCACTGTATATTGTGTTAGTAACGATAGAATTCAATGCGAGTGTAACCGATCACGGACATGCATTTTCTGTAGCTCAAACAGTAGAGCGCGGCACCAGCAACGCCAAGCCACAGGCTCGACTCCCAGGGAAAGCAAGACCCGAAAAATGCAGAATGCAACTCAAGGTGCCCTGGACAAAAGCATCCGCCCAATCACAAATGTCAACGTCTGTTGAGCACCCGAATGCAATGCCCAATTGAAGGCGCCACACAACACAGAAAACACTCAATCAGGATTGAACGGTCCAGAGCTTGTTTACTGCTAATTCTGCCTTCTAGTGCATACGTTTGAACAATGAATAGTAGAATATGCAATAGATTCATGATCCGGTGCGGTCAGATTGACCACAGCAGTTTCCACTGGAGTTTATCTGAACTGAAGCATTTGACAGTTTAATGCGTTTATAAGGGGAGCGCACTCTGCTCACTGTATTCATAAAAGATTTGAATAATTGTGTTCCCGTGCTACGATTTAGATGCTGTACGATCCAATCTTTATGTAAACGGGTCGGATTGAGTATGGAATTAAATTAGTGCTGCTATCGAATATCAAGGCAAACCTTGTTTTGTATGCAAACCTTACCCGACATATGGTGCTGAGAGTACAAGTGAGATACAAATTTGTTTTATTCATAAATGTAGCCATGGCGTCCTAGCACGGAAGGACCAAATGGGACGTAACACTAAATTCTAGTTTTCTATAAATAAAGAGGTATCCAGATATCAGTAGCTGAATAAAATACGAAGAGCCAAATAACTGGAGTAAAGCATAGACAAAAGCACACAATTACTAATATGTATACACTTTTTGATTAACTAATATGTTGCGCATTTTATAATGCAATAAGCAAAGCACCTTTATATGAGCCAGAACTACAGTTCTTCCTCATAGGGAAGGAAGCCATATCGAGTCACGAAAGGAAGCCATTCCAACACTTGGTGCCCCGTATGTTTGAGCAAAAATATGTACTCTGCTGGATGACAGCCAAAAACACTTCTAAGCTTGAAACAGTTGTGTCAGTTAAATTGCATATGTGAACTCATCATATGTGAAGCGCTTGAAAGATGAATCTAACGCCATTGAATCAGAACGGATCAAAGCACTGATGTCGGTGCTGTACCTAAATATGCTAATTTGCTCAGCATGGTTTTTTAAATTGAATTTTAGCGATCTGATAACTGAACCAATCGCGAATTCAGCTTAACTTCAGTTCAACATGAAGCCCCGATTAAATAGGTGCATGTTGCTTTAAAACAAACCGGTGTTGATTTCCTTGCATTCGTAGGGAAAATGATAGAGTCTAGATATGCTGTGCATATCTGTTCTGTTTCAGTTTTTCTAACAAAATACTATCTATAATGGTAACCGGTGTCTTGCGAATCATTTACGAGCACTATGGACACAAGCGAGTCACAACGAGCGATCACGTTGCACCGCACAATCAGACCGGCAAACACCTGTGCGCGTCTCACACGATGCATGTGTGTGCTCTATACAGACATGCTTGAGACAAAGTTGAAAAAAGAGTAAGATACTACACCCAATCGCCATCGGAATGCATAACCATATGCATATCACTCTGATAAATGCTGATGTAGTGATGTCGCCAGAATGGTGATGAAAACCACAGCCGTGTCTTTGATAACATGCCCAGATAGTCCTCCATGAAAGCGATTGATCTGAGGCTGACGTGAGATTTGCTCTTGTTAGTGAAGCACTTGCGTCTGTTACTGCGGTAACCCATTGAACAGAATGATAGGCTGACGTGGACCTAGAATGCCACTGTATGCACATTATTAGTTATCATAGGACCAGCGATCGACCACTACGGAACATCCGGTTCGTCAACTGAATTGGAGCGTCAGCATCTGCGAACTCAGACGAGCGTAAGTACCGATCTTTTATACCTAGTATTAGAATGTGATTGGATAGATACATTTAAAGTGACATGACAATTAAGTCTTCCCGGCAGAACTTATGCTAAAGCTTCCATTTCAGAACATCCTATATTCCTCAATTTTGTTCTGGAGTTTGCCATCTTGTATTTCAAACTAATTTTCCAGCCATAGTAGCCGCTCACAGAGCCTTTTTCTTTGAGGCACGGGTGCTTCTGTACCAAAGCAGCAGCAACATCATCATCAAGATCTGCACTTGAAGGGTATGCCTTGTACTTCATTATTTCTGAAGCTAAAGCATCCAAAATGTCAGTCTTCAGCTTGGCATTGGGGCTCAGGACACTACCATCAGTCTGATAAGCAAGGTGAGCTTTTTGCAGTTGTCAATCTCAGCATCAAAACTAAACTGTGTTATTGGGAAACTTTCAGGCCATGGCTGACTCCTGACAGAGGACACATATTCTGGAGTCGAGAGTAAAGATGACTGTGAGGATGAGATTATGTCTGTGTCACAGGATGATACTGAAGAGGTCTCATTTACTTCTGGCACAGATGAAGTAGTAGGGATACTTGTAGATGAAGGCGAATGAATGACCTTGAGTGTAGCTTTATCCTGTGTGTCTGAAGTTCAACTGAGGTTGACAAAATCATTAAAGTCAGAATCTTTGAATTGAAGCCGAAAATCTTCAAGAACTCTCAGTTGTGTTTGGATTTCTCTTTTATGGTCATTCAACGAGTCTGGTATACCAGTTGGGAGATTTAACGCTTAACAATTATTTTCTCCCAAGAGAGAGCGGATGAATATATGAGTACAATACCAGCAGACCAATCCGAACTATTGACACTAAATAGATGTTTACTATCTATAAGCATCATTTCAGTCCTCAAAATGCCCCTTTGTGGAATTGTAGATATGTGGTATTTAGGAATAAATCTTTATTTTACAAAAACTGGTGGGAGAAAGGAATATGGTCTGTGATGCATATTTTAGATAATACTGGAGTTATTTTGTCTTTTGAGACTTTCTGTTCAGAAACTTTCTGTTAGTCTAGTTCTGTTCAGCTGTGTGTAGTTCTTTATCATCTGTGTCACCTGTGCCCCTCGTTATTTCAGTCGTCTGTGTTTGTATATAAGTTCCTCTTGTTCACTCTGTCTTTGTCCGGTCACCATTATATCCGTATGTAGTACCCACTATACAATCCCTGTGTGTGTGTTTTTGAACCTTCTCTCAGTAAACTACGTTTGAGATACTCCTCTGCCTCTCCTTGTCTTCCTGCCTGAGCCAGACCGTAACATATGGGAGGGGATTTCAATACTGTTCTTGACAACTGCCTTGATAGATGACTTCCTCGCTCTTCTAACTCAGGAAATTAATTAAAATAATTTATGGAACGCTTTGAACTGGTGGATATATGGAGGGGAAAATGTCCTACTAAAATATCATATACATGCCAAAATAAAGTAGACTCAAATCAGAAATCAAAATCAAATCACTTTATTGTCACACAGCTATATACACAAGTGCAACAGCAGGTGAAATTCTTGGTGCAGTTCCAAGCAACATAGCAGTCATGACATGACATGTACAACATTTAAGCAACAACAGATTACACATCTGATGCGCACACAATTACTCACAGCACAGTATACACTACAATAAACAATAAATAATTTACACAATGTGAGTGTAGTTCTCACAGCTTTAAACAATATACACATACTTACAATATACATATACTTAAAACAATATACACTAAACATACATTAAACAGTATACATTAAGCTATAGTAATAATATACAATGTACAGTATACAATATGTTCACAAATTGAAATCCAAAGTGCAATAGATGCTGTATGATAAATAAATGTGTATATAATGTGTGTGTATCTACAGTGGGTTGTGCTGAGTGATATTCTGTCCAGTGTGTGTTATGATACTGATGGATCAAGAGTTAAGTAGTCTGATTGCTTGTGGGAAGAAGCTGTTCTGGAGTCGGCTGGTGCGTGTTCTGATGCTGCGGTACCGTCTGCCTGATGGCAGCAGTGAGAGCAGCCCATGGTTCGGGTGGCTAGAGTCTCTGATGATCCTCTGAGCTCTCTTCACACACCGCCTGGCGTAAATGACCTGGAGGGAGGGAAGCTCACCTCCGATGATGCAGCTGGCCGTGCGCACTACCCTTTGCAGGGCCTTGCGGCTGCGGGCGGTACTGTTGCCGTACCAGGTGGTGATGCAGCCAGTCAGCAGGCTCTCTATGGTGCAGGTGTAGAAGTGTGTGAGGATGTGGCGGTTCATTCCAAACCTCCTCAGCCGTCGCAGGAAGAAAAGGCGCTGATGAGCCTTCTTCACAACGGCCTCGGAGTGGACGGACCATGAGAGTTCCTCTGTGATGTGGACACCGAGGAACTTGAAGCTGCTGACTCTCTCCACCGGTGCTCCATCGATGGTGATGGGGCGGTGTTCTCTCTCATTCCTCCTGAAGTCGACCACCAGCTCCTTGGTCTTGCTGACGTTGAGGGAGAGGTTGTGCTCCTGACACCACCGTGTCAGAGTGTGCACCTCCTCTCTGTAGGCCGTTTCATCATTGTCGGTGATAAGACCTACCACCGTCGTATCGTCAGCAAACTTGATGATGGTGTTGGAGCTGTGGGTTGCCACACAGTCATGTGTGTACAGGGAGTACAGGAGTGGGCTGAGAACACAGCCCTGAGGGGCTCCAGTGTTGAGAGTCAGTGATGAGGAGATGTTACTGCCCATTCTGACCACCTGGCGTCTGTTTGACAGGAAGTCCAGGATCCAGCTGCATAACAAGCTGTTTAAGCCTAGAGCCCGGAGTTTAATGTCAAGTATGGAGGGCACAATGGTGTTGAATGCTGAGCTGTAGTCCACAAACAGCATTCTCACATATGTGTTCCTCTTTTCCAGGTGGGAGAGAGCAGTGTGAATTGTAGATGAAATGGCATCATCAGTGGAGCGGTTTGTGCGGTATGCAAACTGCAGTGGGTCCAGTGAGGGGGGGAGAACAGAGCAGATGTGGTTTCTGACTAGTCTCTCAAAGCATTTACTGATGATGGGGGTCAGAGCAACAGGACGCCAGTCGTTTAAGCAGGTGGTTTTTGACTGCTTAGGTACAGGCACAATGGTGGACGTTTTGAAGCATGTGGGGACCACAGACAGGGAGAGGGACAGGTTAAAAATGTCCGTAAAAACTCCAGCCAGTTGGTGCGCGCACGCTCTGATCATGCGGCCGGGAATGCCGTCTGGACCCGCTGCTTTACGGACGTTCACCCGCCGGAAGGATCGGGTTACATCCGCGACAGATACGGAGAGTGCACTAACCTCTGTATCTTCAGCCGCGAGCTCTCTCTCCGCGAGGGCGGTGTTAGTTCCCTCAAAGCGAGCGTAGAAGGTGTTGAGCTCGTCCGGGAGAGAGGCAGCGGTGTTCACGGTGGAGTTTGTGTTCCCTTTATAGTCCGTGATGGTGGTAATTCCCCTCCACATGCTTCTGGAGTCGGTGGTGTTGAACTGTCCTTCAATCTTGTCCCTGTACTGCCGTTTTGCTGCTCTGATGGCTTTCCGGAGGGCATAACTTGCTTGTTTATGCTCCTCCGCATTACCGGAGTTAAAAGTGAAGGTCCGCGCATTGAGTGCCGCGCGAACATCCCCGTTTAGCCACGGCTTCTGGTTTGGGTACAGCCGTATTGTTTTGGTCGGAACAACGTCTTCTACGCACTTACAGATGAAACACGTTACGCTATCAGCGTAAACCTCGATGTCGTCATCAGAGGCCGACCGGAACATCTCCCAGTCCGCGTGATCAAAACAGTCTTGGAGCATAGACTCCTATCAAACTTTGGTTAGTTTCCAAACAATTTATTGACAATTCATCTGTTGATATTTTAGTAACCTCTCTTACTGATCATAAAGCTATATATATTAACTTGTCTCTTACTCAGGATTATTATTATAAAGCATCTTTTTTGAAAGTGAACAACTCTCATTTGAAACACGAGTCTGTTAGGCTTAATTTAGAAGCTTTAATTTTAGAGTATTTAGATAAAGCTACAAAGGGAAAAATGTTTATTTTTATATAATTAAATATATAATTAAAATGTATTGTCTTTATCGGGAATTGTTCAAATTTGAGGTGGGTAAATATCTAAGAAGACATGGTAGTGATTTAGCTAAAAAGTTTAGGTCTGAAGAAAATGAGGTCATTTCTAAAATAGCATTTCTTTCTCAAAAACTCATAGTAACTTTGTCTGACCAAGAAAATGTGGAACTGTCTAATTTGTAGAATAGGCTAGACGTGTTTAGAACCAAAGCTAAAGGAGCTTTGATCAGATCTAGGCAGCGTTGGTTAGAGCATGGTGAACAAAATTCATCTTATTATTTTCAACTTGAGAGAGATAATTAGATCAACTTGAGAGAGATAACATAGATTAAATGTTACTGGACATATATCTGACAGTCCAAGATATTGCGTTGATTTTTATAAAGAATTGACAGAAACATGTGTGACCTACCTCTTGGTTTGGAAGAAGTCACTGAAGCCATTAATTGTCTTAAACTTAACAAATCTCCAGGAGTGGATGGCTTGTCTTCAGAGTCCTACAAATTATTTGCAAAACAATGAGCTCCTTTTCTTTTGCAAGTTTTCAGAGAAAAGTATTTTAAAAGGCTCTCTCCCCCCTACACACTAACACAAGGCCTTATTACTTTACTCCCAAAACCCAAAAAAGATGTTCTTTGTCTTGATGATTGGTGCCCAATATGTCTTCTTAGTAACGATTACAAAATGTTATCCTTAACTTTTGCTAAACGTCTTAAAAAAGTCATATATTATGTTATAGATGAATCCCAGTCTGGTTTTTATCGGGGAGGCATATTTCAAATAATATTAGGTTAGTATTGGATCTTATTGATTACTCTGATTTAATTGTAGATGAGAGTTTTATTTTGTATTTAGACTTTTATAAAGGATTTGATTCTGTTGAGCATGAGTTTCTTTTTCTTGCCTTAGAGAAGTTTGGTTTTGGGCCTTTTTTATCCCAGCTGTTCAAACACTTTATGCAAATGCAAACTGTTCTATCAAATTGAAGATGGGCTCATCTACCAGATTTAATTTGCTATTAGGAATTAGACAAGGCTGCCAGATCTCACCGTATTTATTTTTATTAGCTGGTCAACTACTTTCTGTTTATCTTAGGGCAAGCGCTATACAGGGCATTAATATTGCAGATAGAGAGATCATATGGAGTCAACTCGCAGATGATACTACACTGTTTTTACACAACTCTGCTCAGGTTTCTTTCGCTATTAATATTATCAGTTTATTCTCTCTGGCATCAGGCTTACACTTAAATATCCATAAATGTGAGCTATTTTCAATTAAAAATGATTGTTTGACAAACATAGATGGATAAAGTTACTTATTTGGGTATAGTCGTTTCTAAGGATATAAAGAATAGATGTGTTGATAACTTTCTCAGATTGTGGAAAAACTCTAAAATAAAATAAATATCTGGTTACTAAGAGATTTGTCTCTCAAGGGTAGAACTTTCCTCTCAAAAGCAGAGGGTTTTTCACATCTAGCTTATTCTGCTACATCCCTTTATGTCGATGCTCAGACTTCCAACGCAGTTGACCAATATTTATTTAATTTCTAATGGACAAATAAGAAACACTATATTAGAAAATCTGTAGATATGAACTCTTATGAAAACGGTGGACTTAATTGTATTAGCTTCTCTACCCTTAATTATACATTTAAAATTAATTGGATTAAACAACACTTCAAAAATTCCACCTCTTTATGGAGCTTCACCCAATTTAGAGAAAATAAAATTTGGTATAGTCAAGAAGTTTTGCTCTTATGTAATTATAATCCTGACAAAGTTCCTTCCAAATGATCTTACTTTCACAAATAATGTCTCTCATCATAGTCTTTGATTTACAAGCATAATTTTCCCCACACAGTTATATAATTTGGCACAACAGAGATTTGCTGCACAAGAATACATCAATTTATTATAAAAAATATTATTTTGGTAAGTCAGTTATTTAATGTCCAAGGAATTCCTTTAAAAGAGTTTTTGTGACATTATTAAATCCCAATTACAGCAAAAGAATATGCTATTGTTAATTGGAGCTATCCCTTCTGGGATTATTATGTTTATGAAGGGGTTTAATAACTAGCTCTCTCAGATTGTGCCACATCTCAATGTATTTGATACATATGTCTATAAATTATCCCTTGCCACCAAATCTAATAAAAGGAGTATTGCTGCTCTGTTCTAGAATGAGGTTGTCTCTTGTCCGAATGCCATCTTTTATTGGAACAGACATGTAGGTGAAATTAACGGGGCTAGAGTGTGGAATTTGCCCCAAAAATTAAAAGGGCCTTATAAAATGATACATCGGTGCTATCCCACAAAATGTTTTTTACAATGGTTTATTAATGAATCGCTGAGGTCCAGAAAAATCCCCCAGTTTGACAAGTCAAACCCTCTTTTCAAGGAGACTTTAAAGGAAATGGATATATGGAAAACAATCAGTCAAACCCTGTGAATAAATGATGAGAAGTATTAATGGAGATGAGATCTTTATGCCAGGCTAGCAAACAGTGTAGCATAAAATGACCTCAGGTATTCACGCTCGTTTCCACAACATCGTCTTGCTTCATTTGAAGTTGCAGTGAAAACGACTGGTTTCACAGGCGGGGCTTAGATTAAGCCAGGATTAGGCCTTAGCAACATTTATAAAAGCTACTTAAATGTCCTAATTGAACTGAGAAAAAAACATTACTGATGTGCATCTTGAGACAAAACAATGGCACTGACATATTTTAAGATCCGCTTTGAGTTAAAACAGCTCAAACACGCATTTTAGTCTGAGACTAGACTTAAGCCTCGTCTGTGAAACTGAGGGAAGGTGTTTTTATTCCACTATATTGACTCTGTCAGCTAAACTCACTGTTAGATCACGAGCTAGATTCACTCCAAACACAGCGTGCTGAGGACATCTGCTGGTTAAAGCCGTGGACACACTCACTCAAACACAGAACCAGGAAGCAGAAATCACATGACTTCAGGGAAAGAGAAACTGAAGTGTAGTCGAGCTGGTGTGTGTTTGTGTCTCTGTGTTCATTCAGTAAAATGGCAGAAGGGAGGATTTCAGTGGATCAGGAGTTGATGTGTTCAGTGTGTCTGGATCTCCTGAAGGATCCAGTGACCATCTCGTGTGGACACAGTTACTGTAAGAGCTGTATTACAGGCTGCTGGGATCAGGAGGATCAGATGAGAGTCTACAGCTGCCCTCAGTGCAGACAGACCTTCAGTCCAAGACCTGCTTTAGCTAAAAACACCATGATGGCTGAACTGGTGGAGAAACTGAAGAAGACTAAACTTCCTGCTGACTGTTACGCTGGAGCTGGAGATGTGCAGTGTGACGTCTGTACTGGAAGAAAACACAAAGCCGTCAAGTCCTGTCTGGTGTGTCTGAACTCTTACTGTCAGATTCACCTTCAACAACATGAGAGTTTCTTTAAAGGAAAGAGACACAATCTGACCGATGCCACTGGACGACTGCAGGAGATGATCTGCCAAACTCATGATAAACTCCTCGAGGTTTTCTGCCGCACTGACCAGAAGTTTATATGTGTGCTGTGTACGATGGACGAACATAAAAACCACGACACTGTATCAGCCGCAGCACAGAGGACAGAGAAACAGGTATGAAATCACACACTGATCAAATAATGCTGACACTATTTATACTGGCACCATATGATCAGGAAACATCATTCACACTGCAGACGCCAGCAGAAGTCAACAGGAGCTGAAGTGGACTTTCACCGCTGAGCGTACAGATGTTAAGAGAAGACTTTGTGTCACTTTAAGCAGTAAAAGACTCATAAGATGTAGTTTGAGACTGTGCAGATCTGAAGGAAACAATGTCAAGATATGAGACTTGAGAAAGTTAAAGATATGAAACTATGGGATATACTATAATCTATTATAACTTAAGTGGATAAAATCATCTTCATTGTGTGTCATAAATCATCATAATCTTAATAGTTATAACCACACATAGGTAAGTATTATTACTGTTGTTCTGATTATTCATGAGATGACACAACACATCATAAGGTTGTTTATAAGGCATTATGCATGTGTTATAATGCACTAAGAATATCCTTATAATGGATTATAAACACAGGCTTCATAGAAAGTGTTCCCAAACAAAAGCTCCCATGATGCTCTAGTGTGCGCAGTATAAAGTGGCGTCTCTGTCATTGGTTTGTGCTGCAGAAGCGGCTGAAGGAGACGCAGAGGTCGTTCCAGCAGAGAATCCAGCAGAGAGAGAAAGATCTTCAGCAGCTGAGAGAGGCTGTGGAGGCTCATAAGGTGAGTCTGGAGAAGAAGAGAAGTTTGAGAAGTCTCAGTCAGGACTCACTGAAGCCACTGTGTGATTGTGATGTGTGTCCTAACAGCGCTCTGCACAGACAGCAGTGGAGGACAGTGAGAGGATCTTCACTGAGCTCATCCGCTCCATTGAGAGAAGCCGCTCTGAGGCCACACAGCGGATCAGAGATCAGGAAAAGACTGCAGTGAGTCGAGCTGAAGGACGACTGGAGCGACTGGAGCAGGAGATCAATGATCTGAGGAGGAGAGACGCTGAGCTGGAGCAGCTTTCACACACACAGGATCACGTCCATTTCCTGCAGGTAACAGAGATCTAGAAGAACAAGAGACTCACAGAGAAACATTTCATGAGAGCAGAATGAGCCGTTGATCTGTGTGTTGGGTTATTATAGAATCATCAGTCAGACGCTCATCTGATCGTCTTCTTCTGAAAGAGACGCACTTACAGATGCAGTTCAGCTCTGGAAATCTCTGAACCGCTGAACTGTCACACCCTTCTTGAGAATAGACGTCAAAATGCACCATCCAAACTTCAATGCTGTAATTCACTTCAAAACATTAAAGTATGAAAAAGTTGAATTTGACTGTAAATTTAATATACTGTACTAATGATATTTCATATAAAATATATATTTTATACAATAATTTTTACTCCAAAATTGTTAAAAATCGAAGCCTTATGAGTTGTTCCAAATGTGAAGTTGGTATCACAGAAATGTGACCCAGATAGCAGACCAACACTGAATCATCGCTGAATCAATGTTAATGCATCAACTAAAATATCATTGAATCAATGTTGAAATTTAACATTGATTTTTCGTCAGGTTTGCACCCTGAAATAATGTTATTTCAACGATGAGAAATAGATCAAGATGGCCATAAAATCTATATTTTTTTCAACTTTAATTAAATCACTTATTTAACACTGAATCAACACAGAAACACTATAAACTCAATCTTGCTTTATGTACAGCAGGATTCTATGCCAGTTCATTTTCATGTTAGGCTGCAATTGATATGATTTTGTATCAAAAAGTCACTCAAAGTAAACAACATCCTTCAGTTTACATGCAAATGTATTTATTTATGCCCCCACAGTTTCAACAGGAAATCTCACATTGACTTAAAACAATTACATCAGAATTTATAACACAAGTGAAAAACATGACAACCTGCATCTGCAAAATGGAAGTAAATACAAATGGAAACTTGTCAATAAAGACAGAAATGAGACACTAGTACTGAAAGAAAAAAGGTAGAAGAAAGAATGAAATACTCTAAACTCAGGGGTTTCCACCACGAGCAGTGCCCCCAAGCCTTTCAGGGGCGCAACGGAACCATTTTTACACCGTCCCAGCAAAGATACACTCTGATGCCTCCTTTTTATCAGCAGTAATCAGTGTTAGGCACGGTACTTTAAAAAGTAATTAGTTATAGTTACAAGTTACTTCTTACAAATAGTAACTGAGTTACATCATTATGAAAGTAACTAATTGCCAGGGAAAGTAATTACTGCGTTACTTTTTTTTTTTTTTCTCAAATGTTCAAATATGTCAAATAACTTGGATACCCCCAATATTAAATATGTTAAATGAAGGAATTGGACACTAAATAGGATAAATTATTATTATAAAACATTGTACATTAATGTAGGCTACTCTATTGCTGTGGGACAATGTGAGAGACAACTATCAAATTCAATACATTATTGTAAATATTATCTGTAGACCTACTATAGTGTAAATATTGTGTAAATATTATCTGTAGACCTACTATAGTGTAAATATTGTGTAAATATTATCAGTAGACCTACTATAGTGTAAATATTGTGTAAATATTATCTGTAGACCTACTATAGTGTAAATATTGTGTAAATATTATCAGTAGACCTACTATAGTGTAAATATTGTGTAAATATTATCAGTTGACCTACTATAGTGTAAATATTGTGTAAATATTATCAGTTGACCTACTATAGTGTAAATATTGTGTAAATATTATCAGTGCTACTCCTTTGGTAGTGGAGCTCACGTTATCCTCTGGGTTTTTAGCCGCTCATGTTGTGGCTGTGATGATGTGAGGCTTCATTAGATTAGATTTACTGGCCACAGACGTGGAGAGACTCTTTCTTCCTGGGCATAAGTTGCACGTTACATAAACATTCTGACCTTTCACCTCAACGAGGGAAAAGTAGCGCTTATACTTCCAGTTTGTGAAAGCTACCTTTGAAGTCGTTGGACTTGCCATCGCTCCGACTCCTCCTGGTCGTGTGTGACTTTGCATATGCGTGTGTGTGTGTGTGCGCGAGTGTGTGTGTGTGTGAACTCAACCTATCAACCTCAACCTTGTCTCCCACCCACCAATCATCATCAGTTATGTGTACCATAACACGCATGGCACGCACGCCCGTACGCACGCACACACACACACACACACACACACACACACACACACACACACACACACACACACACACACAGACACACACACACGCACGCACGCACACACACACACACACACACACACACAGACACACACACACACACACACAGACACACACACACACACACACACACACACACAGACACACACACACACACACACAGACACACACACACACACACACACAGACACACACACACACACACAGACACACACACACACACACACACACACACACACACACACACACACACACACACGTTGCAGGTCTCACTGACAGAGAGCCTGTTCGGATGAAAACCGCTTCAGCGAGCTCAATTATAGTAACGCCACATTTTATTCTCGGTAACGCTAACGGCGTTGTAGCGGGAGAAACAGTAATTCGTTTGATTACTCGTAACTGGAAAAAATAATTCGGTTAGTAACGCCGTTATTCCCATCACTGGCAGTAATGCACCTAAAACAACAAGATGTTAGTAAATATTTGGAAATGTGACTAATTATACATCACAAATGTACTACAAAATGAAGTGAAACTTGAAATGTGATCAAAATCTTTACATTCCAGTTAAAACACGCTGAATTTAAATTCAAGACTATTTCATGAATTTGACTTTCCCCTTTAGCACCTGCAGACACAGGAGGAATGAATGGAAAGGTGAAAATATCTTCAAATATCTATCTTGTTTTATCTAATATTAATACTGTATTTAAGAGTAAATAAACAAATAAAGTGTGGAAGTGAAACAAGTAAATGAATAATCCAGTAGCTAAATGAATAAAAGAGGAGCTGAACAGCGGTTTGGAAGAGATGATCCATTTTACAACACAAACTGGAGGCGCAGCAGTTTTCAACATTTCTGCAGTTTGATATAACATTAGCTCCTACAGAACTTAAAGATCTCACTCTTCTTTCTCGCTGCATTAAAGATTCAATTGTAATGGTGTAATTGTGGTCGGCCTGTGTGAGCTAATCGCACAGCTGAAGCAGAGCTACCAACTGACCGTCCCATTTCCCCTCACACGCCAACAGGCCAATCAGCTCATAGCTCTGCTTCAGCTGTGCCATAGCAGAAATTCATCCGACCGCCTCTCGTTTCTCCCTGCACACTGGACAAATATGGGATGACTTTCCTATCAAACTGATTAATAAATAAATGCACAATTATTACAATTCAGCTTCAGTTGTGTGCAAAACTTTGATTTTGTATTAATGTTGGTCAGAATCTGTCCGTACAACGAGAAAGATGTGCATTTGTGGATCTGGTGCCACGCATTGCATTCATTGACTCGTTTGTGAGTCGATCCTATTGTCTCAAAATCCAAATGAATCAAATAGGATCAACTCACAAACGAGGCGATGAATGCAATGCATGCGCAGCACCAGATCCACAAATGCACATCTTACTCGCTGCACACACACATGAATCATTTTGACTCTAAAATCATGCGAACACCTCACAACAAACGACGCACGACAAAGATGAAAATCGGCCCGACCCAAATAAGAGTTGCACGAGTCAGAATTCAGCTCGAAATCGGACGGAAATCCCACTGTGTATGCCCAGCTTAAGAAATAAAGATTACTAAAACAATATGATAGGGTTTGGTGAAAAACAAACTGAAATTCAATGAATGAAAGAATATCCTGGACGTTGGTTGTGTACTAACAGGGCCGGCCCTGCCCTAGGCCAGATTTGACTTGTATCAGGTTTAGCTCTACATGTTTTCAGTCTAAGTTGCGGAAACACTGGTACTGTTTTATTTTTTTAATGCATTGATGTTTTTTAATTTTTATTGTTTTATATGATGTCCAGTCCATTCTACCCCGTCATTATGTTCATGATATTATTATCATTTAATTTTTTTAAAAGGCTGATGATAGTTAAACTATACAAAACTACACCACATTACAGCCTAAACACAAATAACAAGTGCATCTGCATTCATGCACAAACTATTGAGAACTAGCAAAAGTGTTTGTTTTCCAGCAGATGCAGCAAACTTCCACTAATATGCACATTCATGTTTTCACCATGAATTAACCTGAGAAATTTAGATATTTAATGTGAAATTTAAATAAAATGTTGCTATTTTAAATAAACCTGTATATAAATATCATTACTAATTTCGGCAAATACATTTTAAAATGTCCATATGTCCCCTAAAAACTACACAACTGTAAAGTAAACACATTGGGCTATTAAAAAAGTGATATTACATGCGTTTAAAAAAACAGATATGATTCTTTTTGACAGAATCCACTGGAGAACCCAGAACAGCTGCTGGCATATAGTTTAAGGTCAAACTGGAATTAATTAGCGGACATTAGTATTTTACTACTGTGCAATTAAATCAACTGTTCATTCATTACAGCACTTTACCTCTGTCTTTACACTGCAATGCTCTTCTTATTAAGTCATTTTTTCTTGTGTCCACTCCGAACATCAAAAAATTCTTAAAGGTATACTATGTAACTTTTTTCGCCACTAGAGGGCGTACATTCAAAACAACAACAATGTCTTAGCTTGATGACGATGTGAATGAATGTCGTCTTCAACTCCACCGCTGATGGTAATCAATCACACGGGAATCAGAAATCATGCTCATGGATGAGGTAAAGTAAAAGTTTTATAAATGTTGCGTTTGATGACATGATTTTCTTTCACTATAATGAATTAGCCGCAAATAAAGTAAGGTTTAATACTAATTGGTTGTCATAGATGTTACTGTATTTCTCGAATTCAATTCAAAACTAACTTTTTGGTAAAACAAAAATAACAAAAAAAACCCTAAAGCTACAGTATAAACAACAAATTTACATTTACCAGTTCTTAACATGCCTTGAAATATTCACAGTGAACATGACCTCACCATGTTTCACATCATATGCATAGACAATAAGACATTCAAACAATAAGACTAGCACTGTTGTTTGATATAAACAAATCACACGTTTTCTGTCAGTAAAGGAATTAAACCAATTACTCACCTGTCTATTAAACACATGCAAGATCGGCGTCTCTGTCTAGTTTAAGTTTTTCGCGAAGTTCTCTCCATTTTGAAAATGCCACACCGATGTTGATCCTGGTTTAATTTCTCTTCTTGTCCCAAAATCGTCTTGGGTCATTTGGTTGACCTATACATTGACATTTACGTTTATGGGACTTGTCTTTGTCGACAGAATCAGCTGCAAACGGCAAAGAATAATTGTGTTCCATAACGACTGCGCGAAACAAACTACCGGTAGTTGCTTGATAGACGCTACACCGTCCGCATTTGTCCACGAGACCATATGCTGCCATGGTTTCTACGGCAACCGAGCGGAAACCGAGGGTAATGCGGAAATGACGCCATTGACTGGCGACTCCTTCACTCCTATTCACACGTCCCGGTACCTCGGTTAAAATCGCAATTTTCTCACAATTTACAAATAGTTGGAAACATTTGAGATATTGTAAGTACTCAACTGAACAAAATATATAACACTGGTCTAGTGGTTTATGGATATTTTACTACTAAAATCCTACATAGTGGACCTTTAAATCAAGATGTATTTACTAGTAAAATTACATTAGATCATTTTTTCCTTGTTTTCTGGGGGAAAAAAATCTAAATGAAGTGAGTTTTAGCTTAAAACTAGCACAATTATCTGCCAAATGGGGTGAGAAAAATGATCTTATTTCTGTTTGGGACAGAAACAAGAAACAAGATTTCAATCAGAAACAAGATTATTGTTCTCACCCCATTGGCAGATCATTGAGCTTGTTTTAAGCTAAAACTCACTTAAGAAAAAATATAATTTTATTTATCTAGTAAATGCATCTTGGTTTAAGAATGTTTAGATATTTAGACTAGAAACAAGACAGAAATACTAAATAAGAAGAGCATGTGTGCAGTGTTTCCCTTCTCTTGCCTGCATCAGAGCTTCTGTTTTTTATGGCCATCCATCATAAATGATCAGGCAACTTTCCCCGTGTCTACACCTGGAGCGAGCGGCCAAGCACCCTAAAACATGAATCAGCAATCCTGTCTATATTAGAGAGGCGGCGTGACACAACACATTCCCAACGCTAAACTGATCACGCGTTATATTTCTGACGCACTTCAAGCTCGGCGGGGAGATTGATGAGGCGGACCGGGACGATACGGGGACTTAGTTAAGTTTTTTTGCGCTTTATTTGGTAATATTTCAAATGAATATGAATAAAATAGTATCAGTAATACATTTTGGTGCCCCTACGGATGAGTGGCGCCCCTAGCATTTGCCTATTCCGCCTATGCCACGGGCCGGCCCTGCGTACGGAGGACGTTCACGTGACTTTATTAACGGCGCAGTTCACTCTGACTCGCTCAGGAGAAGCACACAAGTTGTAAGAAAGAAAGATAAATAAAAACACGTAATGAAAATTGAGATGAATTGTATTAATCTTTTTGTAGTTAGCTATAAAAACGCTGAGAAATGTACCCAATTGATTTGGATTTGCTTTAACATGCTGAATGATGGGATAGATAGATTGAGTAAGCCTCACCAGTGGAGAATTAAGCTGACCAAAAATCAACATTGACTCAATGTTTGTCTTTTCAACACTGAAAAGCATCGAATTATCAACATTGGTCCAATATTACCTAGCATTGACATTTCAACCACAACCAAACTGATGATTCTGATTTTCAACATTGACTCAATGTCACAATGCTATCTGGGAAGCTCCCATGAGATTTTGTTTAGGCGTTGTAGCAGAAATATCCACCGGGTGTCGTCCACATTCTCCTGTAACAAATGAACACATTTCTGTCCAAATATCACTTCTATCACAAAACAGTCACCAAATATGAACCTTTGTGACTCAGACCTTTCCAACGACATGTGTTTGGTCAAGATTAGAAAAAGGTTTTGATTTATAAAGTAGTTGAAATAAATTGTGTAATATGAAACCTGATACCGCCCACTAGGGGAGGAGCCTAGAAGAATTTAAAGTACCGTTTCCTTGGTAACAACATCCAATTTCACAGGATGAATTTTGAGTTTGTAAGCTTTGAAATTATACATTTATGATCATTACTAAGATATGTGATATGAAAAAAAGGCTAGCGGCAATCAAGGGGTTGAGAAAACATGTTCAGCACTCTTTCTTCTGTGTGTGTGTATGTGTGTGTGTGTGTGTGTGCGTGTGTGTGTGTGTGTGTGTGTGTGTGTGTGTGTGTGTGTGTGTGTGTGTGTGTGTGTGTGTGTGTGTGTGTGTGTGTGTGTGTGTGCGTGCGTGCGTGTGTGTGTCAGTCCTCCCAGAAAAATGCGGCTTTTTTTTTGTGATTGTTAGCAAAAATCCTTGTGTATGCGGCACGTTTTCTTAAAAAATCAGATGGAAAATGCAGATATTTATGCGATAAAATTGCGGGAACTTGAAAAAGAGGAAAAAAGCACTACATGACAGAAAGTGCTGGAATATTTAAGTTCTCATCTTGTTTTATTGAAGACCTTAATAAACACACGGCTCAAATTTACAAAACATTGAGTCAAACAAGTTCTGTAGCTTTACAAAAGGAATATGCTACAACTTCTGAAGAGATGAATACATAACTTCCTGTTTTACAGACATTTGAGTGCTTCCAATGCACAAAGCTCAATCTCTTAAAGGGCTAGTTCACCCAATGATGTAAATTCTGTCATGAATGCCGTCCCCTCATGTCTCTGGACACCCGTCAGACCTCCGTTCATCTTCAGACACAGATGAAGATATTTTAGTGTAAATCCGATGGTCAGAAAGGCCTCCATTGGCTCAATGCACACACACTCTCAAGAGCCATAAAAGCACTAAAGACTAAAGATACAGATCCATCTCACTACAGCGGCTCTACAATAACTTTATGAAGCCATGAGAATAGTTTCTGTGCTAAAACCTAAATAACGAATTATATAGTGATGACCGATTTAAAAACACAGCATCATGAAGCTTCGAAGCGTTATGAATCAGTGAGTCGATTCAGCGGTTCAGAGTGTTATGAATCATTGAGTCGATTCATGATTCGGATCACGTGTCAAACTGCTGAAATACGTGACTTTGGCGATCCAAACCGCTGAATCGACTCACTGATTCATAACGCTCTGAACCGCTGAATCGACTCACTGACTCATAACGCTCCGAACCGCTGAATCGACTCACTGACTCATAACGCTCTGAACCGCTGAATCGACTCACTGACTCATAACACTCCGAACAGCTGAATCGACTCACTGACTCATAACGCTCCGAACCGCTGAATCGACTCACTGACTCATAACGCTCCAATCCGCTGAATCGACTCACTGATTCATAACGCTCCGAACCGCTGAATCGACTCACTGATTCATAACGCTCTGAACCGCTGAATCGACTCACTGACTCATAACGCTCTGAACCGCTGAATCGACTCACTGACTCATAACGCTCTGAACCGCTGAATCGACTCACTGACTCATAACGCTCTGAACCGCTGAATCGACTCACTGACTCATAACGCTCTGAACCGCTGAATCGACTCACTGACTCATAACGCTCTGAACCGCTGAATCGACTCACTGACTCATAACGCTCTGAATCGCTGAATCGACTCACTGACAGTAGTGCAGGTTATTGGCTGAAGTGTGGAGGTGATGAGCTTTGATTTCTGTTTTCTGTAGAGTTTCCAGTCTCTCTCAGCTCCTCCTGAATCTACAGACGTCAATGACAATCCCTTCAGTTCTCTCTCCTCTTTTGATGGCGTGAGAGAATCTGTCCGTCAGCTGAAGGACAAACTGGAGGATTTCTGCAAAGAGGAGCTGAAGAAGATCTCTGACAGAGGTAAAGTCCTGGAGATTCATCTGCTCTCAGAAATCATCCTCCATCATCTCATATCATGTAGAAGATCATATTAGAAATGTCTTAGGAACGGATGCAGGGATCATTTTCTCTTGACATGATAATCACACTCTTCATGTCTGTTGATTTCCACAGTCATTGTTCCCAGGACCAGGAACGACTTCCTACAATGTAAGTCACTGAGAAAACAAGCAGAAAAACTCCCTGAGTGTGTTCATGTTCTTCCTGGAGAAGGAGAAAGAAAACATGACAGAAGAGTTTTAGAGTTGATCATGTGATCTCTGGTAAACTGTACT